>ML677332.1:3013591-3281795 GCA_007922305.1 Dermatemys mawii | reverse complement strand
ACACACACACACACACTGACTGACTGACACACACACACACACACACACACACACAGATCACTCTTATGGACATGTTCTATACAATTAAAGAGGGATGAAAGAGGGTGAAACAGAAACTATTTTAAAAACCTACAGAATTCACTAGGGATTTATTGTTTCTGTCTCTTGAGCCATCCTGTGCTGTTTTTCTATAGAAGGGATTTAATTCTCTATTAAATTCTATAGTAGAGTTTCTCAGCCTTTCAGAGCTAATGACTAAGATGCATTGCAACTCCTCTCTCCCATGACACGTAACCAGGAGCAGGTGGCATTTTGTAATCAGAGCCATGTCAAAATAACTAATTGAAATGTTGGGAAACTTTTTATGAAGGAGATATAAAATTTTAAATACTCACAGTTCAGTGTGAGATGTGAGCTTAATTCAGCCAATAAAAGATGTTCTGCATAAGGTCGACAGGGAATTGTGATACTTCATTTTTATTGTGAAGAGAAACCTGACTTGAAGATAACAGGATAAAAATGGGATGAGAGCTTCCAGTGATTCTGCAACTGATGCTAGGAGCTCCTTCAGAAACAGCCAAAAATGAGAGTTACTGGCTAGTAAGTCTTTTGCAAATTCTTGCCCCAAGCAAGTCTCTCAGATCACTACACTGGCCCACTCAGTGTTGTGGAGTCGATAGTAGAGGGTTGATGATTGCTCTGTCCGTCACTCCGCCACTTAAGTTCCCTTGTGCTGATTTCAGGCTGCAGTGGTTCCTTACTCCATTTTCTTCAGTGAAGTCTGAAACAATGGAAAAGTATTTTAGGTTTTTCCTTATGCTGAGGATTTCTGTGTCGTCTTAGGAATGCTCCTACCTTGCTGTACCTGGACAGAACATTCACATTCTGCCCCTGGAGAGGAATTTCCATTCTGTTGGAGCATCTGTAAGGCAGGAATGTGCTTAAGCATGTCATGTAAAACAAATAACTGAAGGGACAAGCCGGGGTGATTGCTGATAGTTTAGGAAAAACTGATCTTAATTAAGTTAATTTAATATAACCTCATGAGAGCAACCTTTCTTCAGTGTGAAAGAGGAGCTGCAGGTGACAAGGAAGATGTAATCAGAGTAAGACAGTCCTGTGTTTTTGGAGCACTGGAAAAATTAGTGAACTCATGTGACGTGGCTAAGTAGCTATTTCTCTTGATGTTTGGAAGTGTTTGGATACGTATGGCTGACAGATAATATTTAAAGACATTGTTTTCAGAGTGAGTGTGTGTGTGTGTATTTGTATACAGCAGTGCCTGTGTTGGGGGCCCGTTTTGCTAATTGTTGTATATCTGAATAATAGATAGTCCATACCCCCAAAGAACTGTCAATCTAAATAGACAAGAGGGAAAATTGTGTGTGTATGGATTTATTCTTTAAGCAGAAGGAACAATGTGACTTGCAAGTAGTATTTCCGTGTTTTTTGCTTTAGTTTTAATTTTGGGGGACTGGGATTTGCTAGGAGAGGAGTAACTGAAGGGAGAGGAGGACTTGGAAGAGAAACACAGAATTTGGAGGTTAGTAGACATTTGTTAGACTGGGTGGGGGAGGATGACAGGATTGGATCAAGTAGCCAATCAGAAGAGGGGAAAGAAAGTAGAAAGCAGGCTATCATCTGTGTCCAAAGATCTGTGGGTATAGCTGTTTCTATGCCAGTTCCTGCCAGGTGAGTTTCTGTTCCTGAGCTGGTTCTGCCTGACATAACTGGACAAATGGTGGGAGATTGGTGTTTGGTCTCTAAATATTTCAATTTAAAAACCTTTGCATTTTTGCCCATTAGCACTTCAGAGCAACATGCACTCTGGTTTCAAGTCAGTCTATTATAAACCTCATGTCATGTTTGCCATTTTATTTTGATGTTTTCTTTGAGCCATCATTGCAAAAATTTGCTGTGGTCCTTTTTCACAAAGTGGTGCAGTTTCTGAAAAAATGATTAAATCAGAACTGAGTTTCGACAAGGTATGCAACATGGCCATGTTAGAATCAGCAGTAGCCTTGGGCAGCTAGTATGTCTGGTAAAATGCAATGAGATGTTTTGTCATGATGTGTCTGTAAAAGAGTACTTGAACTTAGTGCATGCATGTTAAACACCTTTAAATAGGGTTTTTACTGTCTTTACTATACAGACCAGCCATATCAAGGTGCAAGTTTAATACTTTTTGTTTGAGTTGCTACGGTATGGTGGCCTTAAACTATGTACACAATATAAGCCTTGATAAGATGTCTTTTATCACTTTGAATTCATTGGATTGCTTGCAAAGTACTATATTTTTGGGTGAACTCTGATAACTTCTTTGTGACTTTCAGAGTTCCCCGTGGAACATGTTTTGATCTTAACAGCACTTTAGAAAGGGAGTGTGTGACAGACTACCCCTTTGATCACATCCTCATACTATTGTAATAATCTTTGAACAAAGTATGCCTTCTAAGGTATCATTTTAAAACTCAGAATATACTGGTCAATATGGTTCTGGTAAAATGTGTGTGACAACATTGTATGTGAAGTTATAAGATTCCCATGTATGATGTCAATACATGTTCCAAATCCCTCAACCCTGCCCAGGCCAAAGTCAGGTTTGTCATAGACAAAGGATTGTGTGCATGTCTTGATTTGCATTTAAGCAGTAAGCAGAGTCAACAAGCAGGGAAGGGAAACAAATGAAGTTCAAACAGGTGAAAGAAATCAACAGGGAAGATCCTTCCACATACACTCTGTCTCCTGGGTCTCCACTGGAAATGTTTTTCAAGAGGGGGACTGAAACTATACAATGGAGGGACAGATACCCCAAGGCACGTACCCACCCCACCCACCTCATTTTGTACAGTTGAGAAGACAAAAGGAAAAGTAATTGGACTCTAGTAGAAGAGTTCCGACCTGAGAGTTTGGTCAGTAGTTTCAATCATAAACTCCAGCAGACTAATGTTAAGTTAGGCACTAGTAATGGGTTTTTTTTATTTTTCTTGTAACCCTTTCTGACTTTTATGCCTCATTACTTGTATTCACTTAAAATCCATCTTTCTGAAGTTAGTAAACTTGTTTTATTGTTTTATCTAATGCAGTGTGTTTAAACTGGAGAGTCTGGGTACTCTATTTAAAATAATAAACTGGCATATTATTCCCTTAAATGAATGACAGGCTTAATATATTTGTACTGTCCAGTAGAGGGCTGGGCAGTACAGGATGCACATTTCTGGGGGAAGATCTTGGACTGGGAGTGTGTTGGGGTCACTCGGAAGTGTAACCCAGGCTGGTGACTGCTAGAGCGTAGCTGGCAGGATGCAGTTACACACCAACATTCAGGATGCGGCTTGAATGCTGGAAGGCTGTCTGTGAGCGGCCAAGGTGGGAGCTACTACTATAAGGCATACAAGGTTACAGGGTAGGGCTGACTCCTCCCCCTCCCCACTAGTCTGGATTGTGCATTAGTATGTCAAGGAAAGCTTTATACTGTGTTGTATAAATAGCTAAAATAGATCAACTGTCATGCTCTAAAGTATCACAAAGCAGAAGTAAATATTAAACACAATTTAGTCATTAGAAACAATTTGTTCCCCAAGTATTTCCTCACTCTCTCTGAAATCGTATTTAAATTCAGCCATTATCTCAACTGACATCTCAGATTTAGCAGGCCACCTATTTTTCCCTTACAAGTTCCTCCTTTATATTTGACCTAGCTAAGGTAATGAGTGTTCCACAAATTACTTCATTCAGTTAGCCCACATGTCTCGCTGAGGCAGTCGGTGCATTAATGTCACTCATGAGTCCTTCCTTTGGTGTCTTTAAAGTTCTGTAAATGAATTGAAATGGAGTTTGACATTTAATGTTTAATGAATATCTGTTGGGCCTATTTGAGATTCTGAAGCTTCATTTTAGACATCCAGTTTTATCTTGCTTCGTCTGGAGCACTTGCTGGGATTTTGACTTCCCTCTATGGATATAGCTCGTTGTTTAAAAAAATTAGTGAATGAAACTCACTGTGCATTCCAAAAGAGGTGCTAAACCAGATTGCAGGATTCCAACTAGAATGACTTGATCAGCAACTGAAAGATTATTGTTTCTTCGTTTGAGAGGTTCCATGTTTTGCCATTGCAAACCAGTTATTTCTAATGACTAATCAAAAACCAGCTGGAAAAATTCACAACTTAGTTCCTTTATAAATTTCTCTGGCATTTTACAAGTACATAATAATGCCTTCTAAAACGTCAAACCTAGATTAATACACAAAGAAGAGTTGAGAGACAACAGATCTATGCTGATTTTGTTTTCAATTGTATTGAGAGATTCTGCATTTAAAATGTAAACCTAAAAATAATTACTGTGATATGGGAAAGGGGACATGCATCTTATATTTGAGTAGCTCATAACAATATTTTTTATAAATTACCATATTGATGGCATTTGACTCCACTTAAATCCATTTTATTTTTGCTATGAGGGAGGTGCACTGTTGGAAGAGTTACAGAGAAGTGGGAACATACTTATACATGTGGCAGTTGTGTCTGGGGATTAAATGGTTTAGGGATGAAATTATTAAATTATTATTGAAATTATTAAAGGTATTAATCTCTATAATAAAATTCCAGCTTCCTACATTTTAAACAGACCACCACATTGATATCCTTTTCATTGTTAGTGGCAAGACTTTGTATTGCATATTATTGGAAAAATGTGACTTCTGCTATGGAATTGTGGTATTGTAAAACATGGACTGTCCTTCTAATAGAAAAACTTGCATACCACATATCTACAAAAAAGGAGTGCCAAAAAGGAGGATAGGTATTTAGAAATTTGGTCACCCTGTGATGGGATCCCTGGGGTACAGCCTGGACCATGGGACAACTGTACCTCCTTAACTCTCCTTAACTGTACCTCCTTAACTCTCTCCAGCCTGGTCTGCCTCTCATGATACCTTGCTAGTGACAAGCAGCAAGCCACTCCAGGCACTGTTATCACTCAGCACAACAGCATGTCGTGCCCCACAGCCAACTAAATTGGACGAATGCTCCCAGACCCATTCCTGAATCACACAGGGAAAGGTACCAGCATGTGTACACTGGCACCATGGCACTGCACCTCCAGTGCAGAAAGCTCTATGCCTCTCATCAGGGTGAGGTTTTTTACAGTGCTGCAACTGCACAGTGTCTGTGTACACCTCAGGAATTACAATGCAGAAAGCTGCTTTACTGTGCAGAAACTTGCTGGTGTGGACAAAGCTTCAGTCTCCAGGAAAGATTTAGCAATTACCTTATGCAGGTAAGTCACTGAATTGTAGCTCCCTTGCTGGATAATGGCTGTTGATGGGTTATTTGACACCCCACCAAGGTATTTGTTACTTCTCTTGCTGTTGGCTCTGGGTAGCTGATGTCCGGTCATTCCCCAATTTACAACATGTTTTAGTGACAACCATACAGCACAATTCTCATAACTTCATATGTATTAATGATGTACATATATGGATACAATATCAGGTTTGCAAGGGACCTCAGGAGATCATCTAGTCCACACCTCTGCTCAAAGCAGGGCCAGTCGCTATTCCCACAGAGTTTTGCCCCATATCCCTAAATGGCCCCCTCAAGGATTGAACTCGTAACCCTGAGGTTAGTAGACCAATGCTGAAACCACTGAGCTAAGTATTTAGAAATTTGGTTATTCTTTTTAGCATACTCAGAGGAGGATAACTTCTCAGCTAGCAAGCCACAATCTTCAGCTGGGTTCTTTGAATATTAACCTTATTCTGAATAAGTAATGCATCCTGTATGATGGTTTATGTTAACATTTTATTATAACTTTAATAAGTTTGAAAAAATACAAAAAAAATTCTTGTGGTTTGATAGCTGGCTCAGTTTGACTTCAAATAGTTACATTTTTAATATATCCTTAATAAGAAAGGCAAAACTTAAAGTCCCCCAAGAAGATGTCCAAATTCTTTTTTTTACTGTCAGTTCCTTTAATGCTTTCTGAAGAGAACTGGTGATACTGGCATCCATTAGGCGGTGTGTCTTGACTTTCGTGCTGTATCCAACATCTTGTTTTACATTTGAATTTTTTCTTGAATTGTAAGGAGGTAACTAATAACATTAGGGTGACCAGACAGCAAATGTGAAAAATCGGGACAGGGGTTGGGAGGTAATAGGAGCCTATATGAGAAAAAGACCCACAAATCAGGACTGTTCCTATAAAATCTGGACCTTTGGGCACCCTCGATAACATGACAAGATACCAAGGCATTATGGATACAAAGACATATATTATAATAAAATAAGGAATATACTGTACTTAATTCTGTAGAATATTCTTTTCAGAAAATTCTCAGCTGCAAATATTTTGTAGGCAACAGTATTTTTTTTAACAAGTAGAAGCATGATATTTTCAAACTGCAAGGAACATTAAGTTATTTTGTTTTACACTTCTGAAAACGTGGGATAAAATCTTATTTTAATCATGCAAGGATCACTACCAAACCCTTGATAGAGTTTCCTTACATGGTAAAATTGCAGTTTCTGCACAAAATACGTTTGAATAAAAGGTTAGAACTATGAAGATTATGTAAGTTGTTAAGAAGCTTGCATAATCCTTTATATAAATCCCAAAGTTCTTTACAAATGTGGCTCAGCATTATCACCATTTTACAAATGGGGCAACCCAGGTGTAGTGCAAGTGATTTGTCTAAGGTCACAAAGGGAGTCAGTGGCCAGCTATTGAACTTCAGAGTCTTGATGCTGTCTCCTGCTGTAAACACTAGATCATGCCTGACTAGTAATATGTGCTGTCAACATGAATTCCTTGTAAAATCATCATAAACTTCTACCAGCCCAAGTAAACAACCTGTTTATCCACTCTTATAATGAGAATAATGACAAAGCTATTTCACTCCTCCTGTCCTTAGAAATCTCAGCCCACGTGTGACAAGGAAGTAGAATTTGCAACTCTCACTTGAACCCCACCCACGGGAAGTGTAAATTTCTCTAATCACGAGAAGTCATGTTATTTTTATACCTTTTAAATGTATTTGGAGACATAAATTGTTCCTTAGCAATATTTTTACTTTAGGGATAACATTAGTCATTAGCATTTTAATTATTTTCCATTTCTCAACATTCCTAATCTTTCTTGTCAATCCTTAAAACGCTTTAACCAGTTCATCTTTCCTTACTTTATCCTTTTGTCCGTAACAGTGTTATAATTTTAAATTTCTGTTTTATCTTTTCCTGATCTCCCACTCCTCCTCCTCTCTAATCACCCTCTCTGATCTCCTTCTCTTCTTGATTGCAGGTTTGTAATCCCTCCTGGATTACCAAAAATATAATGATGCTATCTATGCACTGTTATTTTTTAGGGTATTTCTTCAAGATGTTAGACATAATGCCTACCCAAAATAATTCTATCACAGAAGCAGTGCAGTATTTCCTAGTACATGCTTATCTCCTAATGCGCTTCTAAAGTTCTTCCAAACTTTTTTTTATTACCCAATAAGAGTAGTAATTTGTGAAATTTAGCATAAGAAATTAGGAGTTTCGAGCACAAGGGTATTTGACCCTAGTAGGTCATAAAAATATTTTTAGAACTAGAAGACTTACAATGGTTTTGGCTTAAGGCAGATTTTCCTCTGCTCAGCAGAGCTTTGCTAACATCTTCACAAAGTGCTGTAAAATTACAGCTAGGATTGTGGAACTCAGAACTTCCTTTAATTTGCTTAAAATAAGCCGTGGGAAAAGGAAAGGGGCAGAAGTGGACCTCTGAGATGATTGTCGTGGTTGTGCAGTGCTCTTCGTTCTTTTGTGGAAGATGCAAAATACACACCTGCCTTTTGGATGTGACTGGATGATTATATAGGGCTCATGTTGTGCATATGCATTTGAGGCATCAGTTCAACAAAATAATTAAGCATTCAGCCTGTTCTCAAGTCCCGTACTGAACTGGCGTCTGTTTGCATAGTGAAGTTGATATCTAATCATTTATGCCAAATTATACCCTTGAACAAGGGGATAAAACTCCCACTGAAGTCATTGGGAGATGCAATCGTATCATAATATGTTCCCAAGTGTGTTACAGCCCTTGCCTGCGTCCTTGGCTACTGGAACAGAAACTGAATTTCCTTTTCATGGGTGCAAGACCACTTTCATTCACAAACTCCCGTGTTCCTTTCACTACAAACAAAGTCTTTTCTCTTTGATATTTGCCTTCTGAAGAAGAAAGGCTGTATCTTTCTGTCATTAATTTATTGTGTTCAGAACCTATTAGAATATTACAGAGTCAGAAAGTTCAAACACATTTTATTATGTCTCAGGTTACACAGACCCTACCTAGTTTTTGTTTTATCCAAGTCAGGACTTGTTACTGCTATAGAATTTTTTTTTTCTGGATGGAGTCTGTAGATAAGTAATGAAATGCAAGTCTCTTTATTCAGTTTTGTAAGTTAACACTTTTTCTTGCTCATGAGTTCTGTGCAAAGAATCTGAACTACACAAAGTCTAAAATTATTGTACTCTGGGAAATGTCCTTTACAGTTATAAATGTATGTAAAAACTTCCAAAAAACCAAAGAATCGAAAGTCTAGAAACTCAAAAACAAGGCTCCTCAGATAATCTTAAATTTGTTTCTGTGCCCCCACCACAGTGTATGTCATCTGTTACACACACAACTATGGTTACTTTTCAAAATCTGATTTTTCCCTCTACCATCTCTGTGATACAGATAAGTCTGACCCGTCCACTTTGTTTTGGAGAGTGAAACACTCTGATCTATGAGCCATCATTTGGCATTAGAGTGGAGTTCCTGTATGTGCTCATTCAGTATAGGTTCACATTAGGAGATTAATGATGATTCAAGTGGTCCTTGTAACAATTATAGAGAGGCTAGGCTTGACATTGTGATTTATAGTGGATTAGTAGTTAGGGGACTGTTCAGTATGTGGTTTTAAAAAAACAAAACCCTGTGGCCTCTTCACTGAGCATAAATCAAGGTTGATGCAGACACACTATGTATGCAATATAAAAGACAAGCTGTTAGTGCAGTCATTTTATAAAGGTGGATGAATTGGAGGAAGATCTGGTGAGTAGCCGCTCATATAAACCCTAACAGTGTGTAATCTAAGACCCTAAGTAAGTGTCTCTTTATGTAATGAAAGCATAGTTTCAGCATCAGTATGTTCAACATGGGATGTTGTTGAAGTATGTGGACATCAAATATGCTGGAGAGGTATGGTGGGCATGTTTTTAAAAGAAAGTGGAGGAGGAAGGGATAACATTTTCTGAAAAAATCAAACTCTGACTCCCAGACTTAAATGTTTTTTCCTAAATCTTTTAACTTAAAATTTTCTAGCAATCAAAAATAATTTTATAACTAGAGTGTTGTAAAGGTGTGTGTTTCAGAGCAACTGATTTCTTTGCAACCTTAGTTCTCTTTTAACTTAGGAAATTCACAAGCAGAAAACTAAGTGTTTTTCTTGAGGTTTTAACCTTGACATGCAGTTATTTGAGGCTGAGGCTGTCACTACAATTTGTAATGAAGTTCTTGAGTGGGGACTCATATACAGGTGTTTCTGTGTTGATGGTCATTCAGCTTTTGGAGCAGTCATTTGAGTGTGTCTCTAACATAGTATGTTGGTCACCTACAGTTAAATTAAGAAACCAGTGGACTGGCCTCTAGACTTCTCAAAGTCTCTGCAGTATATCTGTGGACATTACAAACTATGAAGACTTGTTAAAAGTTCAGTTAACTTACTGTCATGAACCTGTTGTTGACATTTTACTGGGCACTGTTAACCTCCAATTCAACATCCAGAATGCTCCATAATTTCCAGATTGCAGGAAAGGGCAATTTCAGATGAGAGAGGACCAGGCTGCAGAGGGAACCAGAGGCTGTGTGATAACCCTTAGAAATAGGTAAGAGGCTGTAGCCTGTGAACTGACTGCAGAAAGAGTCTGAAGAGCAGGCAGCCTCAGAGCTGCAACTGGAGGGCCTAATTGCTGAGCCAAGGCACATCCTGTTGCTGGCCCAGGGATGACAATACAAAGGGCTGCAGCCTTCAGGCGAGATGTGATATGGAGCGTTTACACTGGAACCTTAATATCTTTATTGGGCTGCCTTTAGGGGCTGAGTTATCTCACTCCTATCTTTTTGTTCCAACAGTTGTGTCTAAGGTATCGTTTGCTGGGAGTATGTATGGGAACCCATCATAGGCTAGAAGTTGGAGGGTATAGAACACTGCCTCTGAGCTCATGGTGTTCTCAACACGATACTAGTCAGTGAGGGACTGGTGTACACTTACAGCAACCTTTCTGGAGTATGGTGGATTATGCTGTCAAAAATTAATTAGCACACTTACCAAAACAAGTTAAACGTGCTACTCTGAGGCTAGCAGAAAATAACACATTTTAAGATTGGTATGTTAAGGTTTTTTTGAGAAAGGACAGCAAATAAAAGTTAAGGAGCTTTTTAAAAAGTGAACAGTCCTTTTAAAAAAACTTTCATATTTCCCATATGCCTCAAATAATTAAACTCAAATGCTTGAAATTTCCCTGATAGAATGTACCTGTAAAACTGAAGTCATATTTCATATTGATGGAAAGAAACAAATTGTTTTTAAAATTGAAATCTACAATCTTATCTACAAAGATAATACTTTCTCTGTAATACTGGTCAGGAAGTACGAGTCGGAAAGTAATCAAAAGTTGTACTGTTTGTAGTTCTTTTCAGGGAAAACATCCCAGTTTGTCAAATAGAAATGGATCAAATATGTCAGGCCCCTTTGCCCACCAATTATTTTCATTGTTGTAATGGTATTAAAAATGTATTTAAACAAACCGTGTTTACTAGAAGATGCTAAAAGTATACAATCACTTGCTGTCAATCACACTTGAACCACATTTTTGTACCTGTCTCAACCCCTGTCTCAGTGATGACTTTGCGGGGGGGAGTGGAATGTATACTGCTGACCTTGAGAGTCACTTAATGTCGCTGCCTCTTTCTCCATTTGGAACACAGGATGTTCAAAAGATTGATTGGATAATCCTAGTGAAGTGTTCTGAGAATGTCAGATGCTAAGCACTATTGCGGATGAGTTTCCACCTGGCCTAGCAGAGCTTGAGTAGTAGTTCGCACTTCTGAAATCTGAGAATTTTATAGAACAATCTTGAATTAATAAATGGATGTTTCAGTATCCATAAGATCATGCATTTAATGCTATTTTCTCCTCTTGTAAAGCTTTTGCATTTTGTAGTAAGTGGGAAATCATTTCTTAATGACTGACTTTTTCTGACTTGGTCACCTAGTGTGATAAATCAGCAGTAAGGTTCATTACACTTGATCATGCTCTGGGATACATAGTCCTGAGCATTATTAGTACTTATCACCTACAGTGATTACAGTAAAGTATATTTTGAAGGCAATGTTACTTAAGCAACCAATAAGTTAAGTTCAAAAGACACTGAAGTTAAATGATTCTGAGTTTGCTTGTGCTAATGGAAGCTGTCATATTAACTGCTTCCAGAAACAGTTGTAATACTGCAGGTTCATTTTTCAGTGCTGGGCCATTCAGAAAGGTCACTTTCATGCTTGAGAACTCGCTTCTTTCAACATTAAGAGGGCCAGTCAGTCATAGAATGAGCAGTGCCACATTCTTCCAGGCTCTTGCTCGTAAGGTGTAACTTTTGAAGTGACATCAGTCTCTAATTTAATAACTTGTTTTGACAGTATCTTTAAAAATCACACTGGAACTGGGACTGCACAATCGTTTTCTCCTCCATGAGAAATGTTCTAAGAGACAAGTCCATTAGCGATGTGTCCTTTTATAGACAGATGTGAAAACCATAAACCTCTTCTCAGGTCCAGAACCTCCGCACCATGTCTTTGACTGGCACAGGAGTCTTTCCTGCTGCCCTGTCATGCTCCCCTGCTTTCTAATGAGGGCTCAGATAGAAAACTTGAGGAGCTAGCATTGCAATACTCTTCCCAGGCTCCTTATGATGCCCAGTATCAACAGGGTCCATGAGCATACCCTCCGTTGGCCCCACCCCCACCGTCTTGGTACTCCCACCCATGGGCACCACCACCGGCCTCTATACCAACACCACCTCAGTGGCCATACTGGGACCTTTGGGCTGTATATCGCCACCATGCCTCGCGAGCTTCTAGCCCCATCCAGGAACCCTCAGCTACGCACTGATGACTCTCTTCACACCCTGAAGGATTCTTGAGCCACTCTCCATTTGCTGGGCATCTATACACGAGGAGAAAAGAGGAAGTTTAGTCCGCAGCCCCAGTGCAAACCACACATCTTTCGATATCTGGCTCAATGCTACTACAAGCCATAGAGGAAAAAGAATAAATTTTGGAGGTGTAAATCACCTTCCTCATCCCAGGTGTCTATGTACAAAAACTAGTTTTGACATGTTGGTTGAGGGGTCGATAGACCACTTGTCCCCAGCTGCTACAGCCAACCTCCCCTGTCCACCCCTTTGGCTACCTTTTGACAGCATTCTGCAGCACCTGGGAACTCCCAACATTGGACTGATGAGTCCGAGAGATTATTCATAGTGAATAATCTATACATTTGACCTCCCTGTCCCTTCCACAACCACCCTCCCAATCCCTGTCCTTCCTTTCCCCTACTATCAAAAATCCTGCTGAAAATAAGAGACGGAGCACATGTCATTGATTGATCCCACTTGGCCAAGAGAGACCCTTCATACCCTTACCTGTCACAGCTCACGACGTCGATCGTTCTCCCCATCGCTCCATACCTCCTCTCGCAGAACAAAGGACGTACCCTACATTCCAACCTGGGGATTCTCTGCCTCAAAGCATAGCTCCTTCTTGGTTCCAACACCTAGAAAGCTCCTGTTTTGAAGGAGGTATTATACAGTAGAAAGACCTCGACATGATGTGCATGCCAGCCAAAATGGTCCATGTTTCGGGTTTGGTGTTCTTCCCAACAAACCTCCCTTACGTCTTAGTCAGATCTTAGTCCCAATCTTTTTAGTACATAGTCTATCTCTAAGCTTTCTGAGTCCAGCAGGCAGCTACAGCAGCCGTCCACAAACCAGTAGAGAGATACTTGAAGTTGTCACACCTGACCACTAACAGGTTTCTCACGGGTCTAGTAAATCTCTTCCCACAACGTTAACTTCCTACTCCCACATGGGACCTAAACCTGGTATTGAAAGTACTGACTAGGCCTCCCTTCGAACCCATGGCCACAAATTCACTTACATACCTATAAATGAAATTGGCCTTCCTGGTATCGATTACCTTGGCTGTGAGAGTAGGGGAAATAGTGGCTCTGAAAGCACTTCCTCTCTCTCTGCCCCTCATCGGACAGTGTTCTTTCAGAAGAAGGTTATGCTCTGACCGCACCCAAAATTCACTCCCAAAATAATTTCTCCATTTCACATGAATCAACTGATTCACCTTCCAACCTTCTACCCAAGCCTCACCGAGACAACAGGGAGGCTGTATTACATATGCTAGATGTCAGGAGAGCCCTAGCCTTCTATGTGGATAGGATGAAGGTTTTCAGGAAGTCCCCTAGGCTTTTCCTGCCCTTTGCAGAAAGATCCAAGAGCTCAGCAATATCAGCCCAGAGACTCTCCAAGTGGATCTCGAACTGCATTAGACAGTGTTACATAGTTCACAGTAGGACCCCTCCAGATACTATTCATACACACTCCACAAGGTCAATCTCTTCATCCCTCACCTTCTTCAAGAATGTCCCTATCTCAGACATCTGTAGAGTGGTGACATGGGCGTCACTCCTCACCTTTGCAGAACATTATGTGATTGCTGAGGACTCTGCCGCTGATACCATCTTTGGCTCCACAGTGCTGTCAGCTGTAACTGACCCAACTCCAAACATCCCTACAGTGATGGGTGCTGCTCGGGACACTACTCGAAGAAGAAGAAGAAGTTACTCACCTTGTGCAGTACCGATGGTTCTTCGACGTGTCTCTATGGGTGCTTCCCAATCCACTCTCCTCCTCTCTACTTCCAAGCTCCTGCCAATGACTCTGCCGTAGAGAAGGAACTGAGGGGGTTAACCCATGAGTGCTGGCTGGCCTCGTGGTGGGGCACAAGGAGAAATGTGCAGGTCTAACAGACATTGTTATCGAAGTTCTCCAATCAGCAGCGCAGTGATGCAAATGCAACTACAATGGAGTCACCCATAGGAGGACACATCTCGAAGACCATCATTACTGCACAAAGTGAGTAACTTCTTCCATATGGCTATTTTATTTTATTCTTATTACTTGATCATCCCTCTCCAAATTAGTTAATGTTTGTGAAACCCTTTGGAGGTGTGAGATACTGTGATTATCTGAAGAGTGTGGTATTATTTGAGGAGGTTATCCTGAGCCAAGAACTTCCCATTGTGTTCTCATTTGGAGACTGCTTAGAATAACTTAATAGTAGTGACAATGAGGGTTTTACTTCCAGTTTAAAAACTGGGTGTCCAGTCAGATCCAGTTATGAATATGTGAGGTTCGGTTATATTCTTGCAGGTACAATGCATGCAGTCAGGTCTATTAATTAGGTTATTATAGAGATTGGTTACCCTCTTCCACACTTTAACTATTACACAGCAAATAATTAGTGCTACTTAATTGTATTTGATTGCAAATAAGGCAGATAATTACAGGTGTTCCTACTATAGTTACAATGCAGCTTTTCTGTCAGCAGACCAAACAAAAAGGGTCAGGACGCCAGTTGTAATTTATATCTGTTTAATGTCAAGAAAATGAATAAGACCAATAAATAGATTGTCTGATTTCAGTCAAAAAACCCTCTTCTTTCCCTGTAACCCAAACGAAGTACCAATGTGTTTCCCTTTCTGTTACTTACCCAAGTAGTCCATGGACAGAAATCATCTCCCTTTTCTCATACTGGCAGCTACCTAGATAAGACTTTAATAAAATATGTTGTGCTCCTTCTAGTATGTTTCTCCAGTCTCTAGCTCGGGGTAGGCAACCTATGGCATGAGCGCCGAAGGCGGCACGTGAGCGGATTTTCAGTGGCATTCTCACTGCCCGGGTCCTGGACACCGGTCCGGGGGACTCTGCATTGTAATTTAATTTTAAATGAAGCTTCTTAAACATTTTTAAAACCTTATTTACTTTACATACAACAATAGCTTATTTATATATTAAAGACTTATAGAAAGAGACCTTCTAAAAATGTTAATGTATTACTGGCATGTGAAACCTTAAACTAGAGTGAATAAATGAAGACTCGGCACACCACTTCTGAAAGGTTGCCGACCCCTGCTCTAGCTGCTGATCATATGTCACCACCATCACGTTATTCTCTTGGTTTCTTCTCCTATATCAAAATTTCACAAGCACTCATTCAAAATGAGCAATCCTGAAAATTCACCTCATAACCTCTCAATTTAATGGCTTTGAAAAGAGCTGGCTAACGGTAACAGCAGCAGCAGCCAGTGTTGGCAGTTACTGACTTGAAATCACACTTCGAGGAACCAATTCAGTCTCCCACTGCAGGTACCACCAGCTTCTTGTGATGCCAGTAATATTAGTTTCTGGAATGTTTTGAAGATGTAATTTTTTTTTTTTGTTTCTCTTCATGACTTTTGGATTTGATTCGTGTGAAGGACTCTTTAGTGATAAGTATAGACTCTGTCATCTAACAGTGATAGTTCCTTACTTAGAGCTACTCTATGCTGCAGAAATGAATCAGGATCTTACAGCTTCCAGTAGCAGTAGCAATATTGTGCCACTATTGTAGAATGCCTGTGTTTAAGTGATACCAGGGATTGCATTGCTGAGACACCAGCTGCTAGGGACAATGAAATGGGAACAAATTATAACCCTCCTCCTTATGCATATGCACAATTATAATACAAAACAAATAAAAAACACCCTCAGTCTTGGAGACAAGCTACTAACCCTGAAGAACAGGGCAGTCAATCCTTTAATTATTGTAATACCAAGCAGTGTTTTCCTTAAATTGTTCCGATTCTTACCTTTAAGATTGGGAAACTGATATTTTTATAGTTGACAGCCCCATCTGTTTCTCTTCATCTTGCTACCGTATCATCCTCTTTTGTGTTTTCCTCACTTAAGGTCATTCTTACCAAGTCTCTGTAGATATAATTGTAGCAGGAGCTGTGGCAATTAGTCATCATGGGCAGAGAGAATTCCCAGGTGATACCCCTGCCATATGGCTTTGAAATGGCAGTTTGTAATGAAAAGCAAAGCTTTACTTGCCACTAGCCCCTCTTCTGTTCTAATTACGCAAGTTGATTTTTATATGATGGTGAACTTGTTTAGTACCTTGCCAGGCTTAGTTCATTGGAATCTCTTTTTTTGCAGTTACAGTAATACCTGAAGATAACTTATTTGAGCCTTTGAGAAAAATCTTAGTTCTCTGGTGAAAAAGAGAATAGAAATCTAATATGGAGCAGATGACCATACAGGCTAATATTGAAAGATGCTTTCAAAACAGTACCTGCATCTTTTAGCATCCAAATTCCTTCCAATGCTTAAATTCAAGCGACCTAGCTGTAACTTCATATGCGTAAACATATTTTGGAAGTGAAAAATTGTATATGCAAATTTAGAGGCTCATTTAAGCATTTTTAAAAGCTTTGCCTGTTTTAATCTCAGCTATGCATTTCATCTTAAAGTATTAGGAGCTTCTCCTGGTTGCATAAAGGAAGCATGCTGCGTTGCCACACATGGGATTAATTGTAATTCCAAGGTCAGGCCCTTGCTTCCTGGGCCAGTAGGGGATAGAGCACCGCAGGGACGTTATGCTTAATCCCTTGGTGGGCTGAAAGCCTGGTTGCTCTCAGCAGGCACTTGCAAGCTAGTGCTCAAGGCTCCCTTGATGAGCTACAGAGGGAATTTCAACAGCCCTTATGTCCAGAAGGAGAGTCATGAAAACATAGTGTCTAGTTGAGGGGATGTTGGAGTAATTAGGAAAGAAAAAGCCTTTAGCATTTTGGAAATTTCTATGGCACATAGTCTTATGCTTTGAGATAATTAAAGGTGTCACTGAACACTTGTCTCCATGCATTTTCTTGAACTCAGCTATATCTGAATGTGAGACAAATGTTGGACAATTTATCATGTATGAGATCTTGCATAGGTGAAAGTAAGGTTTGGGATAGTATATGCCATCGCTACTATGATTTTTGGCAGGATCTTCCAGGTGTCCTCACTACAACAGGCATATTAAACTGCTTAAAGATGCTTTTCTAATCCTATCATGGTATTCATACTGTTTCCAGAAACAGATATTCAACACAAGAGAGAGAGGTAGAGGACTAACGATGGGAACTGGTAGTTTGAGGAAGGCATAGAGGGAAAAATTAGCTTGAGAAGAAAGGGAAAGAAAGAACTAGTGTTTGTAAGACCCAAATGATCTGCTCTAATTTAATCTTTCATATCTCCGTACAATTCATTTTCTTTTAGCTCCATCATTGAATGTACTGCTCAAGAAAGGTGCTAGATCAATAGCTCAGAAAACTGAAGTTATTCACAGAACAAGTACAATGTGGGTAGTACAGTACAATCTTTCCAATACTGCTGAAGTGCACAACAAAAATCTTAATACACAGTTTTTAGTTTTGAAAGTTGGAAAACTTTTGTTACATTTCAAATGTATAGGTGTTGTCTCCATATACAGTGGTGTATAATGAAGCAATAAGACACGCAACTTATTTATAGAAAGTCAAGAGGACATTGTTTGGTCACTCCATAATAAAATGTCATATTTCAGTCCTCTGTTCCTTTAAATCTTAGTGCCTGGTTTGTGTAAAGAGCCTTTGTATTTTCATTTGTATTTTTCATGCAGATTTTTAGACTGGATTTCTGTAGAGCACATCTCCAAGTTTATTACTACTCTTAGTTTAGAATATTATTTTGCAAAAGTTTTTTTTCTTTTGCCTTGTCTTATATAATTTTCTAGGTGATTTTTCCATACCTTGATGAATGGTATAAGAGAGAAAGCCACAGTCAATATTGTAAATGAAATGTTGCAGCTCCAAGCATTTACTTACTGAACAACTTTAGGTGCACATATGTACTATGGTTTTCTTATGCCCAGTGTAAAGTAAATATGTAGGGTAAATATGTATACGAACATTCTCAGCCAGATTCTCTCCTGATGAATCTATTTTTCGGAGAGAGAAAATCTTCTATCATTAAACAGTGGAAAGAGGCACATATTCCGCCAAATTTTCCAGAGGCTAACCAAGTTTTAAGATGGAGAAAGATCCCAAATACCTTAAAAATAGAAAAGTCCCCTCCTATCCTTCTAAATAAAGCAACCACTTTAAATGAAAACTGAAGATTTTTTGCTTACAAGTAACTGTATACGTTTGATCAGGAGCTGCATATTAGAGTTAAGGCAATTAGTGCTGCTTTCAGTGAAGATAATGTAATAATTATACATAGCTGAAAGGAGAAAAATAGCATTTTGTGTTGAAGTGGACATTTAAAATTACGTTGATTTCAGAAAAGAGATTGAAATGTTGCAGTCATTTGTCTTTAATTTGGGCTTCAGTTAGATGTCATTTTGGTGTAAATGGAAATACGGTTTTGGATGCTTGTAACGAGGCCTTCTCCTGTCCTTGCAACAATTCTGCCAGAGACCCCTCCTGAGTGCAACCACCAATGCTTTTCATTTTCTCAGATCAGTTCCCACCACCTTCTATTTACAAGTGCTCCAAACCAGCCACCTGGAGCACAGCTAGCTTCTCCAGCCAGCAGGATACACAGTCTTTGGCTCCTTCCTTTCCTTCCCCACCCCCTATTCCTTCCTGCCAGCCATAGATCGCCCCCTGGCTAATGAGACCCGCAGCTGCTCCCCTTCTAGCAATTAGGCGTGGCATACTCAGCCCCAATTAATGCTGCTTAATTGGAGCTTGGCTCAGGCCCTCCTGGCCAGCACCCTGTTACAATGCTCTTTCCAATGAATGAACGAGTCAGTTACATTAAAACTTAATCCTAGTGTTAACAAATGGCCACCTGCCTGTGCCCTTATTTTTGACTTTAATTACATCTGAAGTAAATTTTAAGCAAACAAACAGAAAATACACAAACGTGTTTGTGTGCATCATTGCAGTTAAAGAGAATGTATAAAGCTGTTTTTTGGGGGAAAATTTTTGAATTTTTCTCTAAAACCAATCACCACCAAATGCATATTTCTTTATTAAAGTCAAATGTAAAGATATGTCAAATTAATGTTCTGAAGTATTAACATTTTCTGACACAGTAAAAGAAGTTTTAAAAAGGCACACACTCCCACCCTTATTGGCTGAAAATATATTTTGCTATTAATATCATTTAATACTTCATATCCTCTCTGTAATTCAAAGCATGCCAACAGAGGAGGAATTACAACCCTTCCAGATTGTTCTAAATTGTGTTTCAAGGCACCAATCCTATGAGAATTGCATTATTTATGAGTCACTAACATTCATTTGCCTAGACTTGTCATCATTCTGTCTTTTCAAAACCAAAGGCCCAGAGTCTGATATTAGTTATTCTGGTATAAATCCAGATTCTGATTTCTTTAATATAAAGGTAAACAACTTGCTATATCAGGAATGATAAAATAGCATGCTTATTAAAGATATATACAAATTAGTTGATATTTTTTAAAACCCCTTTTTTACAGAATGCATTTTATATGTAGGGTCTGTTGGTTTCTTAACTGTGATGTTAAAAGGTTTTTGGTTTTGCCGACCGCGCAAAGTGGAAATCGCATATGTTAAATACGCCTAAGATGTGACAGGCCTGTACTATCAGTATTTCAGGGTTTCGTTGTTGCCATGTTGACCATGAGATTGTCTTGGATAGCTTTTGACTTGACTCACGCAGTTGGTCACTCTTGATATCTAGTATTTGGAATGAGATTGCAGGTGGGAAAAGTGAGTTACATCCTTGTTGTAGATGGGCCATTGCTTCCTGCAGCTTGAGGACAGGGCATACCATAGTTACAGAGGCAAGATGGATCTTGTTTAATGGCCTCCTCTCAAGAGGTGGAAGGAAACTGAGATTCCAGATGGTGCTAAAGAAAGATTATTAAGTGATCAGATCACTTTGATGGTGTGGCAGGATTGTCTAGCAACTTCTTTTATCCTCCACTAACTTCTCAACTGGCTTCGTCCCCAGAAGGACTCATTATGGATAAAACAAGAGTGGTAATAGCTACAGTGCTGGTCACAGAAGTGCCAAAGGGAATATGTGTGCATCACACAGAATTTTTCAAGTCTTACACTTACTTTGCCTTCCACATAGTATCTTACACAGATGCAGGTTCAAGGTAGCTGTCAGCTTTGTAAATCTGTGCTACCTTCAGTCAGTCAGTTGAATTCCTCATTTACATTTTCAAGCTGCTTTTCAGATAATGGCTTTGATCTGAATTGACTTCTCCAACTGTGGAAATGGAACAGAACCTGCAGCTCTCCATGCAAGATATCCATGTGTTCAACCTGTCTTGCTTAGAAATCCTGGTGAATCTTGAGAGGCTTTGTGAGTTGTACCCGTGTCCTTACATGACTGATGAAGGCCATCATGAAAGTACACATTATTGATTGAGAGAGTAAACTTCAGTAGTGCAGGGGGGAAAGGCATGCTGTCTGCTGTCTTTGTATTTTTTATGTGGCACTTGTTTAAACCATCATTTTATTCTGACAGTCTTGTCAACTATTGACCTGTATCAGATCTCTTTCTGAGAAGGGATGTGGCATGTCAATTCTAGCCATATCTGTGACTCCTTAGCCTCCTAAAATCCAGGTCAGTGAGGGCCAGGATCTCAGCTTGGGAGAAACTGAATTGTTTGTGCTTGTTTCTGTCTTAAAAGTGGATGAGGAAAAGGTATTGTCTGACTTCTGTTTGTTAAATCTGTTGAATGCCTTTGATGCGGTTGATCATGAGGTTTTTTAGTATGTTCGTGGTCTGTAAGTTAAAAGTCTCTCTATTAGTTCTGCCAGACTTTTCTGCAAGGTCCCAAAGGGTAGCTTGGGACAGTTAGTCTTTTTCCCCAAGAGATCATATGTGAGATACCACAGAGATCTGTTTTTGTCACCAATATTGTTCAATATGTATGAGTTACCAAGTCAGCATAAGCTCAGGTGTATCTAATACACTGGTACTTCCACACTAGTTTTCAATACATCAGACCCAGATGGTAACAATAGCAAAGGGCAAACTAAGATTTTAAAATGAGATAAGATCAGAGTTTGAAATGCAAGAAATAACTAGAAGAGTTAAGGATGATGACTGCACAGTCATTAGAGGCAGTTTCTGCCCTTTAACTCAGGTTTGGAAACAAGAAGTACAATGGCTTTTTAAAATGAAAAGAAGATCAGAAGAATTCCGAACCTTAAAATATGTCAGTCTGGAATATTTTTCTACCCTGTTTTTAATGCCTAGCTGTGATCACAAACTGTCTGCTACACACTGCATTAAGACCTCCAAAATTCTCTCCCGTGAGGGTTCAAATCCAATATGAGACAAAGTGAAGAGCCTGATGTGTTAGCACCTTAATACATTTAACCCCAGTTTGCATGTCTTAAGGGAGAAGAAAAAAACTGATTTCTTTAAGAATCTGAAGGCAAAAAACTCACCTGAAGTGATGAAAATAGAATAGTTCTGCCAGCTTTTTTTATTTATGACTGGATTTATGCCCCAGATTGTCATAAGTGTGAAGTAGCCTAGAATTATTGTTTACCTGTAAGGGGTTAAGCTAAAGGTAACCTGAGAGGTGGACAACTGACCAATGAGAAATTCCTCAGGAGACAAAGGATTTTTTAAGTTTCAGTTTCTCTCTGGGTCTCTCTCTGTTCACCTCGGCTATGGGGGGAACACAGCTATGTCTTTCACTGTAACTATAAGATTCTATTAAGTATTGTAGTCAGTAAGTTTACCTTCTCTTTATCACTTGGAGAGTTCTCAGTGGTGAGTGTTGGCTGGGTGCTTCTTGATATTGTAAGCTTCAGCAGAGATATCAACTGTGGGAGAAAATTGCCTTGGGGGAGAGGTTTGGTTTCTGAATCCTTTTGTTGATTATGGTAGATGCTGTTCTATTGATGGTTATAAGGAATTTATTCCTTTCTCTTTTTCTTTTATTAAAATCTTTCTTTTAAGGAGCTGACTGCTTGTTTTTTCATTGTGTAAGATCCTGGTTTTGGATCGGGCACGTCTCGCAGGATCAGGCGAGGTTTGGTTTTTTTTTTCTCTCAAGCTTCCCAGGGAAGGAGGAAGTTTGGGGGGTTAGTGGAAAGGGAAAGAAGGGTCCGCAAACTACCCTAGACCTAGTTTGGGTGGTGGCAGCGTACCAGGTCCAGATACAGAAGAATTTGTGTTCTGGGGAAAAACATTTTAACCCAAGCTGGTAAAATAAGCTTGTGGGGGTTATTTCTTTTTTCATGCGGGTCCCCACATCTGTACCCTAGAGTTCAGAGTGGGGAGGCAATCCTGACACAGATATTTAATGTTGGATCTAAATTTTGTTTAGTTTCCAACCCCAGGTATTCCTTATGTAATACCTGCATACAGTGTGTGTTGAGATCTGATCTAGGTTTAGAGAGAAACAAATATTTATTTAACTCATAGTTATAACTTAGGATAAATTTTAAATATACCAGCATAATGTAATATGAGGCTAAAATTTTTATAACTGCTTATGTCTCATTGGAAATCAGTTAAACTTAGACTCCTAAGTGCCTAAGTTACTTTGAAAATGGTTCTTAGGAACCTAAGTAATTTAAGCATGTCTGCAAATTTTATTCTTAAACTAGCACTTTGCCTTCAAAGCACTTTACTAACTAGCTGGTTAGTACATTAACTGGTTGACTCTGAGACCAGGCCTGTGAGATAACATAAGTAATTACTGTATTCATTATACTAATAAGGATGCTGAAGCAGAATGAGTATGGGACATTCCTGAGACCACACTGACAGTCAGTGGCTGCTCTGGGAATGAAACCTGAGCTTTCTGAACCTCAGTCTTCTTCCTAATGTACTGTAATTCCTTGAATCTGAATTTAGCTGGAACACTAGGACAAATGTTTATACTATTGCAAGTTGAGCTTACGTCTTTAACAATTTGTCAGAACTCTCTTCATGTCTTGCATAAAAGACAGTTCTAGACAGTCAGCTACAGTTATACGCTAGCTGCTATGACTTCCAGGTAAAAGTGTAACCTGCTGGGTTAGCAGTATCAATGTATGTAGTAACAAAGCATTTCAAATTATCTCCCTCCCACACAATCAGACTTGCTACAGAAGAAACTTGGAAGCAAATTTTAGTCATTTCATATTTTCTTTCTTTGAGTCTTCTTCTTTTCTTCCATTTAGTCGACATTTGTAACAAGAGTAACTTATGCATTATGAATGTTTAATTTTGAAGATAAGATTTATTATTTATTATTTGACATCAATTATTTAATCTTTGATCTTCTATTCCTAGTCTCCAGAAGAAATACATATTTCATGTTGAAAACCTTGTTTTGAGCCAGTCCTGACCCCAGGCTTGTGGAGATATTGCTGTCCCAGCTGGTAGGAGCTGGGAGTGCTTTGATTGCCTGTGGAATAAGTTCTGGCTTTGCATTGATTCACAGAGCTATGTTCTGGCAAGGTGATTGAGAAATGGATTTGCTAGTTTGAGTTAGTCCTGACTACAGGGTAGCTGCGGAGAGGTGCAGTGATTTGTATAATGGAAGTGAGCTCCTATAAAGGGGCAAATAATGAGGCTTTCTTGACGGAACCAGTTTGACCCCAGAATTCAGTATTCTCCTCTTTCTTGTCTCCTTCCACACAAGCCATGGATTTCATGCTCTGACCAGGTTCTGTCATCCTGCGTGGGTGGAGGGGAGGATGCAGATAAAAGGTTTATGAATTTAGAAGAGACTAGCAAGGAAAGTGAGGGAAGAAAAGAGGTAGAAAGGAATAAAAAATAATCACAATCCTTTCTTAACCTAGAGCCTTATCTGAACAGTCTATATTCTGTTTAAAAATTGACATCTTGTGTGAAGATTAGGGACTTTCTTGACAAAAGAGACTTCATTCTTTTTTTTAAACTAATTACAATAGGTCATAGTATTTTTCTTGGTGAAGTTTGTACTGAAGAAAGGATATTCTACTTTTTCCTAGTGATGACAATACTTGTAGCTTTGCACCATTGTTATATGGATAATATTTTGGTTGCATCAGTAAGCATGTGGTTACCAGGATACCTATAGTCCTTCAGAAAAGAAGTATGAATAACTTGTGAATTTCTTTTACCTAATTGAGCATGTGTCCTCTCTTGTGACATTTTGGCAATTAGAGCTAAGGCACAAGCAGACAACCCCCGGTTTAAACAAGAGGCACATAAGAACATAAGAAAGGCCGTACTGGATCAGACCAAAGGTACGTCTAGCCCAGTATCCTGTCTACTGACAGTGGCCAATGCCAGGTGCCCCGGAGTGAGTG
Organism: Dermatemys mawii; assembly: GCA_007922305.1. Taxonomy (NCBI): domain Eukaryota; kingdom Metazoa; phylum Chordata; order Testudines; family Dermatemydidae; genus Dermatemys; species Dermatemys mawii. The sequence goes on along the minus strand of ML677332.1, from coordinate 3,257,329 downwards.
AACCTAACAGGTAATGATCAAGTGATCTCTCTCCTGCCATCCATCACCCCCCTCTGACAAACAGAGGCTAGGGACACCATTCCTTACCCAGCCTGGCTAATAGCCATTAATGGACTTAGCCTCCATGAATTTATCCAGTTCTCTTTTAAAGCCTGTTATAGTCCTAGCCTTCACAGCCTCCTCAGGCAAGGAGTTCCTGAGAATTTTTTCCACCTTCACTTGACAGAGTCAGTCTGTTGACTTTTGGGGGAAACTATCAGGCCTATCTGTTCTCCAGAGTTTTCCAGGGAAAGGGGAAACAGTACAAAGAGTAAGGAGATAGCAATATGTTGAGTGGAACTTAATAATACTGTCTGTATTGTGGTGGTGCAATACGGCTCCATTGTACTAGGTACTTTCAAAAGAAATAGACATTCCATGCACCAGAGAACTTAGAATGTAGGATTTAGAAAATATATAAACAGGTGACTCAACAAATTGGGGGGAAGGGTACCAACATACCAGTAGTAGCTGCTTAGGTTGATAGCTGGTGTTCTTAGTAGTTATGTGGTCTAGCTGATGTCGAATAGCAGTGATTTTTAGCAATTGGGACAAAGGTAATTTTTAAGGAAATTTGTTGCTGTCAGTTTGTGGCCAGTTCTATATTATTGTTACTATCTGTGCCTAGTATGTTCGGTGGTGGATTTTATAAATCTGAAAAAAAAATCATCATACAATATGAGCTGCTAGACAGCTACTAATTAACGTTCACTTCTAGTACAGTATAGAGGTACTAAAAACAATCTGCTTTAAATCAAGGCCTCTGTTTTTTCTTAGGCTATGTCTACACTGTGCACCTTACAGCAGCATAGCTGTGCCGCTATAGTGCTGTTGTAAGATATGCAGTGTATCCGCTCACTGTCAGCAGGAGAGAGCTTTGCTGCCTACAGAATAAAACCACCCCAAACAAGGGGCAGTAGCTTTGGTGGTGGGAGAGCATCTTCCGTCAACAAAGCACGTGTCCACACCAGTGCTTTTCGTCAATAAGACTTTGGTCGGTCAAAGGGGTGTTTGTTTCACTCCCCTGACCAACAAAAAATGTTACCAGTGAAAGTGCAGTGTAGACCAGGGGCCAGCTTGTGGTTTCTGAGCCACATGCTGTCCTTCAGAAGTTAATATGAGGCTCCTTGTACAAGCACTGACTCCGGGGCTGGAGCTACAGGTGCCAACTTTCCAATGTGCCGAGAGTGCTCACTGCTCAACCCCGGGCTCTGCCACAGACCCTGCTCCCCTCTCTACCCCTTCCCGCCCCCTCCCCTGAGCCTGCGGTGCCATCACTTCTTCCTCCTACACCCGACCCAAGCCTCCTGCCATCATGAAACAGCTGATCGGGAGGTGGAGAGAGGGATGGGAAAGCGCTGATTGGCGGGGCTGCCAGAGGGTGGAGGCGCTGGGAGCAGGGTGGGGGAGCTGCTGATGTATTGCTGTGGCTCTTTGGCAATGAACATTGTTAAATTCTGGCTCCTTCTCGGGCTCAAGTTGGCCACCCCTGGTGTAGACATAGCCTTAATGAACAAAAAAAAGACTGTCACGACTGCTAATTAAAACATTTTAATTATAAAGTAGGAAATTCCTGGGAGGATTTGCTTCAGATTGATTTTTTTAATTGTTAGAGTTCATTTTGGAATGCTTTACATTTGTTTATTTTTTTCTCTCTCTCTGATGGTTAATTTCAACTTAAAACTTGAGGGGAAAAGCAAAATCATCACTTGAGTGTTGAGAGAGTAAAACAGAAAGTTCTTATTTTGTTTATTTTTCAGGGGAAAGTGATCTAGGGGAAAAAAATTGAAATTCTTTCATATATTTTCCCCATCCCTTGAAAACAACCACTTTCCAGGTTCAAGGAACAATGTTCTGAACTGATCTGTATCCTACAAAGGATTAACAAAGAAGTGGTTTTGTTAGAATAACCTGTTGAGACTATGGAAGTGTAGCTTAGTTTTTCAAAATGCTAGAATACCATATTATGTGTAAATGTAGTTGATACCAACGAAAGGTGTATTTTGGAGACCTCAGATAGAATTAGATAGATGCTCAATTAATTACAAACCAAAAAAATTTCCACTTGTGAATTATTTTTCTGTCAGCAAAGGAGCTAGAGTCTGGCTCAGTAACCTGTGTAAACATTTTTAAAATGTAGGTAAAGAGACTTGTGCTCTCAATTCACTGTGCAGGATTTATTGCACTCAATTCTCAGGACCTTGTTTGGTTTTGTGGGATTCATTGAATCCTGATTTTATATGGGTGAAGTAAATTACCTTACCATTAACTTGTCTGCTGTCTGACAGGAAGTTGCCCTCTTTGCTTGCAGCAGACATTGCTGTCTAGACCATACACTATGCTTCTAAAGGCAAACGGCCTATTTTGTTAAGGCAGCCCAAGCTGTCAAAACCAAACCCACTGCAAATAGTGACCTGTCAAGTGTTAGACTGGATAAACTGAAGAGAAAAATTCATGGTCAACTGAGCAAATATAAGAGAAAGATTGCCTGATGTTTTAGGTGGAAGAAGATAGTTCAGTTTTAGCTTATGGTTAGAAGAGCAGAAACTCTTACCAGTAAACTACACAGAGATGTTGCAGATAACAACAACAAAAAAACACTTAATTCACAGCCATTGTCACATGTAATGTGCACTAGTGCTAAAGAACATGGTTCAGATTTTGTTGCTGTAGATAGATAACTTGAAAAATGGAAAACAGTGAATGAACAAATTGAAATCTGTATCCTCAAAGTAAAATTGAATGGCTGAACTTACAGCCACGTTCCATTAAGTATAACAAACAGGCATGTGAGCCTATGTATCAATCCATCATATCTGTATTGGTTGGGAAAGATATCCCAGCTTAGATATAAAGATCTCATTTTTGTAGAGCAGGTTTTTGTATTTTCTTTAACACAGCTGTCACATTAGTTAAAAATCTTAAACATATGCAGTTTGACACATTTCATTGTTCTGTTGTGCCTCGCTTTGTGCATGATTCCATTTGACTCATGACTAAAAGCAGCATTTTTCTCCCTGTTTTGTAAAGGACAAGCTATTTGGGTTGTATTAGAGTGGTCGCGAACTTTTTTGTCAAGGATTTTTTCCATGGCAGAAGTAGTTGCTGCAAAAATGACATTTTGATTTTTGTCCCAGTTTTTTTATTTTTCTCATGGGGAAAATCTGAACTAAGTTTTGTTATATGTCCACCCATATCTAAATATTTTGGTTGGTTGACTTGACTGGTACCATTCCATTTTGGGTCCCTTTGACATGGAACTGCATCTGCCTGAGCTTTTCATTTTCATGGAAGTTGTATTTCTGATGCTTCATGCCCCCTTTCTCTTTTAGGGACCAGGTTCCCTCGTTAACTACATCTCCCATGATGTACTGTGTCTTCCCCCACCCCCAACCCCTGCCACTTGCTGAACTTCCCCAGTTGCATCATAAATCCCAGGTACGTGGTGCATTATGGGATGTTTAATCTGGCCCTGGAGCCTGGCCTACATAGGAGACTGGAGGCATGAGGCCAGTGCAGTACAGTGTATAACCAAGCCAAAGCTAAACGTTTTGATTTGCTTGAATCCTTTCAGTGTTGTATCGTTGTTCCAACATATTTTGACTCAACAGTTCCAAATCAGAATTTTTCTCATCTTACTGTTCTGTGAAAATTTTGGTATTTCTCCTTGTTGTTTAGATCTGGGGTGTCAAAATATCAGAATTTCATGTCTGCAGGACCAGATTAATGCAGGGGCTTTAATGGCTGCAGCCTATGGCCTCGGGCTAAGGTGAGGCCAGTGGGCCAGATGCAGCCTGCTGCTACGCTGGTCCCTGAGCCTTGGCACCTACCTTGGGGCTGGAGTCATGAGCACTGGCACACTGATGTGCCCCTGCAGCCCCTAGGCAAGGGACGTTCAGGGAATCTCCACGTGCTGCCCCAGCTCCAGCTCCAGCTCTGCCACTCCCATTGGCTGGGTACCACTGCCAGTGGGAGTTGCGAAGATGGCACCTGTGGGCACGGGCAGCATGCACTGCACAAAGCGGCCTGGCCCCTCTGCCTAGGGGCTGGACATTCCAGCCACCTCGGGGAGCCGAACAGCATGGAGCCAGGGCACGCAGGGATCCTGCCTTAGCCCTGCTACGCTGTCGCCCAGGAGCTGCCCGAGGTAAGTGTCTCCCGACCAGAGCATGCAGCCTGCACTCCCTCCTACACCCCAGCCCCCTGTCCCAGCCCCACTCATCCCCAGCTGGAGCTGCACCCCTTCCTGCACCTCAATCCCCTGCCACAGCCCTGAGCCCACTCCCTCATTCCAACCCCCCCAGGGCTCCCACAAAATCTAATAGCCCTGGGCCCGCGGGAGAGTTAATACGACCCTGAGTGTGGGGCAGAAATTGTAATTTTCATCCAGCTCTAGTGTTGGTTTAGTTTTTAAACTTTGTTCAGATTATCAGGACAATGACACATTTGTACATGTACTTTTGTTTGGTGTAGCAGCCGTGAACGGTTGTAAAAATAGTTTGGGGACTGACTCCTCACAAATTATGAATAGATCATATTGAAAAGTAAGTTATATTCTAATATTTCTATAACTTAATTCTCACTAGAAAACACTCTCAAATAATTATGTGGGTTAAGAACTGTAAGCTAGGACACCTGATTTCTATTCCTGAGTTCTATGCTGGCTATATTATCTTGGGCAAGTCCCAGGCCCAAACTTTCATATGTCCCCTAACTTTGGGACTTCCATTTTGTGTCTCCATCCTGAAACTTTTCAAGGCGCACCCAAAATCAGATGGCACTTCGGAAAATCTTGACCTCGGCCGGGGTGAAAGTAAGGTGGTATGGGCCAGTACAGCGTACCGGTAAAAGGTGGCTGCCTGTAGTGGCCCCTACCGCCTTACTTTACAGGACCCTGATTAAAGCACTACCGCAGCAGCACTTTAACGTCTTCTGCTCCCCCCCGTTCCCCTCCCCACCATCGGCGACCCTGCTAGGTCCTTACTGGCAGGGCCACTGACGGGCAGGGCAGGGGGCACAAAAGGAGCAGCTATTGTGGGGCTGGAGCCCTGGGCACCGCAGGTTGCTGCGGGGTTGCTGACCCCCAAGGCCCCACCTCTTTAGGGGCTGGGGTGGGAAAGCTGCTCCCCACACAGGTGAAAGAAAAATTTTATTTTCACCACTGACCTCGGCCCCTATCTCTGTAACGTTCTACAAAATGGGATACCAACCCGATTCATTGGAATTCTGTGCCTTAAAATATTAGTGCTTCTAAAGCATATTTAGAACTCTAAACAAGGTGCTTTTTAAGTGCAGAGTAGTAGGAAGGAATGTTGTTTGGCACCCCTGCTAGTGGACTGGTGAGTTATTCATATACTGCAGCATGGCTACAGGTAAAACACTCAAGACCTTCATCTCTGGAGCAGGGAGACAGGTTGACAGTAAGTAGGGCTGTGTTAAAAAGCCTTATCCGTCAAGTTAGTGGTGAAGTATTGTGGGAAAATCAATGAGATGATTTTATAAAGCCACTAAAACAGACACACACTAACAGTGAAGCCACCCTGTTGGAAATCTTCAAAATGCTATAATTGCCTGTTAAAAACTGACCTAATGAAGAAGCAGACAGCAGCAGAGAGAAGATTAATATAGGAGGAGCCTGTTTTATATAGATTGTTTTCAGACCACTTTGTGAATCCTTCCTTGTGAAAAGTATGCCTCTGAGATAAGTGTGGTGTACGTACCCTATGTGCAAACTGTTGTGTATGAATAGGACTAGATTCTGCAAGTCCTATTCAGGTTGCATATTGTCTTACCTCACTAGAAATCTTGTTAATTTTAATAGGCATATTCTTTGAGTATGCAAGCTAAATAAGGGCTGCAGAATCTGGCCCTGCAATCTTTGGAGTAAAAGTTGATTTGATGTTTCACTTGCAGTTTTATTATTGTGCCATTTCTTTCCCAAGACACTCTGTGCTTGTCATTCTTTTATTGGATGTTCTGTCTTTGTTTTATATCCAGCTTTAAAAAGCTGGGGAAATGAATGCTAGATTCTGCAATGCATAAGAAAGTGGTACAGTGGGATGCAACTTTGCCTTCTTTTAAAGTTAGTAATTTATAGTTTGGCATCCTAATAGTGACCTATTTGAGTATAGGAAGCTTTATGTTGAGAAACTGGCAGGGGAATGCCTCTAACAATCACAACTGCACTGGATTTCTGTGTTAAAAGAACCACCTAAATGTTTATTATTATTTTATTATTAGTTCAAAAAGCAGGGCTCTTGAGTGATTTGAGGGATGCTCTGAAATACTATATTTAAAGACTAATATTTAAAATGTGATGAGTTACAAGTCTTCTGTATTTGCAATTTTACAAGCAGGTTGGATTTTGGGGGGCAGGTCAGTGACGGAGACATAACATTCTTGGTATGGTTTTTCTTTATTTTCACATGTTACGGTTAAAGAGCTTGTAAATCAACAGCCTGAATGTCTCGTAGCTGAGTTTAATAGCTATTTATTCAGTAATTTTGCAGATGTTTTCTTGCAAAATTTCTTGAGGATCTTTGTAACTTCTGAGACTGAGCTAAGTGTAGTTACCTCATTACTTTAAACCTGTTTTTGTTTTGTTTGCTTTTATAAAGACCTATCTTCACAAACTGGAACAAAGCAGAGCAAAGTGCTGACTGTAGCCTGCTACTGCATCTGCAGAGTAGAAACTTATCCTTTGCAGGCTCTTGTACTCATAAACCAAAAATTGTAATGTATGTGATTGAAAGAAAGAAACTGATCACATGTATTTACATTCAGAGCTATAGAAGGGCTATCATGGGTGTGTTAAATAGGATAGTGTTAAGTGGTGTATAGCCAAGTATACACCATCCGATAGTTCTGAAATAACCAGTGTCATCCTGTACGTGAGTTGTCATGTGCATTGAACTGAACATTATTTGGAAGGCATTTTGTACATTTTATTTGGCATCAGATATCTAGATTGTTCAATTTAAAGAACTAATGCAACAAACTGTCTTAATTACATGGCATGAAGAGAAAATACAGCTAGTGTGTGGATTATTGCAATCTAAAACTTATCTTCTACCATACACAGGTACAGTTGTCTGGCATGTTGAGAAGCATATGTGTTCTTGTAAATATAATTGCTGATATGTGCAGGTTTTTATAACCATAGAAGGGGCTCGGTATAGCTTCAGCCAGTTTAAAATAAAATGCTACAGTGAATACTCTGAATTAGTCTTTGCATATTTCAAATTTAGTAGGGGATGAGCTTCTGTTTTGTTTTTCTTATTTGCTTGTCTAATTACATATGTAATTAGGCACACAGTTGCTGCTACTGCTGCACTTTTTTCTTTTTAATAGCTTAATGTAGATTTTACATATTTTTTTCCAAATCACTTTGGTGTCATACAGAGCCTGCCTCAGCATAACTTTCTTTGCTGGAGCAGTAGAAAAGGGGTTAGTCTTCAGGTCTGTCAGTTTCTATAACTGGAGTGGAAGATAAGAGTTTATCAGTCAAATAGTTGTATTGACTAAAAAGATGACAAAGGTCTGATTTTGACCTCCTGGTGCATCCATGATTCCCAATGCACAAAGACTTCAGAAGAGAACTAAAAGGAGAAAAGAGGAGAGACATGGGAAATATGTTCAGTGTTAATCTCTTTCTCTAAAGATTAAGCAGAATAAAATGAAAAACTGGGGACTGACTTTATTAAAAAGTGATGTAGTCGTTTGTGAGCCTTTACACGTTTAGTCACTTAGGGGCTTTTAGAAATGTTTCCCAAAAACTAGAAACATTACAAAAATAAACAAACAAATAGATACATAATATAAAAACCCTGGTTTCAAAATTAAATGAAGCTACACATTTTTCCCATGTATGTTCTTTACCAAAAAATATGGTTCTAGATATTCTTTTTAATATATTTGTATTCCAGGCTAAAAATGTTATGCTTAAAGATAAATATCTTCTTTTGGGAGATACAGATCAACAGGCCTTTTTCTCCTAAGGTATTCCAGTGCCATGCTATTTTTCACACACCAGTAAGAAGTGCACAGCAGCTGCCATAAATCCTGGGAATCTTTCCCCTGGACTGTGTATTTGATAGTTGAATGTGCTGAAAAGCACACTAGTGTGTGGGCCTGCCCATATTGGTATTGTTCATAGATCCACAGCTTTGACAGGATGTACTTGAAGGTGCTCGATCACGCGTAAGCCTTTGGCTTCTCATTTGTTCCATAGAAAGCAATGCCAAGGGAACGATATTTCAACACGAAAAGCCTGCTATAAGGCTTTATAACCAAACAATGTCAATGGTATGTAAGAATAATGGATTGTGTCTGCAGCTGCTCTGTTTTTTGGCATATATGCCTGACCGTAATGTATCGATCGCTCCCTGTGCATTTTGAGTCTCTCATGAGTCTCTCATATTATAGATGAAGCCGGCAGTGACACTTGTAGTCAAAGTTGCCTAACATTCCATTATATAATGTGTTTTGAGTAGTTTGTAACTTTGTAAAACTTTTAATTGCTCAGGCTGAAATTTTCCATTCCAGGTGCCTGCTGTAAGCTGATCTTTTAACAGTTCAGCCATTTCATAGAATGAGGCTTGGGGGGAGATACACTGTTTTGCTAAGGTTAAATTTATAGCTGAAAAGACACTTTGGCAGCTCCATGCTTTGGAGCAGGTACTTGAAATTTGCAAGGTGCTCATGAAGGGGTCAGATGCCTTTTGCTGTCTCCATGAAAATCCACCCACATTTTTCATTTGCACATGTTCCGTAGAGTTTTGTTAGAGGCTGCCCTCCAAATTCTGGCTGTTCAGTCTGCACTGAGGATACTTCAGGTCAGGATTGCCACAGCTGAATGGGACTTTGTAATTTTCCTATGGTTACCAGGGGCTGCTGTGGTGCCAGGCACTGTAACTCAGGCAGGTTAGAGAGGGGATAGCAAAAGGGGAACATGCTGGGGAGATAGGAACAGAGAGGGGTCAGGCCAGAGGTGAGGGTGTGGAAAGGAACAAGTGGGACAAGGATAGAAGGCTATAGCTGCAAGGAGAGGCAGAAATGAACTCCTCTCCAAAACCTGAAACAGAATCTGGGATTTTGCAGCTGGCTAGAAAACAGTCGAGAAACCTATTTGCAAATTTTCTCATCCTGCTTCTAGTGGTAGTTCTAGGTAACAATAGTAGGCTGTTATCCTCTACCAATTACTCAGTTAGCTCAAGTGGTAGATAGGTATATGCTGTGGATCTGAGGATTCCAACTCTGCTGCTGACTCGTACAGGGTCAGTGTGATTCCATATCAAGGAATTTTGCTTTTTTGTTTTTTTAACTTTGAAAACCATATACTAAGAAGCTGTCACCCATGTGTGTGAATCATCATAGTCTATAAATTTCAGATCACATTTATGTTTTCCCAGGACCCATGCCCCATTCAGTATACAGGATGGACTAGGCTCTAGGGATGAATCAGTTTTGTATAGTGAGTGAGGCTGTTGTCTGTTTAAAAAAAAAAAAAAATCAAAACACAAGCAGAACAACCTTTCCTCCCCCCAAATCGTGGCCTCATTTGTTGCACAAGTGGAGTAGCAGATGAGGCAGGGGACTGCAGGAAGAGAGGGAATGGTGGGTAAAGGCAGTTGAAATCTGTCTTGAGGAATCGGATTATGTCCCTGTCGGTGTTTCTAGCTAGTGCTGTGCAAGTTATTTAAACTACACTTTTCACAGATGATCTCATTTTCTGGATGGCCAGCTTGAGACATCTGAAGTCTGACTTATGGAAGTGCTGAGCACTCATCACTGCAACTGAAGGTGATCAGAGCTATGCTTTGAACAGAGCATTTCTATTCCACTTGATAAGTGCTGTGAAAAATCAGGTCCTGTGATTCTCAAGTTGGGTACCCACAATTAAAGGACAGTTTTGACAATTTTGGCCTTAATCTTTGAGACTTGTTTCCCTGTCTCTAAAATGTGAATAATGCCACTTTTTACATTGTTCTGATTTTGAGTGCAGTTATGTAACAAAAAAAACCCTGCATTTGTAAGTTGGACTTTCGTGGTAAAGAGCTTGCACTACAGCACTTGTATGAGGGTTGAAAAGTGCTATTGCTTTTCTTTATCATTTTTACAGTGCAAATATTTGTAATAAAAATAATGTACACTTTGATTTCAATTACAACACACAATACAATATATAAGAAAATGTAGAAAAACATCCAAAATATTTACTAAATTTCAGTTGGTATTCTATTAATAGTGTGATTAAAATGGTGATTAGTCGCAATTAATTTTTTTAATCACAATTTTTGAGTTTATCACGTGAGTTAACTTTGATTAATCGACAGCCCTAATATATACACACACACATACATATAGTAGGATGTGAAGGTTGCTATATGTTGCATTTCTGATTTTTAAAAAAATAATGCATGTTTATCACTCTTTAATGCTGTTGGAATTTTTAGCAAAGACATTAGAATTTGTTATTGTAACTTCACGTGTACAAAAGAAGACCCAAGAGTATCAGTGCGGCTTAGCTGGTAGTAGTTATCTCTGGGCTTTATCCTCATAAGCCCAAGTCCTACACTAGGACTTGTGCTGTTATAACTATTGATGTTGCAGTTCTGAAATGGAGCAAGGTGCTAACTGCTGACTTTAAATTTAAATATGAAAATTAGCTCTCTGCTGCCCATGTTTAATGATGATCCAAATGGAAGTTCAAGATTCTATGGCATTTTTTTAAAAAAAAGAACAAGGATCTTAGTCCCATGTTACCGGTCAGTGAAAAATTAAGTGTTCAAGACTACCGTACAAATCAGCTCTTGCTGACCTTATAATAGCTACTACAGTATGTTTGCTGACAGTTACTGAACTAGCTCACTCAAAGTCATGTTGTGGAGCACTTTAAGGTCACTTCAACATGAAATTCACCACATAAAACTAAATTCTTCTCTCTCGTAAAAATGGCATTTAAATCATAGATCGGCTATGTACCCATGCACAACTGAGCAAAATCCCAGCAGAGAGGTGGAAATATTCTGTGTGATAGTGAATGCTATAATTGCATTTAGAATAATATTTGAAGAAAGGGGAGAATAAATCTTTATCAAGCTCAGAAATAAGCACCATTTTCTTCTTTGAAATGTATAGTCTGATGGGATTTCAGGACTAACAAGTCTGGATAATGGTTGATGGAAATCAGTTATACCATCTTGAACTTGCGTGATGGAAACTTTGTATTTAAAAATAAGAAGATTTAAAGTCTATTTTTCCCTCTAAATGTTGTATGGAGCAGAGAAATTTCTGCTATAATGAGTCCTATGTTATGGAAGAGATGGTTTTAAACAACCTTGTAGAAATAGAAATTCAGGATAAGAGTAGTCTTTGTTAACATCACCTTCCTTCTCTCTTGTTGCCTACTCAGTTAATCTGCAGGGACCACTGTCAGGTGATGCACTGGCGATTTGGTTTCAAATCTGTAATTGTCTATAGAAAGAAGGCAGTGCCCCTTGGAAATGTGATGGACTATCAGTCAATAACAGCTCCAATGTCCAGTCATAAAATATATTTAAAAAGTTACGTTCTGCCTTCTGGGGAAAGAAGATTCATGCTGAAAAGAGGCAGGAGGATATGCAAGAGGAAAAATGTAACTGTTATAATTGTATAGCTCCCGTGACCATAGTATCTGAATGTCTCGGTCTTAACCTAACAACATCCTTGTGAGATAGGGAATGCTATTATCCCCATTTTACAGATGGGGAGCTGAGACACAGACAGAGTGACTTGCCCAACATCAACTAGGAAGGAAGTCTATGGCAGAATAGAGTTTAGTGTGGGTTTCTCAAGAGCCAGGTTAACCCCCAAACTGCTGGACCAACCTTCCTTTTTGAATAAAATAAATCCTTCCTGAAAGTGAAGGTTTGATTTGAACTCCACATTCAGATTTTGACATTATTAGGTTCTGCCTGTCTTGGAAGGACACCAACAGTGACAGATGGCAAGTGTGTGATTTCCCTGAAGCATGGTACCCAAACAAGTGAATTTAACAAAACAAAAAGTGAAAATGTCTTCCATGGTGCTCTGTTCTAAGAGGAAAGACAGTACACACACAAGTAGCTCATTTTTGAAAAGAACTAACCTACACTTTTAGGAAATAGCTTTCTGCAGGGTGTAGCAGTCTTAAATCTTTTTGCTGCTTTAGTGGTCTATAGGTAAATATTATGTACTGCTCACTGGGGAGAATTTGGTTCATATCCCTGGTGTCAGTGTCCTACAAACAGATCTCAAATGTGCTCGAGTACCAGAGTGGGTATGCTATAATAGTTGGATAGTGAAAATACATATGAGTAAATTCATTGCTAAATTGCTAAAAAAAAAAAATGCATATTTGGCTATCTGTTTAACTGGTTGAATGGGCTGGAAAAAAACCTGATTTTCAAAGGATATATTCGACTATTGATGAAGGTTGTTGTTGAATAAACTATTAATAAATATTCAACCTGCTCTATACATATGCCACTTGGATGAATAATTAGCTTCAACATTCTTTTAATGGTTTAAACTTTTCTCTAGAATAATTATAAAACTAATTTTATACCTGTGGTTTTAATTTATAGGTACATTGAAATCCTGAAGGAAAACAAACCGAAAATTGTTTGGGATGAAAAAATAGCTGAACACTACCTGGAATACAAAAAGTGAGAGGCAGTCATTTACTTACTGCTCTGTGAATATTCTTGGGCCTGAGTACCATAAACACTGAATTACTACTTCTATATGTGTGAGTGAATTCAGCAGACGGAGAGTCTGCAGTTTGTCAGCTATGGCAGCCGTGAATAGGAACATAAGAATGTTTCAGGGGAGAGAAATAAGCCAGGGAAGGGTGAATGAAGTAACAAACATAACGTATATACTTGTTCATAAGCCGAATTGTTTTAGTAAAAAAGGGAAGAATCAGAGAGGGGGGTCGGCTTATGAACGGGTATGGAGAGGTGAGACACCAGCCCCTCTCCTTCCCCCTCAACAGAGGGGGCAAGGAGAGGCAGCAGAGCCAGAAGGGAAGAGGCGAGGCCAGAGTCTCTCCACTTCTGGCCACGCTGCTCTCCTTCCAGCCTCCAGAGCTAGCTGCAGCTGTGCCGCCCGGTCTGGCCCGCCAGAGCAGGCTGCAGCCACGCTGCCCAGTCTGTCAGAGCAGCTCCAGCCAGGCCAGAGACATCCTCCCCGGTCCCCACCAGTTGCTGTCTTGGCCCATCAGGGTAAGCAGCTGGCAGGGCAGGACAATTTGTTTACTTAGGTTTATTTCCGTGCCTGTGGACGCTCAAGGTAAACAAACTGTTTCAGCCCGTGTATATCTATGCTACTGCGGTAAGTCAACTTACGATACGCAACTCCAGCTGACCTACCTTAGGTCAAGCTACTGCAGAGTCTACACCATGGGGGATAATGGAAAAAACTCTCCCATTGACTTACTTACTCTTCTTTTCAGGGGTAGAGTTCAGGGGTTAACTGTAGAGAGATCTGCTGTCGATTTGGTGGGTCTTCACGGGACCCGCTAAATCGACTGCCGGTGGATCGATCTCAGAGCGTTGATTCTGGCTGTGGTGTAGACATAGCCTAAGAAGAGATCAACCTACATGCAAAGACGCATCATAAATCTTTAAACAGTGCACATATCGCGAAGATCATTTGTGTAACAAGCAAAGAATCAAGGTTACTTCTGCAAATCATTATATATAAAGCTCCCTTCCTTGGACTGGCTTTTTATTTTCATATTAACTCTTGGGTGCCAGTAATACTACGGTCTCTCATTTTTAGCATCAATAGATTTCACAGTAAAAACTCAGGTTTCTCAAATCTTTTCTAAAAAAAAAAAAAAAAGAAGAAACTTACTTTAACCTCTGTCAGCTGAAAAACCTCACAAAACTACCCACTCCAATGATTATTTTCTTCTTGTGCTTTGCAGAAGTAAAGGAGGAAAGCATGTCGTCTTCTACCCAACATTAAAGGTATGTCTCCATCCCTTCTTCGGATGAGAAGGGGATACGAGAAAGAGGGAAGATGGTGGGCACTGCTTTGCCTCCTTGCTTTTTTGACGGAATCCTTTGTTTTTGTACAAGAGGCCACCCTGTCACGAGAGTCTCCTATGTCAACTTAGGGCTTCTCCACGTGGAGTTAATGCTCAGCAAGCTGAGTGTAAATGCACAGTCCGCTAGCCTGCCACACACCGAGTCACTATTGTGGACCCTGCTACTATGCACTAAAAGTTCCCCAAAGTGCTTTAACCTCTACTGCTGTTTTAAACAGAGAAAAATGTAAGTCAAAGTGCACTAGGGAGCTTTGTGCACAGTCTCGGGCTCTACACACCGCCAGTTAGTGCACGCGGCAGACTAGGGTGCTATAGATTTACACCCCAACTTGCTGTGCACTAAATCTACATGCGGACAAACCTTAGAGAGAGGACTTGAAGAGTCAACTGGAATGGAAAGCTTATAATGAAAGTAAGCTTAGAAAAGAGAGTGCCAAATTGTAAATCACTATGAATCCATCAGAAGCCACATTATGTAAGTGGGAGAGGAATGTTCCTTTCAGCTTCATGAGCACCTTTTCCACCATTGGCCCTAATGTAGACAGGATGTGAAAGTGTTTATCACTGAGTTAAATTCTTTTCTTGCTAGTACTGATGGAGCCACATGGGGGAGTGCTGAAAACCCCAGGGTAGCTGCACCTTAGCAAAGACAGAGAGCACTGAACGTTGTCCTGCTACATTCTCCTTAGTCTTGCAGCATGCTTTTATCATACTATTGGCAGACTCCATCTCGGTTTTGAACATAATTCCTCTAATTTTTTTGGAGAATTCTTTCAAGTATTCTTTCGTCTCTGAATAGTAGATGCTGTACTGTGGCCATTGGTGTATTTATACACATGTAAATAGAAGTTTCTGTCCATTCTTAACAGATTAACAAACAAGAGATTTCTACACTGAAGCAAAGCTGAAAAATCACTCATATAAAAGCAATTAAATCTGCTAATGACACCAAATCGTCTTTTAGTTTCCCCCTCAGAATCCAGTGTCTTCATCTTAATTGAGTAGTTATAGGTATCTTGTCTGCTCAAATTTGGACTTGTTCAGATTTTGTGAAAAACAGCCACAAATCCCAAGACAAACAGATATATTCATGATTTTTCCAATTCCAATGAGAACAAGTTTTAAACACTTCCCTGTAGTGTTTGCAGTTTACTCTTTGAGGCATTGCACTAGGGCAAGAGAATCTGAAAGTGGACTAGAAAAATACTATCTTGATTTGTCCAGGCTGAGAGAAATGCCAAACATAAAATTGTTAAAGTTCTTTCATTTGTAATAATCTAAAGTTGTGGTTACAACATAGATAAGGAATCTTTTGTTTGGTTTGGTTTGGGTTTTGGTGTTTTAGTTTTTGTTTTTTTCTTAAATACTAGCTTGACAGTATCCCTTAAAATGTAATCTTCTGTGTGAGTTTGGACTGAAAGATAAAAAGAATGGCCTTGGGTAGGAGATGACATTCTGTAAATGTCGTGTAGAATATTTTCTACATGGCAAGTTGTGTTAATTGACTTAAGACTTCTGGGAGAGTTGACACAGTTTTCAAAGTGTGTATTCCAGTATATTGTATAAGTGATAGCCCAAATAAAAATAATTCAGTGCCTAGTTCAGAATATTGTGTTTTTCAAGGCTGTTCTATTTGTCCAGTTAGTCAGCATATGCTAGGCTAATGCACTAAAAAATGCCCTACCTGGTTGGACTAAACTGGCTCTGCACTTATTGACCAGTGAATACTTAAACCTATAGAATCCAGGTATCTGGTCCTAAGAAAAAATATTTAAACAAAAAATCTTGTTATGCCTTATGTCTAATACTCCAAAGAGCGGGCTGCATGGAGTTTCTAATGTCTATATTCAGCAAAAACTGACTACCTTCTCTGTCCTTTTCTTAGTCCATCCAGTTGCGCTTAGAACTCGCAAAGGAATTGGGGACTGGAATAGCCATCTGGGAGCTGGGGCAAGGCTTGGATTATTTTTATGATCTGCTTTAAAATGGAAGACGAATTGGAGAGACTTCATTTGTTTCACAGAGACTGCACATTCAATTAAGTGAGGTATTTGTGGAGAGATGATTTTTTAATTTTTTTTTTGTAATTTATATGACATCTGTATGGAATTTGCATTTTTCTTAATAAAGAACCTGCTCTGAATTACTGTACAGATTGCAACACATGGTTGTATTTGAGAAAATGCACTGAAGTAAAAGTTGTGTCTCTAACCTTTGCTTTATACATTCATTAAAATAGACCAACATCAAGAGGACACTAGACTTCTTATAGTTTTCATGGACTGTCTTCTAGAAGGAAATGACACAGACAGTTTAATCCTTCTGACCCATGTTTAAGATGTATATGTCTCATCTATCATTGGTATCTATCACTGGTAATCACAGAAGTAAGTGAATGAATCTACCAGTCTGATTTGTGCATGGCAAATAGAATGTCTCAGATTTTGTTCAAAGAACTCATTTGTAAACAGGTATTGGTCTTTATGTAATGGTAAGGTAGGCATAAAACAGAGAGGGGAAAAAATTAATATATTTCTGCCAGGCTGATAGAGAATCAAACACTGACTAACAGCACTTTGTTTTGTTTGTTTTTTGTATTTAGCAGATCCCTTAAGTAGCTCAAAACCATGATAATTTTTTTATTTCGGATTAAGATTCTAAAGTTGTGTGTTGTTCACCACTGGGGTTGTCTGACTGCTGTCTTATCCTTACACTACTACAAAGTTAAGCGAGTTATTTTGCATTAGTGATTAATTTGAGGAAATCCTAACTTCTAGCACCGAAGGCCTTAAAAATGCTCATGGGAAGTGAATAAAATTAAATGGCTAAGCACTGATGGCCTGAGTTTCAAAGGTGCACCTCTTTTTCCCATGGACTTCAGCGAGCACTGTGGATGCTCAGTCCCTTTCAAACTAAGGCTGTGAATCGTTAATCCAACTTATTTGTGCTTTGGGAAGCCTGCAGAGGGGACATCTCAAAATCTGATCTGTCAATTCGTTACGACTGCTTTTGCTGTAATACTTGACCAGCTTAAAAGGCATACAAATTTATTTTTTTTATTTTTAAAAAACCCCTTCCAAGATAAGGATTCACACAAGTTTCACAAGTCTTGGGTATTTAATAAAACATGCACTAAAATTAGATGCCTTGTAAGAAGCTAAAAAGGGAGTGCTGGGAATTTGAAGTGGGGATATTGATTCTGTAGAGATCTAAGCAGAAGCTCTGTAGGTCCACTGATATTCTTCTTGCCACTCATAGCTCTCACTAAGATAACTGCTCTACTTCCCCCTCATCTCCCTTGCTAGTAATTAATCTCAGTGGGGGATTTATCTACTCCTGCTGATTTCAAGCAAATAAATCCCACTGTAATCCACCACTGATTAAAACCCTATTGATTTTCACCTCTCTGATTTAGTTCTGGCATTTCTCAACTCTTCATACTGTAAAGTATCCAACAAGGTTTATTAATCAGGGATCTTTCTTCCTTGCCATTAGTACCGAGGCAATTTGCTTTGTGAATCCTCTTGTTCAGTTAACCTGAACTTTCTGGTTCAGTCAGAAGCAATTTAAAGTAACATTGGCAATGGGATCTAGAATAGCAAATGAATTTAATTCCACTCTTTTTCTCCTTTCAATGGGATTACAAAGGTGTTTTGTTTCAGCACTCAAATGATAAATAAAAATTGTAACAGGTTGTATTGTGAGATGCATGGATACTTTTAGGCTAGTTAGCTAGAACTTTCAAAATTGGGGATGGGGAAGTAAACAATATTTCAGTTCCACTCATGGCAGTAATCAATGTATATATATTTTTCTTCCCACATTCTTTTCATTGCCTTCTTTTATATTCCTTGATTGTTTGCTGTATCACAAGTGTCATATCTGTCTTCCAGCTGAGCTGCATGTTTCGATGAACTGTCCTCCCCTTCCTTGCAGATAGAATGAACACCCCTCCATGACAGAAAGATCAAACTAACCCTGCTTATATCTTGAAAAATAAATACCAGAAGAGAAGTGCACTTTGTAGTTAGAACCATTCATAGTGTAAGTGCTTCAGGCCACAGATGTTGCCTTTTATCTTTTAAGGTGCCTTGCACATTTATGGTGCTTTATAAATAATACACCAGAAGAAGGAGGCAAAGGTATGATCTTTCATTAATGTGAATGTCTTTTCAGTACTAAAATATATACCCCCATGCTGTATAGCTAAATGAATGAGTGTTTGTTTTTTTATTTTAAAGGAAATAGCTAAACTGACTCCTAATGCAGCTGAGGGATTTCTTCCTTCACATGTGTAGAATTAAACACTATATACTTTGTGGGGGCATAGAAGATTCTTCTTTCTTGGAAGCATGTATTGGCTACATATGCTTTGTGGGGGCAGGGATGGAATATTGGACCTATAGAATCAATGGTTGACCCAATTTAGAAATCCTTTGTTCCCATTAAAATAAGTAACATCTTTTGCACCACAAGGTGGAGTGGGAAAGTGTTTCTTTCAACAGACCCTTTCATTGGCTCACTTTTCTAAGATATAATTAATAAAACAATAGGGGTCTTGTAGCTGAATATGTTGGAAGACTAAACATTTAGTCGAAACCATGATCAGGTTTCTGGCATCATAAACATAATATTACTATTGACTTCAGATCATATGCAGCAATAAAGCTTTCATTTGAAAGCGAATACACGACTGTATTAGTCACACTAAATCTCTCATACAAAGCGGAACTTGGAATCACAATTTGTCAAGAGGCCCAGGGAAAATTCTGGTAATAAAGTTTGTTTATAAATGACTTTTCCTCCCCCATCCCAATGCTCTTGCTTGGATTTGGATTAGGAGAAGACAGGTAGCAGTTGGTTCTGCTGCAGTCAGTTCTGCATATGGAGTGAACATTTTATATTCAATTAACATTTCAAACATATTTTGAATAATAAGCAAAGCTACTTTTCTCAGCCCTATGTATAGCTAGGTGCCCTAACAAGGCAAAACCCAAACATAGTCATGTATCAGGAGGATCAGATTGGCCTTATTCGTGGGACAATAGCATCTCATATTACTGAAGAAGACACCTTGTGTCAGGTGTATCAGTGTTGAAAACTGGAACCTCTATAGAACCTCTGTGTTGGCAAACCAGCTTTGACAGTGTTTTGTGAAAAGTCAGTATTGTAGCCTGTGGCACGATGAGACATCACTTTATCAGGGCTACAGCTTTAAAGCCCTATTTTACTGCTCCTTTTTTGTAATGTTAAGCATAGATCTCAAATTAATAGCGCTAATGGCCAACACAACTAACGAAAAGCCCTCCTCATATTTCTTCCATGATAGAAAAAATTGATTTTAGATTCTTCTAGGTAAGAAAGTTGGGAGGGGGGAAAGGGGACAATGTGAAGTGAAGGATGTTGGGAGGAGAAAAACCTTCCAACCACTCTTCAAATTTAAACAAGATTTAATGAAATGTCACCAGTTTTCTTTAGGGTTCGGATGATGATACAGAATAGTGTTTGCAGTTTGTATTATGGGCTGGGGGGGGGAGGGGGGTTGTACCTATCTATAATGACTATTCATCGGAAACATAACTACAGTCTCTTCTGGTTATTTCCTTAGGGCTTTGGGGAGTGTCTTGTCGTTATAGAGATTACAATTCTGATTAGTATACAGTGCAATTGGTTTTGCCTTCAGTCAAACAAAGAGCAGTGCAGTATGGCTGGGTTCCACTTCTGCAGCTTCAGAGTCTGATTGCAGCCTATTTTTTTTTATAGCCTCTCTTTTTATAGAATCAATTTTTTGGACTACCCCAAGTTTAATTATTTCATTGAGTGATCAACATAAAAATTTATCAACAATTTCTGATATTTTTGTGAAGCAAAGATTATTGCCACCAAAGCCAAAATTGGGCCTTGTGTAACCTATCACCAGAAACATTTACATAAGTGTACATCTCTGTATCTCAGTGGGTTGCAATCTACTGGCATTTCAAGATATGCAGTGTTGGAACAGCTATCACCTGTATGTCAATTGTTTCTTCAATAAAAAAAAAAAGAAGCAACATTCAGTTTACACATTTATGCAGAAAGTGACCATGGACTAAATAGAATATTCAATCACACCTACTTCACCTAAACCTAAGTGCTATAAATAGGCACTTTATTACAAAAAGTTACTTTACAAAAATACGTGTGGAAGGTAAGTGTTATGTTCAAACCAATGAATTGTGCTGTGTCAGTCTTTGCCAATCATATCCCTTGCTTTTTCAGGATATATTTTAATATGTATTTGGGTACAAGTAAAATGAAAAATAAACTATGTCTTTAACAGAAAAATATGTTCAATATTTTCATAGTGAATCAAAAGAATCTTCTCAAAAGTGATGGGTGGGATAAACCTGTACTGACTTTCCAGCATTTAGAGTCACTGGGTTCTGAACTTTCTGAAGTGTAAGCACCAGTTTTTATTAAAATATATTGAACCTTTTTCTTTTTTTTACTGGTTTAGTGATTACATTTTTAAGGAATTAGCTGGAAGCAAACTTAAGAAGCACTAAATTTACATTGGAACCTAAATATTTCCAAGGCAATTCTCCCCAGGGCATGTGTACAGTTTATCTTTGTCTTAGCATTTTCTTTAAAAAAAAAAAAAAAAAAAAGAAAAGAAAGAAATAACTTGTGTCCTAAGGAACACTTGAGGCCAGTGCAGAATTCACAAAAGAATATCTTTTGACCAAACTGTCGTCTTTCCATCAATAGCAAAATCCCTGCTAACAAATTCTTTGAAATTCGAT
The DNA here is from genome assembly GCA_007922305.1 of Dermatemys mawii. NCBI lineage: Eukaryota > Metazoa > Chordata > Testudines > Dermatemydidae > Dermatemys > Dermatemys mawii. The sequence goes on along the minus strand of ML677332.1, from coordinate 3,236,434 downwards.
GACCTGCAGGTTTATCCCTGAAAAATGATTGACCCTTTCCATCAAAACTTTTGTGAAACTAACAATAGAGTAGCTTAACACATCGATGAGAAATATTCAAATTCAAACTTAGGCATCAGTGTTGTAAGTGGATAGAATCGCAGTATCTGCAAGAGAACCAGGAATCAACTAGTCAGTTACCTAAACGTTGTACTGGGATGTCCAAATTTTTATCCAGTCATTGTTGTCAGTTAAAGGAAGGACACAATCATGGTAAGACTTTGCAATTATTTCGTGTAAGAACACAGGATACAGAATTAATTTTTAAAACTGCATAACCCCTTCCCTGAGTGCACCCTCTCGCTCTTCCCCCTCCCTCCCAGAGTCTCCTGTGGGCTGCTGAACAGCTGTTTCCTGGCATATGGGAACAACTGGGAGGGTGGGGAGGAATTGATCAATGGGGCCAGCAGAGTCCCTGGAGTACCCTCGCGGACCCCAATTTCAGAAACGCTGATCTAGACCATTCCTGACTGGTGTGTGCTTACCTGCTCTTAAAAACCTCCAATGATGGAGCTTTCACAATCTCGCTAAGCAATTTATTCCAGGGCTTAATCATCCTGACAGTTAGAAAGCTTTTCTTAATGTCCATCCTGAATTTCCCTTGCTGCAATTTAAGCCCATTGCCTCTTGTCCTATCCTCAGCAGGTAACAAGAACAATTTCTCTCCCTCCTTCTTGTAACAACCTTTTATGTACCTGAAAACTGTTATCATGTCCCCCTCTTAGTCTTCTCTTTTCCAGACTAAACAAACCCAGTTTTTTCAATCTTCCCTCATAGGTCATGTTTTCTAGACCTTTAATCATTTTTGATGCTCTTCTCTGGACTTTTTCCAGTTTACCCAGAACTGCACACACTACTCCAGGTTAGCTTTGCTCAGAGCAGCTGCATCAACACTGACATTTTTCTGCATATTTCCAGCCATTTCTGTAGCGATGGTGGGAGCTCTACTGTAGACCAGATACTGGTGGTGTTACTATACTGTTATCAGGACCTGCTTTGTGCAGAGTTGGACTCTGCAGAGGTTTAGGCACCCTGCTCAAGGTGCACTAGTGCTAAAACCAGAACAGGAGATGCACCAGCTGGAGATTTTCAGAAACGTCAGTGTAGACAAGGCCGGCAAATGCAAACACCTAAGCGGTGTCCACTCCTGTGCCCCCCTGCAAGCACCTTTGATTGGACACATTGTGCTCAATGGATTCTCTAGGAGGTTGCAGTTGCAATTGAAGTTCTAGTATAGATACAGCCAAGAGCAAAGACTTTCTTTTTCCCTCGCAAAGAACTAGGTAACCTGCTTGTATCGTTAGCTTAAGTTAATGTCACAAAGCATTTTATTCAATTACCTCTTTAAAATAACACTAAATGGTCATCTATTATATCAGTCCTTTTCATGCTGCCTTCACTTTTTAACTCAAAACTTTTTATTGGAATTAAATGACTTTTGCTATTGGTTTCAAATTGTTTTTATGGACTTTCATTTTCAAGCAAGGTGCCAGGGTTTCAAATGCCATTTAATTCCTCCTTACTGCATTTAAAACAATTCAGAGGTTGTAACTGAATACAAGGCTGCAGCTCCACAGAGGAGATGGACTAATCTCATACCTTGAGAGCACAATTTAAGAAGTTTATTAACAATTTTAAAACCCCAAGGACTGAATTATACCCTTAGTGTTATTCGTTTTAGATCCAGGGATTGCAGCTTGTGATACAAAGAGAGAATGTGCAGAAAGTTTTAACAGACTGTCTCACTTCCACTTATGCAGATGCTTCAAGTGTTTTAATGAAAGTGGAGATTTGTTATACCCGTAAAATGAGTGGAAAATGTATATTGCAACTGAGGAGGAGGTGGAGAGAGACAATGTTAGGATACGAGAGGTATGTTACATGGCAATAATAACATCCTTGTAGCAAGTATGAAAGAGGAAATGTCTGATGTGTATACTTGATGTCTGAAGAAATTATTGCATGTGTATGAGTTATTCGATGGGGTGTGCTAGAGTGTGTTAATGCACAGAAACAACATTTTATTGCTAACAATTGTGTATTTCAGTAACAGAGCAGTGTTTTTGTGATCACAAAATGTCAAATGGTTATTATGTCTGAAAGATATTTATATACTTTCTAGGCTTTCTAATAATTATGGAAAGATCCATGTATAAATTTCTCTTGCATTCCTTAGCAGGGAATCTATATTTAAAGGATTTGGAATAGAGGCATCTGACCCCTTATTAAAAGAAAAAGTTCTCTACTGGCCACCTGGAGCTATTCAACATTTTGCAGTCTTACCCACCTAGTGATACCAGGAGTGCTGGAACTAGGGGTACTACAGATGTGGCAGTACCCTGGGCCTTAAAGTTTTTTCCATCATACGCAGGGTTTACAGTTTTGTTCAATGACTTTCTGATCATTTGTAGTGAGAAGGTTGAATAATTTTTTCTCCCCATCAAATATAACCTTTTAGACTCCTTGTCCTTAGGTGCAGATTTGTACCTCCCCTGCTGTACAAACTCATTTGCTGCTGTCACAGCCAGCAAATTGAGCAGTACATGTGAGAGGAAAAACTAGTAACTCTGCATGGGGACAAATATCTCTTGTGAGTAAGCTTACCTGTGGGTGTTCTAGACTCTGAGGTATTCCACAAAGATTTTGCAGGCTCCAGTATTGCTATATTTATGCGGGAGAAGAGACTCTTGAAAGCTGCAGATTGAAGAATGTCCACTAATTTATGGGTGTTCTCCAGAACAAAATGAGCTTGAATACCCATTAACAATGCCATTCATCTCAAGATGCCATGATGTGATTTAAAATCCTCCAGTACTGGAAATGAAGACTCGGGCACCACAGCAGCATCTGGTGAAAAGGAAGAAGTGGGAAGTGGAGCCTCTTGTGGTAATATATCTGACCTCATCGAGGATACAAGTTGCACCAGGTCAGAGGAAGGCCCTCTCCCCTAGGTGGCTCAGGCGACTCAGGTGCAGGGACTACCAGAAGAACAGGTGATCTAACTCTGGAATGAGCAGACAATGGGGACTTCAGTGACCAAAGAGCCTCCCAGGGATTTCAAGGAAGTCATTGTTGGTAGAGGTGCAGCACTGGTGACTAGTAGGAGCGGGTCAGGAATTTTTGTCCCTACTGTGGAAGCAGGACCAATCCTGGTAGCAATGGTTGATCTCCAGGTGGCCTCAACTAGCTGCAAAAACAGTACCAGGAAGGTGAAGGGAGAGTGAAACATCTGTGGACTCTCCTGAAGAGTCTTCCAAGTAGTTTGGTGGTAGAAGAGGAGCCATACCAGGTGAAATTTAGCATATGGCCTGAATCACCTACAGTCCAACACGCTGGCTTCATCAGCACCACTGATGGAACAGTTGAAGGCATCAGACTTACTCACAGTACTGAAGTGAGCATTGGTGTTGAAGATGAAATTGATACCAGACCCGCAGATGTGGTCTGCGCCAGAATTGTTATCAGTATGGAAGATAGTATCTGCTCCGGCAGTCCCCTCAGCACTGAATAGGAAGCCAACTGAAACCAAGGGCCTCAAATATGAGGTGGTGCAGATGATAGCATCGACACTGGTAAGTCAGTAGTCGGGGGGGCATCAGTGACATCAAAGACAAGGCCACCACAGACCAGTGCTCTTGAATGAATGGAACAAAGGCTTGACTAGTCCGCTGCTGCCTGGTATACAGATAACGTGGAGACTGTTGTTACCAACATCGCTGTCGTTGGTACTGGACTCAACAGATGCTCCTAGGGCTTAACCAGAGTCAACAGTCTTATTGATCAGGCCTCAGTACTAGTGAGTGGGTTAATGATCTGGTTCTGTCCTGCATACAGGAAGACTCAATGTCAGTCTGCACCCCTCTTAGATATGGAGGAGGAATTTCTCCATGCTCCGTGGCTGCCAAGTTTGGTTTTATGGGTTCTCTCTTCCTCGGGGGACCATAGGAAGAGGAATGATCTCTCTTCCTCTTTGGCGAAAAATCCTAGTGTAGATTGGGGTAGGCAACCTATGGCACGGGTGCCGAAGGTGGCACACAAGCTGATTTTCAGTGGCAGTCGCACTGCCTGGGTCCTGGCCACTGGTCCGGGGGGCTCTGCATTTTAATTTAATTTTAAATGAAGCTTCTTAAATATTTTAAAATTCTTATTTACTTTACATACAATAATAACTTAGTTCTATATTACAGATTTATAGAAAGAGACCTTCTAAAAACATTAAAATGTATTACTGGCATGCGGAACCTTAAATTAGAGTGAATAAATAAAGACTCGGAACACCACTTCAGAAAGGTTGCCGACCCCTGGTGTAGATGTACAGCCCAGACCATACTGGCTCAGGTACTCTCTGGAGGGTCTGATGATCTGCAGAGGTGCTGGGCGCCCAACGCAGGCCTCATGGCCTGCTTTGTATGGTGCTACTTAAACGTAGCCCAAGTCCTTCTACACTAATAGATTAGTAGTACTGCAGCTGCACTGTTGCTGGCTCATGCTATGTTGAAGGTGTTAACTTGACTAATGCAAATACAGCCTCTTATGGATTTGTTCTTGTATGCTGGCCTAAGATAGAAACCTGTAAGAAGTTAGGGCAGATACTCTGTCCATTTCACTCCTTTGCGAGCTCTTCAAAACAAATGGTAGCCAGAGGATGCACTATGCATGGACATGTGTATTGATTGTTCTGTTGCTGGTGGCTCACCCACTGTAGAAGCTGAGACTTCAAGAGTGATAGAATCCTTAATGTGAAGTACTTTCTCTCTTCCTTTATGGTATCTTTTTTATTAGTGGAATGACCTCTTCAAAACACCAAGTGTCACTTTCATTGAGTGAGATAGTGTCACATCATATTTTTACCCTTCATGCCATCCTCTCAACTTCCTCTTTGGTGTTTGGTTTGAGATATGACTTCTGTGGTGAGAAAGATAAATCCTTTAAATTCCCAACAGTTTTCTCCTGCATTGTTGAACCTCTACTCTCTAGGCACCAAGAAATAGAACGAGGTGGTGCTTCTGGCCAAGAGATTTGTGAGGAATCAAAAGATTCTGATTATTTCACAAGAAACTTTTTAGCAGAAAATAGTTACCATTGAGTAAATCTTGCTGGTCACAAGGTGAATGTTGTATATATTCAGTGCCTGCCCAGCTATGCATACCAATATGTAATTTGAGTTTCAAATGCTTACAATATTAAACTAATTCATCATATATATGTGAAAGGTTGTTTTTTTTATTTGCAGCAAAGGGATATAGGTACTCATCATTAGTAGGAGTTATAGCAGTATTGCAATAACACCTAAACTACCCTACTGAGGGAAATGTACTGATTGTGTTAAGCATTCTGGAAATATATAATGAGAGAGGCCTGGCCCCAAAGAGCTTACAGTGTAAACAGACATGATGAAGGGGATGGTGGAGACCAATATAAAGTGACTTCTCCAAGACTATGCAGCAGCTCAGTATCAGAATCAAGAATAGAAGCCAGGTCTCCTGATGTCCCATCCCATGTCCTATCTACCCCCAAAAGAGAGCGGCTAGTCCTTTTTGAGCTGTGTTGACATTGTGATGAAATAATTCAAATCTTAAAATAATTCACTTGAAGACTAATCTCCTTATGATGAAATGTGCATCCACATATATTTTGGTGTGAGAACACAGAGCAAAATCAACATACTTAAATTCCGGATTATATAGTAATTGATCAATCCCTCCCTTCTATATTATATAATGAAAGAAGCTCATTCGATGGAAGTGATGGCAAGCAAAGTTAGAATGTATGAATGGAAATAGTCATTTGCACAGCGTGCAATCGGGGTGAGAAATTAACTGCCACAAGAGATCATAGAGTCAAAGACAGTTACTAAATTTTAAAAAGGGCTGAGTAATTGACCTATCATGAAGATTGGTCACTTGACTATATGATTGTGAATCATAAAGTAAGGATAATCGAGGCTCAGGCTCTAGGCCATTTGCTGATTGTTGCCAGGAGGAGGGAAGAAATACCCTAAGACCTACGTTACATTGAGAAAATGTTTCCAATGTCTAACTGCTGTTGACATGTTCTCCATCATCCTTGGAAAACCTGCATTATTGGCCACAGCAGGATGAAAGGTGCCAGAGCTGATCAACCCATTGGTTTGGTCTTGCATGGTAAATCCTACATGTCTCATCCTCTTCATATAAAGTTAAATATGATAGTGGGTGGGGAGGGGAAGACATAACCAAAGGAAAATTTGGCCATGCAACTGGAGTTTAGTAGTAGTTCCGTTGATGAATCTCAAGCTATAATAAAATCCAGTGCCAACAGAAATAAAAAGTAATAAAAATGTAATTTTCCCACACTAAATAAAGATATGATTTGGAATAGACAGACAGCAGATCTGCTGTCTAAGGAAGTGCCATTTTTACATATACTTTTCAGAGTATGTCCCCATTATAAAATGACATCGTAACAACAAGTTTTTGTTGATTCTGCTGCTTTGTGAGTAATGGTTTTTTATTGTTTTCCTTTGCTTTTTCGGGTATGTTGGCTATTGTCATTGCATCATTCCTTTGGGGGAACTTTGGCAGTCAATGTCTGAGTTTGAAAGAATTCCCTTCTAAATCTCAGAACAAAAAAAAAACAAAAAAACCCCAACAAACCTTGAACTTAGCTATCAGTATTCTACAATGCAGACGGCAGGCACTTAAATTTGTATTGCCTCTCTAGTGGCAATGAAGGGTTGTCACCTAGAATGATTGGAACTGCCAACAGAGTGGGATAATAGGACGACCAATTGCATACTAAAATGTTTTAAAACTCTGGCTGGAAATAGCAGTACTAGATAGTCACAGCAACTAGTAAGCTATCTAAATTCTCTGTTCCCTGCTTCCCTTCCCCAGTTTTGTATTTCCTTTGCAAAATGTCAGTTCTACAGTATAAGCATCTGATATTGCTCAGTGGAGATGCAGAACACCATAAGCAACCTATTTCTTGTCCATATTGCACAAATGTACTGCATTCTGGGATTAAATTGAATGTCATCCCTCAAAGTTATCTGCTTTCCACATAAATTAGCATCCCCTAACTTTTATAATTGAAAACTTTCATCAGAAGTAACAACTGTGAAGCTGAGGATAATTATGTACATTTAGGGATGTATCCCACAGCATTTTAAGATTCCTGCATAAATAATTGTTTCTTTGTTTGGGTCTTTGTCATGCATGGTATCACTTGCCAACTTCTCTCAGAGCTGGTGGGTGCTTGCACTCCCCCCGCCCCGACTCCACCCCTGCCCCAAAGTCCCCACCCAAACTCCATCCCTCTCTGCCCCTATTGGACCCCTCCCTAAATCCCCGCCCCAGCCTCATCTCCTCCCCCAAGGACGCCGTGTTCCCCTTCCTCTCTCCTCCCTCCCAGACTTGCAGCGTGAAACAGCTGTTTTGTGGTTCAAGAGCTGGAAGGGAGTGGGGAGAAGCAGGACACAGCAGCGCACTCAGAGGAGGAGGAGGAGCGGAGGTGATCTGGGGTGGGGAGTTGCTGGTGGGTGCAGAGCACCCACCAATTTTTCCCCGTGGGTGTTCCAGCCCCAGAGCACCCACGGAGTCGGCACCTATGCATGGTGTCTCATCCTTGGGGCTTGGCACATGGAAAGTTATGCACTGATCTGTCTGTATGCATCACCATATTCAGAGAATTGACTGCACTTTCTGGGCTGGAGAGTAAATTCCTTTTATTGCTAGGTCCATTTGGAGTAGGCATTGGGGTCTGTGAGACGTGTTCCCTGCTTAGTGCTCCTCCAGTGCATTTCTGCCAGGGCTAAATTAGAAATCAAGAATCAAGAGTGATAAGGAAAGGAATTAAATTACAAGAAAAGTCTCCAAAACCTTACACTGAGGAAAATAGAAGCCATGGAAAGGCCAACTTTCCTTCCCTATCAATGAAATAGTCGATAAAGCAGTTCAATAATTGAGATGCCATAAAGAAGCTGAAACACTGCTCATTCTATTTAATGTACCTTGGGTTGTTGAGCAGTGTTACACAGTTACTCTCCGGTGCTTACAGAAGGAAAATGTGATTTTTAGCAACACATTTCACTTCTTGATTTGTTCATGAAAGTAATTCAGTGATATTTTGTAACCTTCTCTACATAAAGCAATATTTGTTAACTGCTCAATTTTAACTAAATTAACTATTTCTAAGGAATGCTGTTGTGGAATAAATTTTCAGGTGCATCCATGTGTGAATGTAACACTACTGCTATCAATACAAAGTATAATATTCACAGAGAGAATCCTTAAGATGAGGTAGCAAGCTTAGAAGAAGCCTTTTAGAATCAAACAACTTCTAGTTTTTTTTCAGAAACTGATCTGCAAGCCCTGCAGTTGACCTTTCATTAGTTTTAACCTGACTTTGTTTGTACACTGCACCGTGGTATGGTGGAAACTAGAAAGAAGGTGAAGATCTATGACGTCCAGGTAAGTTTAGAGTAGGTGTACTCTCTTCTTCTCCTTGGGGAGCTGTGCTTAGATATAATTCCAGACTATCTTTGGTAGTTTATCTTTGAGGTGCTATCACTCTTGTAAATGAAAACCTTAAATAAAATGTTCACACCTCATGTATAGAGGGGATATCTTACAGTGAAAAAAGTGCCTATAGGATCCTGAGTGCTAGTCTACCCTTTCCAATGCACGATGCATCTTTTAGTTTTTGGAAGCCGTAGAGATTTTCTAGTAATCAGCACATCTTATTTCCTAGCGACTTCAGTAAATGTAGTATAATTAACATTTCATAAAAATCAAATTGTCAGTCTTATATGAATGATGAATTAGCACTGTTTACTCTGTACCAATGCGTATTCACCAGGCTTATATGTGGTACAGGTCTAGCAAATTTGAGGTTCATCCCAAAATCAAACCACTGAACAACCATGTTTCCACTGTACCTTTGCATTGTAGGACGTGCCTATGCTAGGGAATTTTTGGAAAAATGTGTGTCTGTTGCAAAAGCAGTTCAGCTTCACCTGTGTTAGCTACAGAGCAGCCTGACTGCCAGCATAGTTAAACACTGTGTCCTCTAACCTTCCCGAAGCAGGTGCCTAAAAGCGTGGCTGGTGGCCAATCTACACTTGGGCTCCCAATAGTGCTAATGCCAGTAGCTCTGCAGAGCTGCTTGTTCCGTTTAAAATATTGCTCTCACCATGTTTTCCCTCTATACTAAGACCGATACATTAGGTCTGGTTAACCCCTAGTTTGACAGTGTATGGACAAAAACCCAAACCATCTATTGGTTTCATTTAAAGCTGTGTGACCCCCAAATATTCCCTGCTGGTTGAAGGGTGGGCAGCTGGCCATTACTCTGATGGCCTACAAAAGTCTAGGTGCTGGTAGGGAAGATTCCAGTTTAGGTGTGTACATGTGGACAAACATATCGCTCCTTCTCCTTGTCAGGGCGGGAGTAGAGATTTAAACCTGCCAGCTGCCATGAGGGACAGCATGGATTGAGCAGAGGTGGACTGTGGACAGCTGCTAGTCTGGGACTTGGTAAAGATGTGGACAGGGAGATAGCCATGGGATCCCTACATTCTTTTTCTGCTTGAGAGAGTTGAGAACCAAACTATAATGCGAACGATGGGGAGAGAGTAACTAAATAGAACTGAGGAGTTCAGGAACAGTGAGGAGAACAATGTAAGCATGGGAGTCGGGCAAAGGAGGTCATTTGGAGTCACAAGGCCTGTTGTGTGGATTTTAGGAGATCTGTTGATCTCAGGGGCTAGCCAGACTTGCAGGATCTGTGTGGCAAAACTTCACCCCCATTTCACAGTACTATTTCAAGGAAATTCAGGCACAGTCTACACTACAAAGTTAGATTGGCTAAACTCCATCGCTCAGAGCTGTGAAAAATTTTCATGTGCTGTGCCATGTAGTTAAGCCGACCTAAACCCTGGTGTAGACACTGCTAGGATGATGAAAGAATTAATTCACTGACCTAGCTACTGCCTTGAGAGGTGGATTTACTAGGGTAATGAAAGAACGGCTTCTATTGCTGTAGTAAATATCTGCAGTAGTGCACTATGGTTGTGCTGCTGCAGCATTTCTAGTGTAGACATACCCTAAGAAAAGGGGTCTTGTCCTTGAAGCTATGTGGCCATCTGGCCCGTTGTTGTTTAATGGTTGGAATAAATGTAAACAGGTAACAATAAGAGCAGCTAAAACATTGCATCCCGGTGTTGTTTCCCCATTTATTTCAGTGTTATGGTACCTCTGAAATGAACTAGCTAGAAAAACAATGAAAAATAATAGATATAGCTACTTGGGTGGGGTGGTTTGTTTGTTTTGTTAGGTGGAAAAAAGACTTTTCAGGAAATCTCACCCATGGGCCAGGTTTGTGTTAAAAAAAAATGTATGTATTTTTGTGTCTCATTACTTTTGAACTGTAGAGTGTCTCAGGTGATCTCTAGCACTATACAATAAAGGGAAGGGTTGATGAAGCGCCAGACCTGCTGATGTGCCTTTTACTTCATGCCGGGCATTAGGGTGACCAGACAGAAAATGTGAAAAATCGGGACAGCGGGTGGGGGGTAATAGGAGCCTATATAAGAAAAAGACCCAAAAATCAGGACTGTCCCTATAAAATTGAGACATCTGGTCACCCTACCAGGCATAGATCTCTCTCTCGATTTCCCTATTCAACAGCTCTCATCAGAATTGTCAGTGCAGCATGAATCCTATGGTGAACCTCCTTCCAGTTGCAAAGTTGGCATTTCAAGGTAGGGAGGAATATGTGGTTTTGTCCTTCAGAAGCAGGACACTGGGCAGCCAGCCTCTAGACAGGGGAGGATGTGACCTGAAGAAACATGGCGGCTTCTTTTAAAATAAATGGATGTATTATGTAGCCTTCCTACTAGTCCAGGGACATTTGCCTTTATCTAATCTCTCCCTGGAGATATTTTTTTTGATAGTTAGAAAATGTTTCTTCTGTGCACTTTTTAGGATTTTTTTCAATCATACCCAAGTACTTATGATTAAAACCTTAATATTTAATAAGTTCTCTATTGCTAGAGAGAGAGAGAGAGCAGTGGCAATTTGCGATTGGGCTGGCAACTCAGTGGATTAATACAAACATAAAATTGGATTTAAATCCCCAACTAATAATCTTTAAATATGCTAAGGCATTGTAGCTCTGCATTTCTCCTGGGGATTCAGCTTCTTCTCTGCTTCAGAAACTGCATTTAAAACATAACTGAAACTTCTGTACAGCCTTACCTGTTGGTGTGGTTTCTTTGGAACAGCTTTTGTACTGGTGCTTGGATACTCCATGAGGTGTCTCTTCATATTAGTGTTGACCCTGGATCAATTTTATGGAGACCCAAAAGAATTGTAAGCAACTCTCCTACCTGAACAGAGAACTTGCTGACACTTTAAAATAAACAAACATTGCTGCAAAGACATATTGAAAGTGAATGCAAAGATAAAATAATTATTGAGTCAAGCTTAAAGACGTATGCCCCCAAAACCCATCTGTGGTGGCCAGTCAGCATGAAGATGAATTTTAACTTGCCTTTTAAAAACTATTCACCCTCTGCTCTGTAAGATCCTCTGGCCCTTTCTGATTCACTTAATCATTCCAGCTTTGCAATGTACCAGCCCTACCTACCCATGGGATTGATGTGGTCACAACATACTGCATTCTGAGATGCTTTCAAGTGAACCAGAAAACCACAATATTTCACAGGAGATCAATTAATATTTTTAAAAGACAATTTACCACTATGCAGAGTCCCTCTGGTAGCTTAATTACTGGGGAATTGTGCACATATTTATGGGGATTATCTCTATTTTCAATTTAACTGTTCAGTTTGTCATTAATGTGCTTTTAAGCACATACGGAAACTTAAATTTTAAGGGAGAGCTCACTAAATGAAAATGAAATAACCTTGCACATCAGCAAGAACAATGAGAATATGATCCAATATTTTAGTTTGCATACAGCAATAGTTCTTCTTGGTAACATGACACTGGGGCTTTCAGCTAGTCAATAATACATCACATTGACCAAACATTCTCAGGTGCTCTGTAATAACATTTATGTTCCTGGTGATCAACCATTTTAGCCTACAGGACACTTGTGCTCCATGTATGTCAGTGTACTGGTGACACATTGCCTGACGGGACACTTTATGGGGCGGGTTCTGAGTTATTATAGAGAATTCTTGCCCAGGTATTTGCCTGGTGGATCTTGCCAACGTTCTCAGGGTTTAACTGATCACCATACGTAAGTCGGGGAAGTAATTTTCCCCTAAGTCAAGTTGGCCGAGACGCTGGAGTTTTTTCACCTTCTTCTGAAGCATGGGGCCTGGATCACATGCAGGTTTAAACTAGTGAAAATGATGAATTCTCTGTAACTTGAAGAATTTAAACCATGAGGACTACAGTAACTCAGCCAGAGGTTCTGGGTCTATTACAGGACTGGGTAGGTGAGGTTCTGTGGCCTGTGATATTGGAGGTCAGAGTAGATGATCACATAGTCCCTACTGACCTTAAAATCTGAGTCTGTGGTGTACTTAATTTTTTTAAAATGTCTTGGCGCCCAGTAGTTTTCCCCTCACACTTAACTTATGCACAAGTGCGTCCATTGTTCTCTGGGTCACCTTCCATTGGCTGTGAATGCTGTGTTTGGCTGGGGAGGTACTAAAAGCTTGTAGACACTAAGAGAGGGGAAACGCCTTGCTCCCCTCACTCTTCGGTAACCATTTCCATCATCTCTGATGCCTGGTGTTCTTAAACAGCCATGAGTTTGAGCTGTCTAGGAAGAGGAGTAACCAGGGATTTCACTCTCAGGTTAGAGTGGGGGCAGGAGAGCTGTGGGAACAGGATGAAAGCAGAGTCCAGGAAGAACAAATGAGCAGTATTGTAGTGGAGTCTTTAAATCTTAGACGTTTAAGGCTGCATGCCTTTCTCCAGACATTGCCTGTCACATTCTGTAGCTGCTGCTGCTGCAGGCAGGTTGTGTGTCTGCCCATTGTGAGATGCTGGCTGTGTCTAAGGGATTAGTTGCTATGGGCTATAGTTCTGGAAAACCAGGGCACCTTCCAGAGTACATCACTACCCTTGACATTGTGTGGATCTCAATAATAGATGTTCGGATACCACAGTGCTAAGCATTGTACAGACTGGGGCGGGGCGGGGCACATCTGTGTTAAACCTGAGAGAACCACCATCTCTGAATTTACTGAAAACTTGGGGGAAAAAATAGGGTGTGTGTGTGTGGAGGGAGCAGTGTTGAGAATTGCGGTTCTTCTTCCTTCCTTTCCAAGTTAACCCTCTCACATTTCCATTCTCCCAAATACACAGTTGGCTTCCATCATCTGTTTTCTGGTCTGTCTGTCCTGATGCAATCTTCCCTCATGCACCTACTCCATTTCTCACTCTCCATTTTCACTCTTCAGCACAGATCTGCCTCAGGTGTCAAATCTTGCTGCTTTCCCTCTCCACTCAGTCATCTAAACTCACTTTGCTATCCTCACTCCCTTATCTACCACTTCCTTTACTCACCTGCTCATTATGCCACTTTCCTTCTCAGCTGCCCCCTTTCTTCTCATATCGCAACTTACTCTCTCCTCTCTCTCTCCACACTTCCCCATGTCAGTCTACTTCCCTGCCCATTATGTCTTCCTTTTCATCGACTTGTAACAGGGTGCTGGCTAAGAGAAGCAGGCCAGGCCCCTGTTAGGCCAGCCCCAGGGAGAAAAGGTACTAGTTGGGGCTGGCTGGGAGCCCATTTCCTAATTATTTGAGGGGATGCACCTGCAGGCCTGACTAGCCAGCCTGCTATAAAAGCTGACAGGACGGAAGCAGGGAGAGACCAGAGAGACAAGGAGACTAGGGAGAAGGGAGAGACAGGAAAGGGAAGAGTGTGGAGCTCTAGATCCCTGCTGGCAGAGAAGCTAGCGGTCTCTCTGATGGTTGGTCTGTATATATATGTAAATAGTAGGTGACGGGGATGGACACAAACAATAAAGGACACGGGTGGTGCACTTTCAGTGGTCTCTGGGAGTTTCTGTGGAAAGGATCGACAAGGGCCCAGTTACACCACTTCATCTTTCCTCCTTTGTCCAATTCCTCACTTCCCTTTCCCTTCTGGAGAGGAGAGAGAGAAAGAGAATGTGGGACAAGCACAGGACCTGGGACTGAGGGATTTCCGAGTTGTCATTGTAGCTCTGACACAGAGTCCTGCTCAGGGTCCTTAGCTGAAAAGTTAATCACTGCCTCACTTTTCCCCATCTGTACAATGGGAATATATTTATCGACCTGCCTACTTCACAGGTGTGTTCTGAAGATGAATTGTTTGTTCTAAGTTCACACAACAAAATCTGAAAAACTACACGGGCATAGTGGGGTCCCAAATAACTGTGTTTACTAGATAAACACAAACATACAAGGCCTACCTACATCTATACTGTTGCTCTGGTGGGGTTCTGGCAGCTTCTAAAATGTATCACATAGTGGCAGCCCCTAGAGGATTCACAAACTATTTAACAGAATACTACCCTTTTCTTACACACCACTAAGAGGAAAATTGCTCAGCATTATCCTCCCTACTTCTCTCCATTTGCCTTCACCATGTCTTTGCATCCTCATCTATATCTTCCATTCCTGTGATTCTCTCCTTTTTCTTCCTTTCTTCGCTTTCTGTGATAGATTCAAAGCAACAGGATTTGTGGACAAACTGGAATTTTTTGTCATCCATACCAGGCAAGTGCATTCTATTTCTGAAAAAAGTAAATAAATGTATATATGTAGATTCAATCTTCCTGTGAGAAGGGAGACTGATTTGTACATAGCTTTAACTAAATGCCAGTTTTCCAGGTAAGAATGGTTCTGTATCCAAGTGAGCACTTATCTAAAATGATATTTCAGAGACGAAGGGATTGTTGTATTGAAGTAATGACCTTTGGAGCACAGCTTGGGAGTTAGTTGTCAAATATATAACTGGAAAGAGCCTGAACTCATATGACCTATCCCAAAGTGGGATTTAAAACCTCAGGGTTTGAGGTGGTACCAGTTAGCAATTTTCCATGACTGCAGGCTGTGCTACTATTCTGATGTTTAATTTAGGGGAGAGTGAGTGGAGTAATGTACAGGATAGCAATGCAGCATATGCCCTTTCATCTATTTGTATTTACAAATATGCAATTCCCATATAGACTGAGCTTTACGTAGATGTGGGCCCAAGTTTCCCAAAGTCTATTCTTTCTCAAGGTTTTGGTTTATTCTCTCTCTCAAAGCAGCATAAGCCTCCATGTGAACAACTGAATAACAGCCTTTCCTACCTATGGCTGCTGTGGAAAACTTCAGTGTTTCTCTTTCTAGCCCAGCTATTTGCTTTCAGCGTGTCCAGAGGTTGTAGTTGTCCTCACAGTTTAAAGAGCTATGCGTCCACAACAGCTCCTCCCCAAACATGTTCAAATGTTCATCCATAGTGAGTGCTCTCCTTACTTGGCTAGTGCCAACTTGATTTTAAAATTGAATTGGTTGCAAGAGTGGTGGTTATGCATGGGAAATGGGTAGTCTCTCTCAAGGGCTATAGAGAAGCTTTTTGTGGCTTGTGTTATCGGCAACCCCCACTGTGTTGTATGCTCATAGTATTAGAGGAGAGTTTTCAAAAAAGCACTGGAAATCTTGATAGCACTGAAGAGCTGTGTTTCCCCCACCCCGCCGTCTCTTTTCCTGGAGTACTTGTGGCTACTCCACCTTAACTGAATCTGAAAATGGGATTAAATCCTCTGTGAAGAATCAATGGCTTGATAACTGAAAGCCAGCTAAAAACGGCTTACCCTGCAGACTCCACCTACCTCAGTAAGTTGTGCTGCCATATTCAAACCCTAGAGCCATCACATCAGGTAAAAACAAGGAACGCCCTATTCCACTAACCTCAAAAGTGCATTTGTGCATTTGAAATAAGACCTATGGGAACAATTCTAATATGTGGTGTTTTTCAGCTATTCTATATCACAGATGTTAATTGTCTGAACTATGATTTAACTTCATAGCAAGTTAATTGCCTGTGTATATGATGCACTTGCCTGGGATGAGGTTCCTGACTAATCAGGTGAAGAGATGACCAAATACAGTGTTAGCCTCTGGAGAAAGGTAAGCCAACTCTTCATAGTTCTTCTAATTAATAATACTTGGTGCATATACAGCAATTTACATGTTCATATCAGTTGCTACTGAGGGCACTCGGTACCTGGCATGTCTGAGCCCTTGGTAATCTAGATGCTTGTCTATTGTGAAGGCAGGTGTAAACAGTATTGGGGCAGGAAGCAGTGTTGAAGCAGCTATGTGCATAAGCACCAAAGTCAAGAATATTTTTAGAAAAGCAAGATGAGATGCATCTGAATAGACTCTCAACAAGCCAGTTCCTGAAATCCATTTATTTCAGTGGTAGTCATTAGTATCTCCAGAATGAGTGCTTTTACACCTAAAACTTGTATCACTGCCAGTATGGTAAAATAAATACAGAAACAACAATACATTTTAACATTCTCTTTTTTATGTTGTACCTTGTACAAAAACTAATTTTGTATTATATATAATTATATACATAGTTATATTTTTTGTTGGCTGTCATTGAATAAAGTCACATACTACCAGTTCCATGAGAATGTATTGGAAGGTTCATACTGAGTAAGGATCTCATTCCTTTAGTCACAAATAGAGGAAAGCCTCTACTTAAAGACCTCTTTGTTAACAAAAGAGGTTGCGCATAACCACTTATAGACCAAAAATTTCTGAAGGGAGCAGTTTTGCCCATGGGTTGCTGGAGAAACCATAATAACCGATAAAGTGTTTCCACATTAAAGGAGCATACACTGTAAGAGATTGATGGTTGTAAGGTAACCTATGTAGTTAGCTGGCTTATACTGATTTAGGTGTTGGTGAATGTAATCCTATTAACAGCCTGCCAACTACTAGAGGAACTGTAAACCAAGCTCTTCTTCCATGACAGCAAAAGTAAGATTTTCTACTGAATAGAATAACTGGTGTTAGTTACATGGGGAAGTATATAGTAAGAAGCATGGCTATAGGCAGAAAAGTGATGGTATAAGAATGGTAAATACATGCAGCCAGGGGCCAGGTTTTTTGGTGTGGGGGGTTGACTGTTTTGTTTTTTTAAAAACAACCTCTCAAATTGCATTTGCAATGTAATGTGTAATTACTTGATTTTTCCATGTCAGCACCATTGGTAAAATCTATGGAACCCAAATCTACTTGCAGGTTGTCAGTCCCCAAATTTTGGATGCAGTTTTAAAGGCTGAGTTGAGACCTGTTGGAAAATTGACCCTAATATCATCTCTCGGCACCGGCAAACCACTGAAGTACAAACTATTCTTCCTGAAAAACATTGTCAAACAGGTTTGGGTTCCATGGATTTTATTAATGGTGGTGAGGTATGAAGCAGAGTTTCTCACATCTTGATTTTTCAGATGGCATGCTAACTTGGTAAATTAAGAAAAAGCAATTGGAAAATCAATAACAAAAGAATATGGAAGCTTTTGATTTTTAACCATGCACTCGTCTGTCCTTTTCTACACTTGTAAAATATGGGTAATTAAGTAGTGTTCTTCCCCCCACCCTTTTGAAATCTAACTGCTGAGCTCAAGTTTTTAAGCTCCCCATAAACTTGAGTTGAGTGTAGTGTTAAGGAAAGATGAGACCTGGTAAAGTCTCATTCAGTTGACTTATTGATCTCAAGCCCAAGTGAATTAACCTAAATGGGCAGGGGGAGGTCACTACCCATTTGACAAAGACCTTGAGTAGAGGTGTTGGCAGCACACAGGTAACAGTGTCTGGTGGTAAAGGATAGGACAGAAATTACATGTCAACCGTAGAAGGGGGCAGGTTGAGACATTAGTAACATTTCAGTATCATGATGTTTGATGATCGTTGGGCTAAAAGCTGACTAAAACAGGACCACTTACAAATTTCTATGCCACTGTGAAATTTAAAAACCAAAATTGCTTAACTAGAATGTCCAGCAGGAAAGAAGAAACTTGACCTAACAGGCATTTTGAAGCATGGTAAAAAAACCACCCCAAATCAACAGCATCCTCTATGGCCTGGGTATAAACAATTAGGGGGAAGACAAATTAGGCTGGAAAGATGAGTGAGTTATGCTAGGTCTTTAAGTTTCTATGGAATTCAATACAATAAAATTTCTAAAGAACAGAACTAAGGGGACAGTCAGTGAAATGGGAAGGCCACAAGTTTAAAACCCACGTGAGAAGGTATTTTAATATGACACATACTTGATCTGTGAGACTCACTACCACAAGATATCACTGAAGTCAAATGCTTCATAAGAGAACAGAATTAGAAGTTGACATGGCTAATGAGATCGTCAACTGGTATGTCAGATAGGATGAAGAAAAATTTAAGAGATGTAAACCTTCACATTTCAGGGCACAAACTAGCTACTGAATGATGGAAGAAATGTTCTGTGAGGACAGGCTTCTCTGTTAGAAGGTTAAGAACATAAGAACGGACATACTGCATCAAACCAAAGGTCCACCTAGCCCAATATCAGTCCTCTGACTGTGGCCAATGCCAGATGCCCCAGAGAGAATGAACAGAACAGGTAATCATCAAGTGATCCATCCCCTGTCACCCATTCCCAGGCAAACAGAGGCTAGGGACACCATCCCTGCCCATCCTGGCGAATAGCCATTGATGGATCCATCCTCCATGAACTTATATAGTTCCTTTTTGAACCGTGTTATGATTTTGGCCTTCACAATATCCTCTGGCAAGGAGTTACACACGTTGACTGTACGTTGTGTGGAAAAAATACTTCCTTTTGTTTGTTTTAAACCTGTTGCCTATTCATTTCATTTGGTAACCCCTCATTCTTGTGTTCTGAGGAGTAAATAACACTTCCCTATTCACCTTCTCCACACGATTCATGATTTTATAGTTCTTGATCATATCCCCATCTCTTTTCCAAGCTGAAAAGTCCCAGTCTTATTAACCTCTCTTCATATGGAAGTTGTTCCATACCCCTAATCATTTTTGTTGCACTTTTCTGAACCTTTTCCAAGTCCAATATAGATTTTTGAGATGGGGATGACCACATCTTCCTGCAGTATTCACGATGTTGGCGTACCAATGATTTCTATAGAGGCAATATGATATTGTCTGTCCTGCATTGTGCAGGAGGTCAGACTAGATGAGCATAATGCTCCCTTCTGACCTTTGAGGCTATTAGCTATCCCTCTCTTAACAATTCCCAATATTGTGTTCACTTTTTTGACTGCTGATGCACCTTGAGTGGATGTTCAGAGAACTGACTCCAAGATCTCTTTCTTGAGTTGTAACAGCTAATTTAGACCCCCATCATTTTACATGTATAGTTGAGATTATGTTGGTTTACAGCGTCCAGTACTTTGCCTTTCTCAACACTGAATTTCATCTGCCATTTTGTTCCCCAGTCACCCAGTTTTGTGAGAGCCTTTTGTAGCTCTTCCCAGTCTGCTTGAGCCTTTACTAGCTTGAGTAGTTTTATATCCGAAAATTTTGCCACCTCACTGTCCATCCTTTTTTCCAGGTCATTTATGAATATGTTGAATAAGGCGGGGCACAGTACAGACATCTGGGGGACACTATTTAACTCCCTCCATTCTGAAAACTGATCCTTTTATACCCTTTGTTTCCTATCTTTTAACCAGTTACCAATCCATGAGAGGACCTTCCCTCTTATCCCGTGACAGCTTACTTTGCTTAAGAGCCCTTGGTGAGGGACCTTGTCAAAGGCTTTCTGAAAATCTAAGTACACTATCTGCATGGAATCCCCCTTGGCCACAGGCTTGTTGAGGCCCTCGAAGAATTCTAGTAGATTGGTGAGGCATGATTTCCCTTTACAAAAACCATGTTGATGCTTCCCCCACAAAATTATGTTCATCTATGTGTTTGACAATTTTGTTCTTTACTATAGTTTGCCCAGTACTGAACTCAGGCTTACCGACCTGTAATTGCTTGGATCACCTCTGGAGCCCTTTTAAAGAATTGGCATGTCATTAGCTAGCCTCCTGTCATTTGGTACAGAAGGTGATTTAAATGATATGTTACAAACTACAGGTCGTAGTTCTGAAATTTCTCATTTGAGTTTCTTCAGAACGCTTGGGTGAATAAAATCTGGGCCTAGTGACTAGTTTATAGATTTGTTCCAAAACTACCTCTAATGACACCTCAATCAAGGACAGTTCCTCAGATTCGGCACCAAAAAAGAATGGCTCAGAACTGGGAATCTCCCTCGCATTCTCAGCCATGAAGACCAATGCAAACAATTCATTTAGTTTCTCCACAAAAGCCTTATTGTCCTTGAATGCTCCTTTAACATCTCAGTCATCCAGTGGCCCCACTGGTGGTTTAGCAGGCTTCCTGCTTCTGCTGTACTTAAAAATGTTACTATTACTTTTTGAGTCTTTGGCTAGCTGTTCTTCAAATTCTTTTTTGGCCTTTATATTTTTACACATCATTCACCAGAGTTTATGCTCCTTTCTATTTTCCTCACTAGAATTTAACTTCCACTTATTTAAAGAATGCCTTTTTGTCTCTCACTGCTTCTTTTATTTTGTTGTTTTGCCACAGTGGCACTTTTTGTGTTCTCTTTCTATGTTTTTTAATTTGGAGTATATATTTAAGGTGAGCCTCTCTTATAGTGTCTTTAAAAAGTTTCCAGGCAGCATGCAGGGATTTCACTTTTGGCACTGTACCTTTTAATTTTTGTTCAACTAACTTCCTCATTTTTGTGTAGTCGTCTTTCTGAAATGAAATGCTATAGTGCTGGGCTGCTGTTTCCCTGCCACAGGGATGTTAAATGTAATTATATTGTGGTCACTATTACCAAGCAGTCCAGCTATATTCACCTCTTGGACTAGATCCTGTGCTCCACTTAGAAATGTCCCATGAGGACAGGCTTCTCCATTTTGAGGTTTCTTACACCTTCCTCTGAAAAAGTTTGCTGTATCCTCTCCCTGGCAATGTCTACACTGCAGATTTCTGCCAGCACAGCTATGGCCGTCAGGGATTGTGTGTGTAGAGGTGTGATATGATTGACATGGCTGTGCTGGCAAAAGCAGTTACAGTGGTAAAAAACTGCTTTTACTTGTATAGTTTGTTTTCCAGGAGGCAGGGTTGGAATAAAACTTAAAAGCATTGTTGTGCTTGCTAGGAATGCTTTATCACTATAGTATGCCAGTATTCCTGTATTGGTAAAGCATTCCTAGTGTAGACATGGGCTCAGGCAGGATACCAACAAGATGGACCTCTGATTTGATTTGCCATGGCAATTCCTGTGTTTCATTTTAACATATAGCCTCCTGCTGTCTCAAAAAAAAAAAAAAAAAAAAAAAAGCGAGAATCCCTTTTGTTTCAGAATTGATTATCACAATCATGTTCAACTAAATTTAAAAATCAAGCAGAATAAAATGATTTGTGTATCCATGATTAGTGCGCTATGAACAAATACATGGAGATGAATCCATTGCCATCTTTTTAAAGGGATACTGGTTTGTGAAACCTATAAAATAATCTGCTCCTAAACAAAGAAAACTGGCATTCACTTTTCTGGAGGAATTGGCAATCTGCTTATGGAAAAAACAGATTAGATTAAAATTAAAGGCAGGCTTTGGGAGATGAGAAAATGGAAGCATGCTATACAGTTTCTAGTACATGTGTACATATATACACACAGCTGTCTGTAAGCATACAAACCCTGTATATAATACAACATAGGTATGTACATTATAAAGAACACAAGACATTTAGCTGTAAACGTCAACAAATATTTAATAACTTTTAAAAAATAAAATGTATATTTTAAATGTTGTTGTCCTCTATATGGTACACAACACTATCATTCCTTCTGTTGCAATGACAGAATCCAAGTAACCAATAACTGTCCAGTGGGATATTGTACAGATGATATTGGAACTGAATTCACAATGCAACTCCAAACAGAATTTTCCATGGCACTATTATTTCTATGAACAATCTAATATACAGTGTATAAAATTCATTAATACCCTTGTGAACTAAAGTACTAATTTAAAGATCAGTGATGCGCCCATTTTCTCATGCCATGTTTATAGAATAGCTGTGAGGGTATCAGGTATGCCTTGTGCTGGTAGCTTCCTCCCATTGAGCTGGGACGACTGTCACATTTAGCATGGTGGAAGGGTTGGGGGAAGGGGTTACAACTCCCTAGATATGCAATTGCACAATCTTTAATTTGTTTTTGAGTGGCTCTTGGGTGGCAACTGCTTTTACTGTGGTCAGGTTAATGTTTTTATACAACATCTGTGCAGTTCACTATTATCTATTACTACTAGGTCCAAAGGGAATCAAGAAATACCATGTCCAGGGATTTTTGGCAGGTGTATATATAGAGAGCAGAAACATGAATGAATTTTATTCAGTCTGTGCTGCAGGATGTAGAGTTAAGTAATCCTATTCAATAGACAATAAAAGATGGCTTCTCTGGACAGCTACAAGAAAATAAAACCTTATTATAAATATATTTAATAGTCATGATATAGGCCAGCAAAGCTAAAAGTATGGCATACAGAAACTTTAAGCCAGATGCTGGACCTACTAACTTCAATAGGACCAAATGTGGGTCTTGTACAGTGAAATAAATCAAAAAGGGCCTGACTCTTTTAATCAGGGATATAAGCTAAACCTTAACTGTGGATTCCCTGGCTTTGGTTCTGTTTTACATTTAAAAAGTCCTCCTTTTTATTACAAAACAAAACAAAACCCAAAATGTAAGTCATAAAAACATTGGTTTAGGAGAGCAACTGGAATGACTTCTGTGCTGCTCCAGAGACAGAGAGTCTTTTAACATGTGCCTTGTGTACTACATGATGATTGAAATGAACTGGTCTAAAGTTAAATCTGTACTAAGAAAATGTCTTTTACAAGCTGTGGGGGGTGTTACAGATATACCACCCACCCAGTTCTCTTACCCAGAACATCTCAGTAAAAAGCAAACAAACCAGAGGTGCTTAAGTAGATTGCAATATGGGGCAATGATTTGAAGTCAGATTGGGTTGGTGGTGTCTGTAAGGTCTTTGCCATCTCTCCAGTGCCCCATGTGAAAAGAGTCAATAACACAAAATGCAGACTCCAGTTCACCAATATCTGCAGCAGCACTGTGCTGGAGACCCAGCTTAGACAAATAACAAAGTCTTGGTGTATTGCTGTTAACGCCTTTCTGGCTTTATGCAACCCCCAGTTACTTTGGTTTACAAAGAGATGCTCACACCTTATCTCCTAAGAGCCTAAACACCAGAGACACAATTTACATAATTGTAAAGCAGCATAAACTGTGGCAAATGATTAAGCACAATGAGAAGGAGTGGTCTGGCCTTCAATCATTTTACCTTTTCTCCATGCCTTCGATGAACTTGGCCAAAATCTTGCAGTCCTCACTGAGCTCTGCATGTGAACTAGGGGGTTCACACAAGGAATGGGTTGTACTTGCTACCCCTGAGACCATTTTTGTAGAGCCGCCGAGGGAATCCTCCAATCCAGCTCTGCCACAGGATGCATTGTTTTCAGCTGAGCCATTGGGACTTCTGCCAGGACGATCATTTTTAATGACAGACAAGTCTATTTGTAGCAGTCCCACGATAAGTGGGACTGCTACAAATATTAAATCAATGTCTTGTTAATGTATTCCTCTCTCCGTTATTCTGCTCCTCGGAGATAGAACCCAGAGCTGTCAGCAGGAATGCCTGTGGGGAGAGCTGTTCTAATGAGCCAGGGCAAGAACTTATGCTAATTGTACAATTCAACTTTGGAGTAGGTGGGGGAGGGAGAGGCAACAATAGAGGAACACACCAAATGAAAACTGTGCTTTAAGAACAGAATTAGTCTGTCCTGCTCACATGTGGAAGATTTTCTGCATGGTGCCCGGTAACGTCACACAAATACTTGATTTGTGACACATACCCAGAAGCTCTTTATTGGTGCTTGACTTCAAGGCCTCCTCATCTTGTTTTCTGCATTTGTGAAATGCCCATTATTGTTGATAGATGTCAGTGCCCACTGGAAAGGTGGTAAAGAAGCTGATTCCTCATGTGTGTAAACCTGCACTAAGCCATTAAGAGTCTGTGTATACTGCTCCAGCTGTAGTAACTCAAGGATGAATACATATGTTCTTTAGAGAGCCAAGGTGGGGGAGGTAAATCTTTTATTGGGCCAACAAGAGATATTACTTCACCCACCTTGGCTCTTTAGTAGCTTGGAATGAACATGCCTAAATCAAACTCATACATGTGGCTTTGGAAGTCAGAGGAAGAGAAGGCAAGCAACCACGATTGCCACTGCTCAGGGTTGCTGCAGAGCTTTACCTCAGAGCAGCATGGTGTTGCTTTGGGCAGGTGCCACACCCCTCTACGTTATTACCACAGCTCTTGCCTGTAGGGATGGTTCTTCTTACTAGGCCCAATTAGGCTCCCTCCTTCCAACCACAGCCACCCTGTTCAAGATGCTGCAGCTCTCTGAAAACATTGCCAAGCCTGATGATAACTCATACCACCACCTCAGGATTTAACTGAGTTAAATAGCAGGTTCATTTAAATCACAGTTTTCTCACTTGTTATGTAATGGCAGAAGGGTAAAGGTGGTACAGAACATGTATAAACCACCATAGAGCATAGCAACCTTTTTCTAATAGATACTGCCCATGGCTTGGCTACCAGCCTAGAGATGGAGCATGGCCCAGCAGACACAGTCACTCAAGGCTGTATGTCTACATTGCACAATACTGTATGCTGTATTGAGTCTACCCTCACTTTAGAAGTTTTCTGGATGAAAAGTTTTCTTGCAGTTCAATGAAAATTCCCTCAAAGCACAATTCACACATGCTCTTCGATTATGACAATGGGGGAACACACACACAAATTGGTTTTCCTGCAATGAGGCTTTGTGACTGATGCGTGTTTTTTCAAATTCCAGCAGGGCCAGGTGTTGCTACTGAGGAAGCCTGCACAAGGGGGTGGAGGAAAAAAGCTTGAAGTTAACGCCAGTTCCCACTGGGATCACTGGGAACCATTTTCCATGGATGATGTAAATAAGTAGTTTAGCATTTCTAAGAAGGAGAACATCTATAAGTCTTAAGCCAAGCACTGTGTAACACATGTTTCTTTGACAAGGCAAACTGTACTATCTGCAGATGATACTATCCCAGGGAAAATTAATGACATTCAGTGAAGAAACAGCTGACAGCTCTTTAAGTGCAGAAATGAGTGATAGTTGCTGGTAGACTGCCTTGAAACAGGAATGGAAAAAATAAAACCATAGAAGAGTGACAGAGAAAGCCCACTCACAAGTTGTTTACAGAAATGAAGATACAGCTGAAAGTAATTACTTGTTTCCCCAGAGGTAACAGTGATAGTGTCGTCTACAAGAAATAATACTCCATTATTTCCCTTTGAGTATTTGTGCACTTGGAATGTGAAATGGGGTAGAAAGCTTCCATTTTCTGAGGGGAGACGCAGGCTTATTTCACCTCTCTTCAGAATGGTAAGTGTCTATGAATATATCATACACGCACACCCTTATTGGTTCTATACCACTGCAAATTAATACGTGACACAATGTCCACTAAGACTTTTTTCCCTTACCAGGCAGATCTCACTACTCAGATCCTGATTACCTCCTGACTTCAGGGCACAAGGGTCTAAAAACACTTCTGAAGTTGACCCACTCTTGGCTGCAAAAATCTTCTTGAGACAGTTTGGAAGCGACACTAGCTGCATATAAAGACAAAGTGTAGTAAAATGACAGTTCCATCAATCTTAGCTATTCCACACCTTCTTTTTTCAATACTGAAGGATACTTAACTTTCCACTCCTCCCATCCTCCCACCAGCCTATGATATATTCTGGAAGGAAACCTTTCTGGATTCCTGGATCTCTTTTCAGTGTCTGCAGATTATGCTAGCACTGGTTTGTGGACCAGCTCCTCTTAAGCAGCATCTTCAGTCTTGCCACAGTCCATGCAAAGGGAACTGTTTTCTTCTCTCAGGTTGGAGCATTCTTTTTTTTTAAAGACCGCTTCCTCCCTCTGCCTATGCCAATCCAAGTTCTGATCTTCCTTTGGCTTTTTTTTCCATCCCTTTTTTCCTCCCTCAAACTAGGGTGATGATTTACAAAATCTTCAGCGATATAGGAGTATACACAGTTTATCTTACATAGAAAAAGATCAGATGAATGAACATGAAGGAGCTTTCTCCTATGTCCTTTTGAGGATAAGCATAGAGGCTTGAGATGGTTTCTACGCACAGTAGGTATCTGCCTTGACTACCTGGCAATACATGGTCATTGCAAAGGTCAGTCCAAGAATCTAAAGAAACAAAACAAAAATTAAATTGGCATACATCACTTACAAAAAAAGGTGAGATTCACCTTATTGAGGTTGCAAAGTCAAACACTGAAAAGTTAGGAAATGCCAGAATTAAGGTTATTTGTGCAACATGACTTTGCCCCTATATACATGTCTTATGATATAGTCTTTAATTATGTGATCACATGCTCCTGTTCTGCTCTGCTTCACCCTGTGCCCCTCTGCTCCCATCTACACCACTCTTGCTTTGCATTTTCAGGTGCCAGCAGGAGGACATGGACAGACAACGTCCCTGCTCTCAGTTCTGGTGCCAGGAGTAAAAGCGGCCCTTATTTTCTGGGAAATGTGGCATCAGTTGCTGGAAGATATTTTACTTTACAGTAGCAACCCACCCCAACAAGCCTGTATTTGTCACAGTATTCATCACTATGTTAAGCAATGTTTTTGTCTCAAACGTAAGGATAGTGCCATTCTTCCCATTTTCCAGAGCTATGTGATTTCATGAAGACATTCATGGAGGGAAGATGCCAAGAATCATTAGGGGCCATCTCTGAAAAAAAAAAAACCAAACAAACAGGCTCCATCAACAGTGCACCTGCTCCCAAGAAGCCTGAGCAGAGCCTTGAGATTAATCAAGAGGCTGTGGCCCCTACATTGAGAATTTGGAGAAATGGTTTCTATTCTCAGTTCAGCCACTGACCTACTGTGTGTATCCTCCAAGGTATTTAGGTGCCTAACTTCCACTGACTTCAAGGGGAATTAGGTGGCTAAATACCTCTGAAGATGTGGGGGGCTCATTTCTTTTTCTAAGTTTTCCTACATGTACAATGCCAATCATGATACTTACCCTCATTAGTAAAATACTTAAACATACACTTCATTCTTTTATCTATCATGTAGAAGTTCTTTATATATTCTTTGAAATGATTAGTTTCGTCATTTTAAAATCAGTTGATAGGGTGGTTAAATGGCAATTCCCTACAAGGATTTTTCTTTTTTAAAACAGACTTTGAGCAATGATATTGGTAGTTTTATCTGAGCACAGCCACAGACATTTTTAGGTTAAGTAAATGGCTCTTGATCTCTAACTTGCTCAGGCTTTTTATACCACAGAACAGAATTCTGTTGGCTGTTAAAGCAGCTGCTTTATTCATTAGAACACTGACCTTTCCCTGACTCAAAGCAAATGAGTGTGTCAGAGGATGTCTGCATGTGGCAGTCTCCAATCCGGTGAGAATTTGCACATTTGTTTATTGACACCCCTAGCATGCACCAACTGAGAAGATTCTCCTACTACACTAAGTACATGTTCAGGGTTTTTTAGGGGGTTACTTGCGTATGACTTCCTTGCACAAGTGCACTTCCTTGCAGTTCAAAAGTGCTAGACAAAAAGGTTGTCAAGCAAGTAGGACCTGATCCAAATCCCACAGAAGTCAATGGCAAGAGTCTCATTAACTCACAATAGGTTTTGTATCTTTAGTCAATAATTAGGTTCAAACAGCTGCGGGGGGGACGGGAGGAGACCCCTGGTAAAAGCTTTTGAGGTTGAAGTATTTTCTGCGCATTTCATATATTTCACTGCAACCTCCAGTAAACATTTTAAAAATTGTCTAAAATAGTTTTCCTAATGGAAACAAGCCATTACAATCAGTCGGATGTATACAATATGATTTTAAATGCGCTACAAATAAACACAGTCTATTGGGGATGGATGATATGATCTTATGAACAGTGTACCTAATACATTTTTTAAAGACTCCCTAAATGCGGCATGTATACCCAAAAGCCACCCTCTAAAGTGTGCTTATACACCAAATAGAGAGATTCAAGCTCTGTTTGCTACATGATGTCACGGCACATTCCCTAAGCATCTTCACTCACCTCTGTTTGAGAAGAAAGTAAGTTTCTCATTATTATAGCTCCCAGCTCCAATATGTGCTTTACCAAAGTGGGGCCACAAACTGCAGTGCCAGTAGAACACTATGGAAGAGTCAGGGATATGCAATTCTGCCTATTGCATCACCAGCAAAATCATGAGCCAGTGCTGATCCTCTATTGCTAGAGGCATGCAAAGCATAAAACCACATCTTAATTGAGATTAATGCAGAGTTAGTGTAATCATACTTCCAGCTTGTATGCTGAGTATGAATGAGATATGAAAGTCACTGCTAGAAAATAGGAGTATGTTTATGCTGCAGTCAGAGGTATGACAGCAGCGTATAGAGACGTACCCAGTCTAGCTTTAATCTAGCTAGCGTGATTACCGGTAGCACTGAAGCCACAGCAGCACTGATTTTAGGGTGGGCTAGCCAGCCAAGATAAGTATCCATGGTTCTGGGCAGGCTTGGATAGTTCACACTGAATCCCATTAGCTGGATTAAAGCCAGATTGGGTATGTCTACACATGCTGCAGTCAACTTATGATTGCAACATCGGCATGCTATACATAGAGCATCAGCACGCTGTTAGTTTTTAGCTGTGTTTCTGGTCATAGCCCTGCCTGAAGTACAAATATAGTCCCTGCGCCTGCCAAGAAATTAATACATGCCTGACTTTATTCATGTGCATAATGCTATTGAAGTTAATGGGAATACTCACATAAAGAAAATCAAGTATATGAGTGTGTGTGCAGGATTGAGGCTTTTGTTTATGTGCTTTGTTAAAATGTGATATAAATATTCCCCTGCTGGTTTTGCAAGCTAACCCCAATCTTATACTAAGGCAGGAGAATGGAAGATGAAACTGATCTGTCTAGTTTTGCTGGCCATGTTGAGTGACACAAAGTAAATAAATCAATCATATCCTAATCATTTAGGGCATTAAAAAAGGAAACTGGGTGTGTGTAGATATTCATGATAACATATAATTTTTATTATTGCAGTTTCCCTCTGCTATTCTGGTTACATTAAAAATCCAAGGAAGATTTAATAGATTATTTTGGAAATTGTTAAAAACAGACTGAGAAGAAATAATGTAGAAACCAGTTTGTTTCTATAATTTGTAATCCAACTGCAATCACACAGGAAATAAGAAATTGAAATAAGAGTCTACCTGAATCAAAGCTGTGCACAAGGCGAAAATCCCCACTGCTAACAGGTTTTCCTGCAGCCATATTTTCACTGTCTCATAACAAGGCTAGAAAAGAGAGAGTATTCTATTAGACACAAGCATAAGCCTCTAGTCCACTGAGAATGTGAAGGCACATATAAGAATGACACAGTAACAATGCTGAAATGACAATTGTAGCTACCCAGCAGCTCAGTTTGACCTAACACAATGACTTCCTGGCTTGAGACTGTCCAATGTAACACTGATTTTTAATGACACAGAAGGATGTGCATCCAAAAGGCCATATGGGATGGGCAGTGGGCATGAGATGCTGCTGCTCTAAAAGATACAGGTCCCGTACTAAACGTGAGCAGGTGCTGATGGCTGGCATGCTTTTTTGCCCTGTAAGAGCTAAGTATCAGCATTTTGTAATATTGAAATCAGTTCTACTGTCTTCCTTGCACATCGAGATACGTGAAAAGGTTGAAATAATGTACTTAGAGAAAACAGTTAATCAGAGTCTCTAGTAAGAGCTGCTGTGTTGTGCCTCCTGCTTTACAATATGTATCCACTTATACCATTCTGAATAACTTAGGTTTCCATTACCGAAGTTCCTCAATTATTTTCTTCCCAGTTTAATTCCACCCCTACAGATGCAACACTAAACTGAAAGGCAGTGTTTCTTTCCTAGTCAGTCGGTGCTCCTCTGCTTATGATGTAGGCCAAAAGCCTCATGGAAAGAAATAGTCTCAAGTAAAATTGTACTCTATTTTGCTTATGTTGTTTTATACTCTGTTTTGCTAGCTTTGAATTAGTAAGCAGAAATTGTTCCAAGTTCATTTTTTTCTGATTGTGTTAACATTTGTTCTTAGAAGGACAGCAGTTTTATGGCTGTAAATTGCCTTACTCACTGTTTGGAGTGAGAGAAGAATGTATGGTAATTAGCTGACAAATGGGCCGGAGGGCAATTTATTATCAATCACCTGGTTGGCAGATTGACAATCCTAAAGCAAAGGCATACACCCCAAAGACGAGATAAGGAGTTGAGCCAAAGGGACAGATAAGAGACAACTGCGGATCTTCCCCATAACAACTCAAAATAATGCTAATTAAGAGCAACCTTAAATGCCTTCTGATTGACAGCTCTGGTGTAACACACCAAGGTCCAGAGACTTGTATGGGAACTTATTACTATAAAAGAAGGGTGTATTGCCATGGGATTTTGGGTTCGTTCTGCATCAACATCAGAGCTGCATATGCTGATTTTAATGCTTGAATTGTATTCTCAATAAATGCAGCGTATTGTCTTATCCTCTTTTTAAAAAGTTTCCATGTGCTGCTTATGAGCATCACAATGAGATGATTGTCAGCAATAGCTATGTGTTCAGAGAGATGCATGGGAGTTCTAGAGCCCAGTGCTGTCTCATGGGAGGGAAGAAGCCTCAGCCCTCTGGAAAACTATTCAAGGTGCTGGCTTCACTGCATGGTATAAGGTGAAATAATGGCCCTTGGCAGCTCTGTGAGACCGTTTTATGATGATCAAGCTTTAATGTCTTCAGTCCACCTTTACCTCCTGTAGTACTGTTGGTGGCCATCCCCCATACCTCCCTTATGTCGACTGAATTAAAACAAGGCTTAGGTGACTGCCCGTGCAGTTGACAGAGGAATACTCACAGCTTTCCACCAGGTCCCTGGGGAATAAAGTCCACAGTTCTCATTGAATTCCAAGCAGCACGAGTCTGGCACCCGTGTAGTATTGTACACTTCAAACCAGTCAGTGTAGTTCGAGACTCCACAGCATCTGAACTGGAGGAGGAAGAAGCAAGGGTGACATTGTGAGAGTGCCCTAGGGTTTATGGGCAAAAGACATCATTCACTACATAATGCTGCACTGTTACTTAGTTTGAGGAAATGGAAGAATCTTCCACACCTCCTGCTGGGCACAAGCATTCTCTTAGTCCTACTGTCTCACTCTACGTATTGGGATCAGGCTAATGGGGAGGAGAGGGCGCGTTAGACAGTAAATAAATAAACAACTGTCTCCCCACTTTGCTCAGGTAAAGCGGCTATAATTTTCTTCCCCCCCTTCCTTGCCTATCTCCCATGCTCTTTAAGGTGGTGTCCCATGAGCAGCTTGGATGGGAGAACCATTAAACAAAACCAAACGTGTAGTGCCAAAACAGCAAAGGCGTCGAGACACAGGAACCACAGCCTGGATCAGGATTATTCCCACTTTGCCTAAAAGAATTAATCTGCCTGAGTGTGACTAACTTAGTGTTTTACCCCTTGCTGCCAGGAGTCATGACCTTGAGATGCTTGTCTTCCACACACCAAGGGGTGAAGGAATTGTGTTTTGTATTGAACACTGTAGCAGACAGTCTCAGGATTAGAGTCACCACCACACTGGCGTAAACATCCTTTGACTCTAAGTGTTTGTTCCTCAATTAATACCTTTTTCCCTTCCTCCCTCCCTTTTGGCATAATTCAGTAACACTGTAGTTTGATGACACTAAATGACATCATGAGCACAAATTTGAGACATCACCTAAGCAATCAGTCAGAGTGACTAAACTGATGCTGAAGAGAAAGCTTCATTACATTTCAGTAAGGGGATGGAAAATACAGAAAATGTACATAGTTCTTTAGAGCCATGAGATTGGCTCTATAGCCACCTTTCTCCTCTGGAGCTGCGTTCAGTACCACCCACGCCACATGAAATGGGCTAAGGCTCACTTATCTCCCATCATCCCTTCCTGTGATGCTCTTATAGGTGTGGACTCAGTACTTGTTTTGGAGCTTGGGTGCCAATGAATAAAAATACCTTGCATGGATATACACCTATTAGTTCCCACCAATCATGAGCAGGAATGTAACATTTTCAAAGCTCCATGAAAACATCATCTGATTAGTTTACAGTCATGATGACCTCTCAAGGTTTTATTTTTAAAGTTGCTTTCATATCCAGGGACATGGGGTATCTTTTGAAATCTGTATGGACAATTGCTGCTGTCTGTAAGGGATGCATGGTCACATGGGCCTCTCACATTGTTGCAAGCAACGACAAAACTCAGGTCCTGCTGTTTACATGGGAGCTAAAGGGGACTTGTCTTTATAACAATAGTAATAGGGCTTATTGGCACACTGCCACAGATGTGCAGGGATTGGCTCTGCCATTCCAGCCATTAGAGTTGCACCGTACCCAGCACCTCACACCGAAATCAGTGTTCAATAGAAACGTTTCTCTGTGCTCTCACATAACACATTTTCCCCCACCAAAACTCAGAAACATTTACTGGAAGAGTATTTCTCCACCCACCCCAGTTCTTTGACCTTTGCCTGGTGCTGTAAATCAGTCATTAGCTTCCACTTTTTTGACTTGTGAGATCAGAAAACAGCCTTTTTAAAAATATTTAATTTTTTTTTTAAAAAGTGACCTGCAAGGAAAAATGTCTCCCTTTCTTTTTGCTCTTTTACGATATTCATTTTTGTCCTTCCCTTTAACAGTATTCTTTCACTGCTTGGTTTTCCATTCAAAAATGTAAAACTGAGGGTTTGTCTGTTGTGTTTTTGATGGTGGACTCTTGGATGACTGGAGAACTAGCTGGATTATGATACTACAAGAGACTGAAAACTGAGCGGGGAAGAGATTTTTAGTCAGACTCTCCAAAACTATTATTTTAACTATTTGACTCAGCATCTGACAAATATTTGAGAGTGAAAAACTCTCTAAAATTTTAAATGCCTCCAAGCTGATTTTTCCAATTGAAGATTTAGAAAATGCCCATTTAACTCTCTGTTTTTCATAGAATCATAGAACTGGAAGGGACATGGAGAGGTACTCTAGTCCAGTCCCCTGCACTCAAGGCAGGACTAAGTATTAGCTAGACCAGGGGTCTCAAACTGAAATGACCACGAGGGCCGCATGAGGACTAGTACAGTAGCCCGAGGGCTGCATCACTGACACCCACCCCGCCACTGCCCCCAGCTCCGCCCCCACTCCTTCCTTTCCATGAGGCCCCGCCCCTGCCCTGCCTTTTCCTACCCCTTCCCTGCCCCCATTCCAACCCAATCTTCACACCTGGGCTTTCCCCCCAGTCTCGCCTACTGTCTCCCACACAACTAATCCCCTAACAAAGGCTCTCTCCAATCTCTCTGCTACTGCCGACCCTGTCACACACTTTCACCCCAAAGCTGTCACCTCCCTCCCTTCTACTATCCCACACACACACTGAGCCAACCCACACATTCAAACCAGACTCACCCCTCCCTCTCTCTTCCCCCATCACACCAACCCCCCACCTTAACACCCTGCTTCTCCGACACACCCCGACAGAGTCATCACCAGTCCCCAACATGCCTCACAACTGCCTCTTTCCCCCAGAAGTGCGCTGCACACCCTCCCCTCCCCAGAGTGCAGGGGGCAGTTTCTGGGCATTCACACTGGCATTGGTGCAGCACCCAGCACTGACAAGCCCCACTCTCATTACTATCCCCCTCTCCACTCCCAGGGACCACAGACAACAACCCCCCTCTCTGAAGTGCAGGGTGGAGACAGTGCCCAGGAGTCCCCAGGCATTACCTTTGCTGGGGAGGGACTGCTCCCACCACCCCAGGAGAATGGGGCAGGCTCAGAGGTGGAGAAAGCCAGGAGCTCCAAAGCGGGTGAGCACAGCAGGATTAGAGCAGGGAACCCTCTCCCTGCACCAGACCCTTTCCTTGCTTAGAGATTCTTTTTGGTCTGCTCCAACCACTTTAGCTGGTACCACAGTGCGGGGCATTCTGGGATTAGTAGTACTGCTGGCTGGGCAGGCCCTAGGGTCCCAGTGGAACACAACGGGGTGCAAACTACAACTCCCAGAACACCCTGGGAGAAGGAAGGCCACATGGCTCTGTGTTGCCATGGGCGCTCCTCCAAATACCTCCCCCAAAGCTCCCATTGGCCATGGTTCCCAGCCAATGGGAGCTGTGGGGGCGGGGGTGCCTTGAAGCGAGACTAAGTTATGTGCTGCCCCCTCCCACAGGGGCTGCAGGTATTTGATTTCTGCATGCGGGATGCAGGAGCCACTTTAGGTAAGCACGGAAGGCTGGAGGGGGCTGCCAGGGGACTGTGGCAGGCCGCAGATAAGAGCCCTGCAGGCTGCATGAGGCCCACGGGCCCCATGTTTGAGACCCCTGATCTAGACCATCCCTGACAGTGTCCAGCTACCTCTTAAAAATCCCCAATGATGGAGATTCCACCACTTCTCTAGGCAATTTATTCCAGTGCTTAACCACCCTGACGTTTTTCCTAATGTCCAACCTAAACTGCCTTTGCTATAATTTAAGCCCATTGCTTCTTGACCTAGCCTCAGAGGTTAAGAAGAACAAATTTTCTCCCTCCTCCTTGTAAGAGCCTTTTATGTACTGGAAAGATGTTATCCTGTCCCCTCTCAGTCATCTTTTCTCCAGACTAAATAAACCAACTTTTTTCAAGCTTCCCTCACAGGTCATGTTTTCTAGACCTTTAATCATTTTTGTTGCGCTTCTCTGCACTTTCTCCAATTTGTCCACATCTTTCCTGAAATTTGGCACCCAGAACTGGACACAGTACTCCAGCTGAGGTCTCATTAGCATGGCGTAGAGCAGCAGAATTACTTCTCGTGTCTTGCTTACAGTACTCCTGCTAATACATCCCAGAATGATGTTTGCTTTTTTTGCAACAACGTTACACTGTGGACTCATATTTAGCTTGTGATGCATTATGACCCCCCCAGATCCCTTACCACAGTACTCCTTCCTTGGCAGTCATTTCCCATTTTGTATGTGTACAACTGATTGTTCCTAACTGGAGTACTTTTCTTTTGTCCTTATTGAATTTCATCCTCTTTATTTCAGACCATTTCTCCAGCTTGTCCAGATCATTTTGAATTTTAATCCTATCGTCCAAAGCACTTGCAACCCCTCCCAGCTTGGTATCATCCACAAACTTTATAAGTGTACTCTCTATGCATTTATCTAAATCATTGATGAAGATATTGAATAGAACCGGACCCAGACCCGATCCCTGTGGGACCCCATTCATTATGTCCTTCCAGCATGACTGTGAACCAGTGATAAGTACTCTCTAGGAATGATTTTCCAACCAGTTATGCACCCACCTTATAGTAGCTCAAATTAGGTGGTTATTCCCTAGTTTGTTTATGAGAAGGTCATGCGACACAGTATCAAAAGCCTTACTAACGTCAAGATATACCACATCTACTGCTTCCCCCCCATCCACAAGGCTTGTTACCTTCTCAAGAAAGCTATGCGGTTGGTTTGGATACAATTTGTTTTTGACAAATCCATGCTGACTGTTATTTATCACCTTATTATCTTCTACATGTTTGCAAATTGATTGCTTAATTATTTGCTCCATTATCTTTCTGGGTACAGAAGTTAAGCTGACTGGTCTGTGATTCCCTGGATTGTCCTTATTTCCCTTTTTATAGATGGGCACTATATTTGCCCTTTTCCAGTCTTCTGGAATGTCTCCCATCTTCCATGATTTTTCAAAGATAATGGCTCAGATATCTCCTCAGTCAGTTCCTTGAGTATTCTAGGATGCATTTCATCAAGCCCTGGTGATCTGAAGACATCTAATATATCCCTTCAGCCTTCTTTTCATTAGGCTAAACAAGCCAAGCTTTTTGATTTTCCTCTCATAGGGCACATTTTCTGTTCCTCGGATCATTCTAGGATCCCTTCTCTGTACCTGTTTTAGCTTGAATTCATCTTTCTTAAACATGGGAGACCAGAACTGCACACAGTATTTTAGGTGAAGTCTCACCAGTGTCTTGTAGACTGGTACTAACACTTTCCTGTCTCTACTGGAAATACTTTGCCTGATGCATCCTAGAGTTGCATTTGCCTTTTTCACTTCCACATCACATTGGGATCTCATAGTCATCCTATTATCAACCAGTACATCTAGGTCTTTTGCCTCCTCTGTCACTTCCAACTGATAAGTCCCCAGCTTACAGCAAAAATTCTTCTTGTTAGTCCTGAAGTGCATGTATGACCTTGCACTTAGCACTATTGAATTTCATCCCATTTCTATTGCTCTGGTTTTCAATATTGTCCAGATCTTCTTGTATGATATTCCAGTCCTCCTCCATATTGGCAATACCTCCAACTTTGTTCCAGCCACAAATTTTTCTTTTTGTGCCAAGGTCATTAATAAAAATGTTAAATAAGATAGGTCCCAAAACTGATCACTGTGGAATGCCACTAGTAACCTTCCTCCACTCTGACAGTTCACCTTTCAGTATGACCCATTATAGCTTCCTCTCTAACCAGTTCCTTACTCTCCTTTCAGTTCTCATATTAATCCCCATCTTCTCCAATTTAACTAGTAATTTCCCATGTTGAACTGTATCTTACTGCAATCCAGGTAGATTCCTTGTTTATGTTCTCTGTCCTGTTGCCAATGGATGTGTCCCTACATCACAAGAGGCATTGCCAAAGCTGATCTCTTTTTTGGCAATCTGAACAGACCACTCAAGGACTGAAATACAGAATAAATGACCTGGCATCTCACCCTAGAGGTGGGATTGGAGGGATTGGTCATTGCTCGGCACCTAGTGTTGTCATTCACAGAGGAGGTAAAATGCCACTATTCTGATATGGTGCAATTGTACACCCTTGTACATGTGTTTAAGTGACTAACACAAGATGCAAGGCAGTGGAGAAAAGACCCTAAGATGGCTGTTTGCATTCCTGCTGCCAATGCTGCTAATTTCCAATGGATTAACAAAGTACTTCAGGCTCCAAAGCTGTCCAGATCACCTTTCACTAGGATTAGTTCTCTTTTTCAAGTTAAAAATATAACCCTATAAAGTCCACATTTGGGGGGTGTCTCTGTCCTGTGTTTGTTAATATCTAAAATCAGGCCATTTATGTGTATATTTAACACATCCATCTGGGTTGCCTACATTTCTCACCAGAAACACAATGTGTCTTTATTACAGATTAAGTACTCAAAATGACCATAGCAAAAATAGTATCACTGTCTATCCGGCTTAGAAATGTCAGCAAATTTTCTAGGATTTTTGCTCCTTACACTGAAGAAAGAATTTGATGATTTATGTGAAGAGTGCTAATGATTTTCACACTTGACAAAGAAACAATAATCACCCTTCAGGGGTGACTTCATCTATACTATCTTCAGCGCCTGATGAAATTCCTCCAATATGCAATCAGTCAGGGACTCCAGATCACCAGCTGCTGGATATGATTCTGTTTCTGGCAGAATTGTTTTTCCTCCTGTGAAGTACGATATAGAGTACAGAGCTATACAGTATAATATAGGGGCCCATACTGAGTTTGGGAGGTCTCATTGTGCTAGGTCCTGTACAAACTCCTACTAAGAGACCATCCTGGTCCCTAAATAGACAAAGGGAGGGAGAAATGAACTGTGGCAGAACCACAATTGCTAAGGTCCCCAGTCCAGAGCCTTAACCACAAAGCCATCCTTCTATGCAAGCTAAGAGTGGTGTTTTCACAAAGATGGGGACTGTGGGGTGGAGAGAATAGGGATAGGAAATAAACTCCATTAAGACTTCTGCTATTGCTCATATGTTTGTTTTCCTTGGGGATACTGTTCTCCGTCTATGTATGTGTATGGCACATTGCTCAACCAATGACTGATCTTTACTGGGTCCACTAGAGAAAGGAGTACTGAGAACAGGTCTCCCATATGGCAGCTATGATTAGCTCTGCTGGCTTTTCTGTCAATAACCACTAAGGAACAGGAACACAAACATATTGCCAGAGCCAGGATCTCTCATACAATAGTCCCCTATATACTCCTATTTCTCCCATAGGTGATTACACTTTACTGATTAGGAAAGAAAGGCAATAATTATTCCTGAATGAAAAAACAAACCAAACAAACAAAAGACTGGCACTTATACAATGCTATTAATCATCAAAGTGTTTTACATAATTAACTATATTGGGATTTGCTTTTGCTGCAACAGCCTGTTACTAAGTATTTGTGAAGGATAAGCAAGAGAAGCAATTAGAGTGCTAAAAACTGCTCGGGGAGAGCTCTTTATTGTCTGCCCTACTGCCCAGCACTGAGACTTGTGCACATTTAAAAACGATAGCACAGACACAATCTCACCGTTACCATGCTAGCCAGTGAGAGATTTAACACTGTTGTGTCTTGCTCTGCAAGACTGAATTTTCCTATTATCTTGTGTGCTCTTTCCCTATATATAACAACTAATAAACCTTTCACGTGAAGATCTCCAGACTCTCCAAACGTTAGGAGATCTTAAGGTTGGAAGGAGCCATTATGATCACATAATCTGACCTCCTGCATAACACAGGCCATAGAATTTCACCCAGTGATTCCTGCATCAAGCCTATCCCTACTAGTTAAACTAGACCAGCCCTTTTGGAAAAACATCCAGTCTTGTTTTAAAAACTTCAAGTGATGCAGACTAAACCATTTCCCGAGGTAAACTGTTCTCATTATTAATTACCTTCACTGTTAAAAATTACTACTAGTCTGATTTGTCTTGCTAGAGTTTCCAGTCATTGCATCTTAGTATTTACCTTTGTCTGGTAGAAAAGAGTCCTCTACTTTCAGAAATCTTTTCCCCAAGTAGACTCTTAAAGACAAGTTACTTCTTAACCATCTCTGTTAAGCTAAAATCGATTAAGCTTCTTTAGTCTCTCACTGTAAAACAGGCTTTCCAGGCTTCTAACATCCTTGTAACTCTTTTCTGAACTCTCTCCAAATTGTCAACATATTTTTTTAAAGAGTGAACCACAGACCTGGACATAGTATTAAGCCTCAAAATGCCTATTTTGGATGGGGAAATAGGGGCACAGATT
Source organism: Dermatemys mawii (assembly GCA_007922305.1). NCBI lineage: Eukaryota > Metazoa > Chordata > Testudines > Dermatemydidae > Dermatemys > Dermatemys mawii. The sequence goes on along the minus strand of ML677332.1, from coordinate 3,197,099 downwards.
ATGGGATTCCAAAGATCACATAAAAACCCAGAAATCTTGACTGCTTGGTGCCCTGCATAACACCATGAAACTGAACTCACTCTCCTAGCCTTGACACCCAACACTTCCTGAAACATCCCTGCAGCCAGTTTAACCTTTACCAGAAAAGTTTATTGTTAGCCAGGGAAACAAACAGCATTTTACTCATTATTTTTAGATTAATTAAGCAGTGTCAGTAGTCTAATACCTCCCAAAATAAAAAATATTTTAAAAGCTTTTAATTTATACAGTAGAACCTCAGAGTTACAAACACCTCGGGAATGGAGGTTGTTCATAACTCTGAATAAGACATTATGGTGGTTCTTTTAAAAGTTTACAACTGAACATTGACTTAATACAGCTCTGAAACTTTACTACACAGAAGAAAAATGCTGCTTTCCCTTTTTTTCAGTAGTTCATGTTTAACACAATACTGTACTGTATTTGCTTTTTTCTCTCTTTCTTTCCATCGCTCCTGCTGCCCAATTGTGTACTGCCAATTACAAACGAGGTGTGTGGTTGACTGGTCAGTTCATAACTTTGGTGTTCATAACTCTAAGTTCTACTATATTTCATACAGTCTAGTCTGCCTACTGACCATTGATAGCAACTGAAGAGAAATCTTATAAGCATTTATTTGGTCATTATAGAGTCTCAAAGTGAAATGATATCAGACATGTAGCACTGAAGCCTTTGTAGCTGTAACAGGATGACTTCCCACATTCAATTCTTGGCATCAGGGAGGAGAAAACTAAAGACATATTCAGGGGGAAATCACACTGGCAAGAAAATACGTTTCTATTTTTTCCATTTCTGTTGTTTCTTGGTAGTTTTTTTCCCCAGTCACAAGTCAGTGAACTGTTTGTAACCAAACATTTGATTCTCAGCAATAGAGTGAAATGATACTTATTTTCCAAATGTGCTGTTACCACGAGGAAAAATGAACAGCAAATGAAAAGGTTACAGCAATGAAACCTGCTCTATTGTATTTTTGTTAAAAAGATGAGTGGCTTCAAAGTGATACAATTTCAGGTTTGAATATTGTGGATGACATTTAGTAATATAGATATTCATGATCTAGGTACTGTGACTGCAGGTAGCAAACTTTTAAAAATTGCACATACTCAACTTTGATTTTTATCTCTTCTACATTTCCTCCTCAGAATGTGGATGAGAATTTTAGTGCTCATGAAAGCCAGAGATATAAAGCACTGGCTAAATGAGAGAATTTTTGCTGGAGTTGTTCTAACCTTTTTCACACACGATTCAGCCAACACCAATCCGTAGCACTCACTGCTATCCCACTCTTGAGATGCTCTGTCAATGCACCTTGATACTAATTTGTATCATCCTCTGGTGTCTAGAACTTGGTCCCTATGCAACATTGACAACACACTTTAACCTGTAGCATCCTCTGGTATCTCAGTTCTGGACCCTGCCAATCATCCTTAATTGTTCTAGTCCTATGTCCTTCCTGAACAGAGTACCTTACGTTATGACTTGTGTTGTACAGGGTGAAACATCTGAGAGTCTAGACTGGGACTACAACAAGAGGCATAATTAAAGATTTCAACCCAGATTTCACCAAGAGAAGTTAAGGGTGAAGAGGATGATTTATCACAGGGTAATCTGGTTGGATAGCAAAAGGAAAAAATGTGATAGCCCAGCTGTCAGTTTGGATAGCTTATATAATCGTAGGGAAAGGTGGTATCCTTGGAGTTGGTGCTCCCCTTTGGCCACTCACAGAATGTTGCAATAAGGTAGAGCAGTCACCCTTCCAGAGGACATGCTTCCATGCTGATGATTTTCATTAAAAAAATAATGCATTAATTAAATTTGTGACTGAACTCCTTGAGGGAGAACTGTGTATCTCCTGTTCTGTTTTACCTCCATTCTGCCATGTATTTCATGTTATAGTAGTCTCAGATGATGACCAAGCACATGTTCGTTTTAAGAACACTTTCCCAGCAGATTTGACAAAACGTAAAGAAGGTACCAATGTGAGATTTCTAAGGATATATACAGCATTCGACCTGAGGTTTTAGAATCTGAAGTGCCTTCCAAAATCTGAGAGGGACGAGATATGGAGAATGCTTTCAGGTATCTTAAAAGAGCAACACTCTGATGGGGAAACTACAGAACTGAAACCATCAAAAAAAGAAAATCAAACTTTTGCTGGTGGCATCTTACTCAAATGATGAAAATGAATATGTGTCAGTCCACTCTGTTTTGGATCGTTATTGAGTAGAACCCATCATCAGCATGGATTCATGTCTTCTGGAATAGTGGTTGAAGCATGAAGCAACATATGAATATTTAACGCGTCTGGCATATAAATATCTTGTGATGCCAGCTACAACAGTGCAGTACAAACTCCTGTTTTCACTTTCAGATGACGTAAACAAGACATGGGTAACATTATCTCCTGCAAATTTCAACCAAACTTGTTTGTCTGAATGATTGGCTGAAGTAGGACTGAGTGGACTTGTAGGCTTTTAAGTTTTACATTGTTTAATTTTTGAATACAGTTATTTTTGTACATAATTCTACATTTGTAAGTTCAACTTTCATGATAAAGAGATTGCACTACAGTACTAGTATTAGGTGAATTGAAAAATACTATTCTTTTTATAGTGCAAATATGTGCAATCAAAAATAAATATAAAATGAGCACTGTACACTTTGTATTCTGTGTTGTAACTGAAATGAATATACTTGAAAATGTAGATGACATCCAAAAATATATAAATGATATTCTATTATTGTTTAATTGAATGTTTAATGACGCTTAATTCTTTTAATCCCTTGACAGCACTACTGCAAACAATTCCTAGTTCTTCTTGGAGAAGCAGAAGTAAATTACCTTTCATGTGCCACTCCTCTGTACTATTATACATTGGGTTTAACTTTGTTAAGGGTTGAGTTCAAACCTCATTGGAACTGATGCAAACATGCTCTTCATGTAAGATAATTGTAAGAATCCACTAAAAACAAGGCATAATGGAGTCTACGCAGGAACTAGCACTGTGTGGGTGAGGGGTTCCACTGGGTATTGTGACCAGCTGGGTGAATCTGTGTGTGAGTGTGGAAAAGACTAGCTTCCAGTGAGTCAGACAAGAAATAAAGAAAGACACATTGTTGTTTGTAGCACATGAATGTGTAATCTCAGAAGAGACCTCTGAAGAGACCAGAAATAAATTAAGAGGAAAAACAAAACAAAAACCTTTAGACTTACATCTGTTTGAATGATGCTCCATGCATTAGTTAGGCCAATATTTCCATCTGTCCCATACAAATGAAGCCCTTTTTTCAGATCTTGCTGAGCATACTTATCAATCTGAAAACAGAACAAATAACATTGCATATGAGGGCACTGAAAATTAAAATGTTCAGAGTGCCACCTGTCAGATGAGCTCCCCTGGGAATTCAGGATGACAGTGATATAGAAAGTGGGTGTGGAAGCTTCACACTGGGAATTAATCACCTAATGCTACTCAGTATCTGAGTGGCTTAGAGAATTGGTTGCTGCCTCTCCCTGTAACAATTGTTAAGTGGATACCTAACAGGGCAGTCAGTTTGATGGTCTATCCTTTCTTCTGCCACAGACCCTCGCACCACAGGGTTCATCTTCCTTCCCTCTCTCTCTCAGCTACCCCTAAGGTAAGCAGGTCTGGACTAGTTCTAGTTCCAAAACTCTTCAGAGGAGGCCTAGAACTGGTAACATCTACCCTCTAACACACACACATTTCTCTCTCTGGATGGCTATTTGTTCTCTATAGAAGAAATATTCCTGAGCCGCTCTCGTGTCTTCCCTATGGTGTCAGCACAGGTACCTGTATCGTATTCCCAAGCTCCAGCTTTTTCTTTATAGTAGCTGTGGGACTGACAGAGAGGGATGCAGGATCATGGTGAGGAGTAAGGAACAGCTCTATAATGTAGAAAGATTATGAACATCAGGGGACTGAGATACAGTTTGCTAAGCAGAGGTGCTCTTGAATAGATGCATTCATCTGGACTTAGTACAAGTGAAAGGTTCGGATTAATGGTCCTTCCAACTGAAGTTGGCTGTTTATCCATAGGATAGGTATCGCACGATGAGTGCACAGTTATATTCTGCCCCACCAGTCTGCTTTAATCCTACCAGAGAAGGGGGAACAGCCAGTCAGAGCCTCTAGTTAGTCACTCTCAAACCTCCTGGTTGTGACTCTCAACAAGAACACGAATGCAAAAACCAAACCCTCTGCATTTGCACAGGGTCAACTAATGTGCAGCATCATAGTCAATAGAGGACAAAGGAACTACAGTCCATGACCTTTAGAGGTTCCCCTTCTGGCCCCAGTCATTCTTCCATTTGAGGGGGACAGGACTGTGAAGCTAGTTCTTCATTACCATAAGCTGCAAGCATTTTCTAGCTCCAGCACCACACTGAGGACCTGATTCTCCACTGCCTTGCAAGTTGGACAGTCCCTTGCACCTGGGCAAAGTAGGTCTAAAACATTCCCAGAGGCATGATGGGAGAATTTTGATTTTATATATATATATATACATCTGTATAAAGCAGCCATAAAATGACTGCATAACATGCAAGTCAGGGTGGAATTGGGCCTCAAAAGTCTAGGACATTCTCCATCAGGAAATCTCCATTATGCGCAGAGGCTACACTTGGATCTCTTTTCTCTCTCTTCCTCCTCTCATTCTATGAAAACAATCTTAGCTGCACAAGAAGCACTATTATTTGAGCCACTAATAAAAGGCCACTACGATGCTGTGTAGGAGAGAGTCTTATTTGATTACCAGCGTTGTAATTGCCAGATTAACACTGTGATGATCCTGATCTGTGACTTCTGTGCACTCCCCTAGATTTAACATGTAAGAAGCTTGTGCTTTTAGTCAGGATCGTATAGCTGGCACCCTAGTTACATGAGAATTCTGAAGGTGAGAACTATCAGTAAATTTGGGATTTATTTGGTAAATTACAGAACATGAATTATAAATCTGCAGGATTGGGTTTCATGTTCTCTCCCTCCCTCCCTCCCTCCCTCTAATTTATCTAGAACCACTGTTATGTGGAGGAGAAGCCACCAGATAGAATGGAAATATGTGGCTTGAATTGGTGCTTTATTTAGTATCTTTCAGGGATGATGGGATGAATGAATTGTTGACAAATACTTCCCCTCTGTATAGTTCACAGTAGTGGGAGGAATGAAAAGTAAAAAGGCTATAATAGAAGGGTAAAAGGGAGGGGCAGATTCTGGGTGGGGAAATATATCTAGGCAAACAACTTTGTTATGCTGGAAGTGAAAAATGAAGGGATATTTAAGAAATTGATTTTCTTAGGCTTTAAAAATTAATCTTCGAAATTAAGAGACCAATATATCATCCATTCAAATCGCCACAAATCCGGAACAAGGGTGCCCAGGTCAAGTGAGAGAGCGAGGTGTTTGCCTGAAAGGCAAATGATGTGCAGTTCAAAAGATACAAAATGTCAAGATTCCTTTTCTTCAATCAATTCTGCATTCACAAACCATTTGACAAGCAGCACAGCATGATAATCCGTTTTACCGGGACTCAGACATCACCCTAGTTAATGTAATCTTCATGCTCTGTTTCAGATCAATAATTTTTAATAAGCTAGTCAGCATTTATAAAGTGCCTGAAAGATCAGAAGCAATATTTTGTTAGGCCAGGTATGCTTTAACATGCTCTCATTTTATCATAATAGATTGCTTAACCATGCATTCCTGCTCAACATTTTAGATGTAACAGATTCACTAATGTGCAACTTGTAGCAGACAAAAAGAACAGATATCTCAGAGAGTATCACCTTTCCCTGGAGACAAAAAGAGCTGTATGAATCTGCCTAACGTCACCGAGCCACCTCCATAGGTGGATTTAACATCACATTGCCCATTAAGATTAATGGGTATCATGTGGCTAAATCTCTGTGCACTGCACCAAAAGATTAGCCCCCATCAACTAATTTACCCCGGTTGTGTGCTATTATTTTCACTCTCTGTTGGATTAAGGGGAGCGTGCCTGTTTGCTTTTCATAGAGATACTGTCTTACAATTCTGTAGATTGGTGACAACTCTAGGGAAGTGATAGGCCAAATGCTGTTAGCTGAGTACACCTACATCAGCATTCTCTTCTTCTGTATGCACAGCTGGTTAGATTGGTGCTACTAATAGTAAGTGTTAGTGACGCATAGCTTAATATGTAATAGGGTTCATTTATAGTGGCTCTGGCCAGTTGGCCATATGCTGATATACAACTTTTACCCATCTTAGAACAATACTAATGATGTACCTCTAATGATGCAATTCCCTGCAGCCAGTGGATGCTTTGCTAGCTATAGGGACTTCCCTCGCCAGGGCAGTGTCTAGGAGAGTTTAATCTTTGCTCCTTGAGGGCATAGTTTTGACCTGTGGAATCTCTTGGCAGTGGTGATGCAGGAGGTAAAGGACCCACTTGATTCTCAGAGTCCAGGCAAATTTGATATGGAGACAAAGTAGGAAGAAGGCTGCTTCTTCCTATAGAGTTATTTTTTTAGACTAGAACCACATTTGTAGAACAGAATGTAAATTTGGCCCACCTGTGTCAGGAGAGAGGCGCACTAGGCACATAGCCCTTTGTTCTCCCTGCCAGTTGTGCCTGCAGCAGAGATGCGCAGAAGCCATGTAGGGGAAACAAGGGCTCTGTGTCATGCATGGCTGCACTAATTCAAGCCAAGTCTGGCCCATTGTTAATAAATAAGATCTTGCATTAATTAATGGATTTTATTGCCCTGATCTTGAGGCAGAAGGAGCTACTGACCTCAGAGCATGTGGCGGATAGCTGTTCTTTTTTAACTAAGATAATACTGCTAGCCATGCGATGAACAATAACTGTGACCACATGCTACCTTGTTTGAGCACTGTAGCCTTCTCTGTGAATTACCTGCTGCTTGGGGTTTGAAGTCACGTTGCCCCCTAAATGTTTAAGGTCTGCTTGAGGTTCTAGTCATGTGATTCGCATTGACTTTGACAAAGGGCTTTGTGGTTTAGTTACACAATTCCACTCTGAAAGTATAGGCAGTAGATGTTCCCCAGAAGGCACTCATTTTGTGCTAATACAAAGTTTGTGTCCTTCATCAAAATATTTTTAGAACACCAGAAACAGTTGAAAAGTTCTTTGATATCAAATTTAATTGGCTGTTACTTAAATAAAAAATTCACAACGTACTCAAAACAACCCTGAACTTCTCGCACATTCCTCTTGTTATGCCTTCAGTTTGGGCTGTTCAGGAATGAACTTACCAAAAACAAATAGCTGAGAGGTCATCCAACCCTGCGGAAAATGTTCACACCTAGTCTGCCAGTCTGTTTGTCTCTATGCTACCAGCTTATTGGGTTTTTACCCATCAGGATAGATGCCGAACACAAACCAAATACTCCGCACCGTAAATCTGCTGTGTTCATCTTTAAGCAGGACATGTCTTTCATAATGCATGACTCCATTTAATGACAAGATGCAAGGAAGCTTAATAAAATATTGTCTTGCCTGTTGAGAGATTTAAAATAAGACACCTATTTTTAGCAGTGTGGAATACCAGAGGTTTCCTTAACTGAAATGGACAAGATGGGTGATCTCCCATTACTCTGGAACTAGAATAGAAACAAACTCCCTCTCTTTGGGATTCATCAGGTAAAAGATAAGAGACATCAGTTCCTCAACGATGGCAAATCAGAGTGTGAATTACAATAGCTGTTTTGTCTCCATATCCAGGGGAAACTTTTCCATCCATGTCCATCCATAATATTAGATTTCAGTGCAGTTTCTGCTAACATGGGTTGAACGTGGCTTGCCTATTTGGTGTGGACCAGGTAATGCTATTTTAAAACAGTGTTAGAGAACCACTTGCTAGAGTGACATATTAGGAACTTCTCTAAGGTCAAATCCTGTCCCACTGAAACCAATGTGACTTTTCCCCCAGGAAGACCTGGATTGTGTCCACCTCCTACTATGGCATGCGGTGTGAGACTGGGAATGCACCATGGAGGAACCTTGCACCTCCACATCTGCTCCAGATGAGATAACATAAGGTACCGGTAGCTCTCCAAGGACTAAAGAGGGTGAACCAATATGCTGCATCTGTTTGCAGAACAATCAGCTAGTCCCAGTCTTTACAGTAGTCGGGAGTTGATAAAATGTAGTTATAATGGCACTAAAGAGCATTAAAGTCTGATTCAAACCCCACTGAAGCTCAGTGGGGTTTGGATTAGGCCCTTAGACCCAGATTAAAGGTATTTAAGCACTGCTCTTTCTCAACACTGCAAAACCTAAGTTATTTAGGAGCCTCAATTCTGGGCTTTAGTGCTTTGCAGTCACAATTCTGGCATTGGTTATGTATGTGGGGTATGACTGTATCAGGCCCTCGTACCTCATTCTGTCATCCTGTACGTTGGGCTGTATGAGGGCTTGGTGAACTGCCCCATGCATCTCCATGGGGTGTTCACTCTAAGATCCATTGCTCTGGGTGGCTACATCAATACCATGGCCCACAGAGGACTCTGTGGCAGGAGAAGAAAGCAGAGGACCAAGCCTGCCTACCTACCCTCCCACCCAAGTTGCTATACTCTAGCGCTGGAGCAAGTAGCAGGCGGCTCTCTGAGAGGGAGCAGTCTCTGCTGCTCAGAGAGAGGAGGATCTCTGCTGCTACTCTTGGGAGGGAAGGGTGCCTCCTGCCACCCCCCCGTACTGCTGTCCCTGCCTCTCTGGGAGGAGATGAGGGTGTCTATTGCCACTTCATATGTGAGCAGGGCCACCGGAGGCTGCATGTGGTGTTCCTAAGTCACCGTGTTGTCTTGTCTGTCGTTACGAGTCACTGCTGAACTCCCTGGAAAAGCTTTTAGAGAGAACCCCTAAGGAGCTTGCCGTCAGCATTCCCTAGTTTTCTAACCTGAAGCTGAATAGAGAATTTTAATTTCAAGCCTCACTGCTCCCTACAGCGTCGTGAACAAAATATTGCACCAACCCCCACAAATTACTGCGATTCCAAACAGCAATTATCAAACTGGACAAAGCTGCTAAGCAGCATTTCAATATTGGTAAGTAAATGTTCCTGACCTTTCTGGTGATTGCTTCCCTGCCACCTTCCCTCCCCACCAAAGGAGGAGAAGCTGTAAGGAAATGACAATATATCCAATTGTTTCCCACTGGGTGAAACTTTTAATTTCATGCCTTGATAATCATTCTTTACAGCTAGCACGGAGAGGGACTCTGAATGTAAACAGAAAGTCCCTAATATAAAGGTCATTCATGGGAACTCTTTTGCATGCAAGGGAGATATGCAATTGATTATACTGATAAGTAGGTCTCCCCTTAAATTGGACAGGACTGAACCTCACATCTGGGTTGGCTGTAAGGATGAAAATCTGAGGGGCTTATTTTGTGTTGGGGACTGCACCACATTCTGGCTATTGAAACTCTCCTTACCCCATCTGCCAAAAGAATGAAAATCATGTAGGGCCTGATTAAAAGCCCAGTGAGGTCAGTGGGAGGTTTTGCATTAATTTAATTGGATCAGGTTCTTAGGAGCTATTTGATCCTATGTGGGGAATGAGAGAACATGCTATGGGCCACTAGCCATTGCTTACTTGGTATATACCTCGTGTTAGTAGCATTAGTTTCAATGCTGCATTTCCAGGATATGATTTCTAGGATTCGTGGGGCAGAAGGTGATATTTTAACCCAAATTTGAGATGTCTCTAATATCGAGTAGAATTTTTGTTGATTGTTTAGGAGTATTCACTGTGTGAATTGCTTTATGTTAGCTCAGTCCATAACACTTCCCAGCTGGCTGCACCATTATGTTTAGAATTATGTTGGCACGAAAAACGTGCACGGTCAGATTTCTCAATGCTTCCCTAAATTCTAATAGGTTCAGTGATATGCTATTAGCCCCCAATGTTCCCTTGACACCAAGGAAGATTTATTATGACACCTTGGCATTGCTTTGTGAATCTCAGGGCAAAGGTGGAAGCGAGAACAGATGAACCATGGAAAATTTGCAGGGAAAAGAATGGCCTGGTGGCTAAGATGCTAGTTTAACTTGGATCTCTTGAGTCACAATCTCTTCACTATGTTACAGACTTTCTGTCTGTTCTTGGAAAGTCATTATTTCTCTGTACCTCCATTCTCTAGCTGTAAAATGGGAATAATCCTACTTCTCTGCCACAGAGGAGTGTTGCAGAGAAGAAACCATAAACCTGCCGAAAGGAGTTTATGACAAACATATTTTCACAAGTGACATTTTGATTCAATGTATTACAAGTAAACTAGGGTGGATATATTTTGATTGGAGAGCTTTTTGTATTGTGGCTAGAGTTTTTAAGCTGTTCTGGGAGTTGTATAAACTAAAATCAATATTTCAGAGATACTTTATAACCATTGTCACAAATATTACAGGCAGACTTTATCCAAGAGTGCTACTTTTTTTTTTAAGTGTTTATACATATTTATATTAGAAATTATTTAGACTTGGGTAACAGTGCTAATAACGTAGCCCTTCATTAATACAGTTTTGATAAACTGTATTTTACATCATTTTCCTGGGCGCGCACATATATATCAGCAAATTCATAAACACAATGAGCCATTTGAAACCATTACCCCAATACATGCCAAACATTGACAAGAAAACTGTTCAGCCATCTGGGATATATGGGCCATGGTCTCAAAACTCATCTATTGCATCCTTCTGCTATGAATCAGAGGTTACAGCATTTCTCATCTTATCCTTCACATGTGGCCCAGTGATTGCACACATTCTCTCATCGGTCAGCCATCTATGTGCCACAGAGGTCAATCTACCTCATACACCTGCCCTATTTGTGCTGGAAATTTCTTTGTGCTTTACCCTGTTCACACTGACAAGTGCAGTCTGAGACACCATGCTCTAGATACAATCTTTACTCAGTCAACTGTGCCCCAGAGTATTTCTTGCATATGAGACAGGGTTTTATTTTGTGCCATTCCCTATGGAGTAAAGCTAGTACTGCAAATAGTTCTGCTTTAGCCTCCTTTTTCCTAGGCAACAAGCACGGGAACTGCCAGACTAGATCAAAACCTTGGTCCTATTGGACCACCAGATGTTTCAGAGGAAGGTTCAAGAAACCTTGCAGAAGGCAGATGTAGGTATTCTGACTACCCCATAAATATTTCACCCCAATCAAGATTGTTTCAGGGTTTAAGGCAAAATTCTGTATTCCTTCCGTCTTTCTCACCCCTTCTATTTTTGCATTAATTATAACAATGCTGGATACTAGTATCCATTAAAACATTCAATCCTTCATTAATATTTCAATATTCTTGTGCTCAATGACAATGGGTCCCACTGTCTAATTACATATTATCTGGAAAAGTATTTCCTTTTTGTCAATTTTGAATATAGCACTTTTCAGTTTCACTGACTGTCCACTCATTCTTGTGTTATGAGATGAGAACAGAAGTTATTCTTGTAGTATCTTGTTTCAAATCAGTGTAATCAACAGCACATTCTAGTGACGTGTTTTACTGCAGTAATAAGAAATGCCTGCACAATCCTTAGTTTGTTTTCAATTACAGAAAATTGCATTACTCCCTTCAAGAGCCATACCTGTTTTCTATCAGGTGCAGTGAAGAACTGTAATGGCTTCCTTCATTAAAACAAAGGGGGAGAGGAACATTTAACAGCAATGGCTTTCATTCTTGTACCTTCTTTCATCCACAAGAATCCCAATGTGTTTTACAAACCAATTTACAAACTCTTCACCTGCCTTTGAAATGCAGTTACATCAGGAATAACATATAGTAACTGTTGGTGGAGCTCAGAATTTCCACGATGCTTGAGATGATGCTCTCAAGGGGAAAGGATTTACAATTGCATATATAATGTGAGTGGAAGCATCTTTGATCTATCACAGATAGTATCAGGCAGATCCTTAACTGGTATAAATTCAAGTAGCTCCACTGAACTCAGATTTGTACCACCTGGGAACCTGGTCCTATAAATTCCATTGGCATAAGCTGTGATTTTTTTTGTAATTGCACCTCAGTTTTGGATAGGGAGAAGAAAATAACATTTCCACCAGAGCCTAGAGGGTGAATATAGGTAAGAATGTAATTAATCCCACTGGAGATTAGCCAGGACATTGAGGTAACTCACTTATCTTTAAGACAATCCCACATGATATTTAATGACTGCAAACGGTTGTTAGATTGGTTTTCCATTATGTCTGGAAGACAGTACATTGCCAGTCACTAGATGAATGCATCTCTGATCCCCTCCTGGTCTCTTTGAGCACAACCGCCTCAGGCCTCGAGCCATCACATCTCTCTTGGGGTAGAACCACATGATTTTCCCACACTGACTGGGCCCCAGGCTGCAGTCTCCCAGTACAGCACTGGGAATTGTCAAGTACTGTTTTCCTGACCTGAGTTAACAATTTTACATAGGAAGCCCTTTGTTTACATAATGATCAGTATGAGCTACATCTGCAGAGCTATACTAGTTTACATCAGCTGAGGAGCTGGCCATACATCATTTTCCAATAAATTCATACACCTTAAATATTTCCAGGTGTAGAATTCACCGAGAATGCAGATTAGATTTTTTTCCCCAATCAACTTGATAATGGATGCCAGAGAAATATATGACTTGATATAATTGTAATTAATTTGCTGCTTTGGCCTCTTGCATGTGTAATTGATTTTATTTACCTGTCTCTTTTTCCCTATCCCTTTCTTCTAGTCTCTGCACCTGTGGAGTTGTTTGTAATTCATAAGCTGTGAGCCAATGATAACTGTTCATGGAAGATTTTTGAATGTTTACTACAAATATATAAGATTTTTTAAGTGTGGTCTAGGACCAATTTAAGAACCACATATACATACACAATTACACAAAATCAGTTAACTGTGTTTGAAAATTCATATAATTAGGCAGTTGCCACAGTTACCTGATAGATATGCAACATTCTAGTAATTTTGTAGAGAAGCGAGGGACACACTTGCATGCATGGTTGCATCCCTAAACAGACTGAAAATCAGATGCCTACATTTCTGAACTAATTTTGATGCAAGATAGCTCTGTTCAACCACAAGGTACTGGGCTTGATGCATGAATTAATGTGTGAAATTCCATGGCCTTCTATGCAGAAGATGATGATTACAATGATCATCTTTGGCCTTAAAATCTACGAAGATTCTGACTAATGTCCTGTACTCTTTGTCACAAAAATGGGATTCTTTTAACCAGTTACAACCATAGGAGACTTAAAATCCATTTTAATTTAAATATGTATCTACAGCAATTAAAATGTTTCTCATCTCTTGGACTTTCAGGATGCCAACTTGAGCAAAATAGGGGTAGTTTGCTATAACCATTTGAGTTTGACCTTATATCACCTAACCTCATTATCCATTATATCCAGCAGTCTACTGTACATATGTCCAGTTGACTTGTCAAGCTTTTACCATCTCTAATATGCAAATCTTTCTGAAAGGACTCAGAATCTGTGATGCAGCCATTTCAGTCCCAGCCTGTTCTTGGTTACTGTCGATGGCCAATAGAAACCAGTTTGATTTCAGGCACATTGATGGAACTGAGATCCTTTTTGGGATCCTCTGTTTCAATGTCTTCTTGTAAATCAGCTCTGAAATTGTTTTTTAGAGTTTAATGCATTGCCTGGCATCTCCAGACCCTGTCTGTCCAGAACTGTATTGCACAGTTGTGAATCCTGAAGCACATCGTCAGTGTAAGCATAGAAGCGGTGACAGCATAGAAGCGCTTCAGACTGGTTCTTCCATGGTATTAATTTGTTAAAGAGACAGAAGTGTGCAGTGGGGGATATATCTCAATCTTCTTTCTGTAGCTGTAGGATGACAGACTCCTGCAGACCTGCTTGTCTCACCACTTTCAGAGGTTGTCTGCATCCAACACCTTGTCTACATGGCAAGTTACTGTGTGAAGCCAGTTAGAACATCCAGCCCAACTGGATACAGTGTCCACCTGCGATGGTACTCAGTGAAGGCTGGTGCACTGTAAGTAAATTTACACCATGGCTTGCTGTGCAGTAACTTGCCATACAGACAAGTCCTGAGCATATGGACCATGCAATCCTTTAAAAGGCCATTAAAGCCATTATTGCGATTAACCATAAGAACATAACATAAGAAGATAAGAAAGGCCATACTGGGACAGACCAAAGGTCCATCCAGCCCAGTATCCTGTCTACTATGGCCAATGCCAGATGCCCCAGAGGGAGTGAATCTAACAGGTACTGATCAAGTGATCCCTCTCCTGCCATCCATCACCACCCTCTGACAAACAGAGGCCAGGAACACCGTTCCTTACTTATTCACTAGTGTCAGTTTGTACCTTTTGGGGTAATGGATTTTCATAAACTGGCTTCCTTTTCTGTGGCTTCAGCTGTTTGTCAGGTAGGGATCTAGGTACCTGCTATGTAAGCACAGGAAGGTGCTTCTGTCCAACTGAGAATGACAAAACCAGCAACTATTTTGGAGCACAAAAATATTGGCCCAGCAACAGCCGGGCTGACAACCATGCCTTTCGATTTCATGTTAGCCTTTTTAATATAAAAGGCATCACAGCAACATGGTTCTTTTCAGTTCAATCATCTTCTCATTAGGTTTTTTTTTTCTGATTCAGGTGAAAATGGCTTTTATCAGTGTAAGGCCTCTGGGTACAGAGCTTTTCTATGCTAGGAACTTCAAAGGTGGAAATCTCTCCCTGAAATCACTCCAGATAGTCACATGTCAGCTCTACTAACTAAGTATATGTCCTGTTTGGTTCTCAACATAGCCTTAGTAGCAAAGAATGGTGTGGTAAAGAATGATGTACGTTGTAAATCAGTTGCATAGTACAAAAGGCACAAGATAAACGTGGTGTTGTCCTTTGCGTAGCAATAAGCATGATCCCAACCTACAACAAGTACCACTAAAAGGTAATTTGCCCACTACTTACTACAGTAGTAGCTGAGATCCTGCAGTTTACCCCTATTGTAGAAGGCCATCTGCTGGGAAGTATTGAAGTTTGTTCCCTCTAATGGCAATATTGTTTTATGGTAATGTCTAAAGGCCCCAATGGAAATCATTTTGCTAGGTGCTATACAAACAGAATAAGACAGTCCCTGCCCTGAAAAGCTCACAATCTCAATAGACAAGCATTACCCCATTTAACAGATGGGGAACTGAGGAACAGAGAGATTAAGTGACTTTCCTCACGGGAAGTCTGTGGAAGAACCAGGAATTGAATCTCGAAGGGAGATTACTGGTACATTATCAGGTCTGGGGTAATTAATGTGCAATCATAGACTGAAGTATCAGAAGGAGAAGTGCTGGAACAAATTGGTAATTAAAAAAAAATAGTAAGTCACTAGGCCCCAGTGGTACACATCAAGAGCTCTGAAGGGCCTCACACATTAATTGGCTGAGCTGCTAGGAAAAATATGCACTCTCATTAAAAACAGCTACTATACCAGAGGTAAATATTGTATCTGTATTTAAATAAAAAGACTTTAGAGGTGATCTGGAGAATTACAGACCAGCAAGTTTTACAAGACAAATAGTTTGAAATGGTAATTAAAAATAGGATAATAAAACACCTTGAAGATACAATAAAGTAACAGGCACAGTTTCTGCCAGGGAAACTAGTATCTGACTACTCTCTCAGAATTCTTTGTTTTGACAATGTCTCTAACAAGAAGCTACTAAAGAAATTAACTAGTCCTGGGTTGAGAGGCAAAGTAGTGTCATGGATCAAAAACAGACTGAGGCAGGAAACAGAGAGTAGGAATCAATGATTGATTTTCATCATGACAAAAAGTTAATGGCGGACTCCCTCCAGGTTCTCTATTTGATCCAGTGATGTTGAATATAATCATGAATGATCTGGAATGTGGGAGTGGTTGAACAATAAAGTAGTAAAATTTCCAAATGATAAAGAGTTTTAGGTTACTCAAATCCAGAAAAGATTGCGAGGCACTTCAGAGGGATATAACCAAATTAAGTGAATGGGAAATATGACGACCAATTAAGTTTAATGTTGATAAATGCAAAGTAATGCACGTAGGAAGAAAAAAGATAAATGGCTCACACATGTCACAGGATTCTAAATAAATTATGTCAACTCCAGAAGGGGATGTAGGCATCTTTTCTAGACAGCTCGATGAAGAACTTTGCTCAGTGTTCAGCTGTAGTCAAAACTAATGTCGTTACGATGCATAAATAATGGCATGGCAAATAATACCAAAAATATTATAATGCCTCTATATAAATCAATGCCTCATATGGAATACTATGTACATACTGGTCACTGGATTTCAAAAAGGATATAGCAGAGCTTGAGAGAGTTCAGAGGAGAGCAGCAGAATAAACAAGAGCCTAGAAAAATTCATATGAAAAGAGACTGAAAAGATTGGGATTGTTGACTTTAGCAAGCAGATGAATAATAGAGGACATGACACGAATATATAAAATAATGAATGGTATCTGGAACAAACGTTCCATCATCTCCATTATTTAATTGGGTTTTTTTTCCACTGGAAGGTTGCATTTCCCTCCTGGAGACTGTCCTGGTGAAGATGGTAGGTGGTGACTGGAGAAGAGAAGGGAGTCATTTCCCAATAGCTCATTGATAATAAACTGGAACAGATGGCAATTTCTCCCTGTGGACAGTACGTGTAAAGAGACTGCAATTTCCCCTCCAGCAGAGCAAAATGATGTAGGCTGTATTTTCCTATCACTAGAGCAGCATTTGCTGTGCAAACAACGGAAACCATGCTAAGCAGTAGTAAACTTAGAAAAAGAGAGAAACTTTGACTTTTTCCTCAAGCGTTTCAAAGATCAAGCTGATGCTGCTGGAAAATCTGTAATCCAGAATGTGACATGTGCATTTTATGGCTGCCATACACAACTGTGAGTTGGCTAGAGGTTTGGCTCCTATCCCAGACAACATCAAGTAGCACCGCAGAAGACAGTAGCGGTGCCTCCTGACAATGGCAGATGCTGCTTTTAGAATTACACAGGGTAGGTGCCAGGTCCATTTGTAATAGTATCACAGTGTCAACGGAAACGTGCAGCCCATGTGTTTAGATATCAAAGTCAGCATTTACATGGAGGGCATTCAGCTTTCTCATCTCAGGGGCTCCAGCAGAGAGACAAGCGGGAGCTCGTTTTCATAATGTGTAAAGATTTCATGGAGTTTCTGGATCTCATCCAAAGAGAAGGGAGGCAAAGATACAATCTGGTGTCATAAATCTCATCCATCAACAAACCACTTTGTTACACAGGAAGAAGAAATATATTGATTTAAAAATGACATTGTACTTTGCAATTTAAAACTTTTTTTCTTTTATTGAGTTTTTGTGTTTATAAAGGGCACCAGCTTGACAGCTCCAGAGTTTGAAAGCCTCTGCCTGGCCAAAAGAAATACAGCTCTCACCAGCGGCAATACCAGCCTATTTACATTGCTGTCACCCCGACCTGGAGGGGCCACAGCAAGGAATGAATGGGAAAGTTCTTTGTGATCCAGTTTAGTTAATGGCCTCCTTATTGAGACTCAACAAGGGTGCAAAGTGGTGTCAAATAAATGTGGCCACCTGTTCACTACGAAATGGACTGAGACCGGCAAATCAAATCAGAGAGGCCACCACACCACTTTCAGATGGCAGCCACTTTCAATCAATTCTGAACTATGGCTGCATTCAAATCAGTGCCCTCAAAGGATATGTCTACACCACAGATTTTACTCTGAGCTAACTGACTGCCAATTACCTGCCACATTTGTAAAGATTAGTCTGAGGAGCTGTGATTTACCCCAAGTATCAAACTAAAGAAATGTTAGTTTGGCACAAATGTTTGTGGGAGCATCCAGACTAGGCTATAGAAATGTGCAAAATTAGGGCTTCTCAAACTGGGGGTCGCCGAGCATTCCCAGGGGGGTCGCGAGCTCCCGGCGCCACTTAAAAGCCGCCGAATGAATTACTTCCGCATTCGGCGGACATGCCGAGCTATTTTGGGAGCGCTCAGCATGTCAGCCGAAAATAGCCGCCGAATGCAGAAGTAATTCATTCGGCAGCTTTTCGGTGGACATACAAGGGTCTGCTGTGGCAGCCGCTGAATGAAAAAGGGGTCGCGGTTCTCAGAAGTTTGAGAACCGCTGTGCTAAATGAATACAAGCCTACAGTGAACGATTCCACATCCTATTAGCGGTCCCCTAAACTAGCCCCCTCACACACACACTTTTTTATTTATTTTAATTCAGCCCTAAGAACGTCAGGAGGGAGCACGTCTAGCCTTGTTCCCTGGTGAGGATATGTGTCTTGAGACCTAATTTTGAAGGGACGGTACAGGGCTAGAAATGTCACTTTCACGTATTGAGAAAGTGTTTCTGATGTGGGATGAAGTCTACTAGTTCCATTTCCTAAGAGTCACTACTACAGTCTACCACAGCAGTCCCCACACTTCTGAAGGTTGAGCACCCCCTCCCCCGCCATGCCTAGGGTTGCCACCTTTCTACTCACACAAAACTGAGCACCCCTGCCCGAGGCCCCACTCCTGATCACTCCATCCCCCACTGCTTCTGTTGCTTGCTCTCCCCACCCTCGCTCATTCACTTTCACCAGGCCGGCTCAGGGGGCTGAGGTGCGGGGTGGGGTGAGGGCGCCAGCTGGGGATGCAGGATCTTGGGTGGAGCCAGAAACGTGGAGTTCACGGTGCGGGAGGGGTTTCCAGGCTGAGGCAATGGGTTGTGATACAAGAGGGGGTGAGGGCTCTGGCGTGGGGACACGGATGAGGGGATTGGGGCGCAGGAGGGGCTGGGGGATGGAGTGAGGGGTTCGGAGTATGGGAGGGGGCTGCGGGCAGAGAGAGGGGGTTAGGGTGCAGGAGGGGGTATGGCTCTGGGTTGAGAGTTCTGGGTGGGGCCAGAAATGAGTAGTTCAGGCTGCATGAGGAGACTCCAAGCTGGGGCAGCAGGTTGGGGTGTGGGGGTGTGTGAGGGCTCTGGCTGGGGGTTCAGACTCTGGGGATGAAGGATTTGGGGTACAGGAGGGGGCTCCTGGCTGGGACCAAGAGGTTTGGAGGGCAGGAGGGGGATCAGGGATGGGGCAGGGTTTGGGAGTGCAGGCTCTGGGCAGGACTTAGCTCAAGCAGCACCTGGAAGCAGCGGCATGTTCCCCCTCCAACTTCAACATGGAGACGCGGCGAGGTGGCCTTGCGTGCTGCCCCCATCTGGGGACACCGCCCCTGCAGCTCCCATTGGGTGCAGTTCCCGGCCAACGGGAGCTGCAGAACTGGTGCTGGGGGCGGGGGCAGCAGGTGGAACCCCCTGGCTGCCCCATACGTAGGAGTCGGAGGTCGGACATGCTGCTGTTTCTGGCAGTCATGTGGAACAAGGGCAGGAAGCCTGCTTAGCCCCACTGTGCCGCCAACTGGACTTTTAACAGCCCAGTCAGCGGTTCTGTCTAGATCCGCCAGGGTCCCTTTTCGACCGGGCATTCCGATCCCAAACCGGACACCTGGCAATCCTACCCTTATCCTGTCCATGCCCTCCAGACTCTCTCAGAGTGGGGCCGAGGCTGGGGCGGCAGCTGGGAGTGGGAGCAGAGCCATGGTCAGGAGTGGAGCAGCACCAAGGCTGGGGATGGGACCAAAACAAAGATGGAGGCAGGGAGGGTCTGGGCAGCGCTCCCTCCCTGCTCTCCCCTCCCCCTCATGTTCCTCCATGGCTCCCTAGGAAGAAGTTTGCCAGGTTAACCCTAATGATGGCAATAAAAATATACTCTGTCTTATATCATAGTCATCAACTGCTCTGAATTCTTTGGGCTGGCCAGCCATGTGTATCCCATTGCTTAAAGCACTATCTCTTAAGCTGCCTCTTACCAGTCTTCGTCAGGCTTTTCAGATGGCAGAAACTTAGTGTGCTGGCATGGTGACACACTGTCTTAGAGGGGAAACACTTCCTGCCACTTTCACACATGCCTGTCATGACATTAACCTCAGGCTCTCCTTAGTCACAAAGCAACAGTATAAACAGAGATCAGACCTACATCAATGGAAGGAGGGTGAGAGAATAGGAACTTGCGGTGTGATGGTGGATGACTCCTACATGCTTCTTTAGAACTGACCTGAACTGTCAAGAACAAAGCATGTCAAATCAACCTAATATTCTTTTCTGACTGGGTAACAAGCCTTGTAGATAGAGGGGAAGCAGAAAATGTGATATATGTATAGTTTAGTATGGCTTTTAATACTGTCTCACGTGACCGCCTTATAAACAAATTAGGGAAATATAGCCTAGATAAACCTACAATAAGGTGAATGCACAACTGGTTGGAAAATCATATTCAGAGAGTAGTTCTTAATGGTTCCCAGTCAGGCTGGAAGGGCACATCAAGTGGGGTTCCATGAGGACCTGTCCTGGGCCTGGTTCTATTCACTGTCTTCATAAATGATTTGGATAATGGCATACACAGAGGACACTTCTAAAGCTTGCGGATGATATCAAGGTGAGAGAGGCTGCAAGTGCTTTG
The DNA here is from genome assembly GCA_007922305.1 of Dermatemys mawii. NCBI lineage: Eukaryota > Metazoa > Chordata > Testudines > Dermatemydidae > Dermatemys > Dermatemys mawii. The sequence goes on along the minus strand of ML677332.1, from coordinate 3,176,508 downwards.
GTGGGCAGGGTTAGAATTCAAAATAATATTGACAAACTGGAGAAATGGTCTGAAATAAATATGATGAAATTCAATAAGGACAAATGCCAAGTACTCCACTTAGGAAGGAATAGTCAATTGCACACATACAAAATGGGAAATGATTGTGCATGAAAGAATACTGCAGAAAAGGATCTGAAGGTTACAGAGGATCACAAACTGAATGAGTCTACAATGTAATAGTGTTGCAAAAAAAAGATGCATTAACAGGAATGTTGTAAGCAAGACATGAGAAGTAATTTTTCCATGGTACTCCGCTCCAATAAAGCCTCAACTGGAGTACTGTGTCCAGTCCTTGGCAGCACACTTCAGAAAAGATGTGGATAAATTGGAGAAAGTGCAGAGAAGAGCAACAAAAAATGATTAAAGTTCTAGAAAACATGACCTATGAGGGAAGACTAAAAAAAAATGGGATTGTTTTGTCCGGAGAAGATAAGATTTGGAGAGGGGGACATGATAACAGTATTCAAGTATGTAAAACATTGTTATAAAGGGGAGGATGATAAATGGGCTTAAAATGCAGACAAAGTTAGACATTAGGAAAAACTTCCAAACTATAAGGGTAGTTAAGCACTGGAACAAATAACCTAGGGAAGTTATGGAATCTCTGTCACTGGAGGTTTTTAAGAACATGTTAGACAAACACCTGTCATGAATGGTCTAGATAATACTTAGTCCTATCTCAGTTCCAGGAACTGGACTAGATGACCTATTGATGCGCTGTCCAGTCCCACATTTCTGTGATTCTATGCTAACTGCTAAAGCTGTTCTCTGATGCCCCTAAGTAACTCACTATTGCTAGTGACACAACCAGGAGGAGGGACAAATATATAAAATATAGAAAACCTATCTGGCAGAAATCAGGCCAGTGACTCTCTCTCAAACATTTGATGTCGGCTATGCTTCCAAACAATTAATTCTTGCAAATCTGAAACAGTAGTGGGAAACTAACCAACAAACAGCAAATGTATTAGAAATCGCATAGCAAACCCATAACGTGCCTGTTTCTGGTTTTGCTCAGTTAAGGACTGCTCCCTTCTTTTTTTAAAAAAACAACAACATAAGACCTCTTGCAAATGGGATCCATTAGCAATTGAACTCAAATGATCAGAGCTAGAAGGTCACAGGTCATATTGGGTGAGCTTGTGAATGTCACCAGTGCATCTTCTAGCCTGTTTCATGGTGCTAATGCTTGTCATGGAGACTCAAATCACCTAAAGTCTAATGAGCAAATAGATGTTTGTGTGATCACCTGCTGTACCAACAGCATGGAATTCATGGGCACCATCTGGAAAATCCCATGTGAACCTGGCATAGAAAACACAAAAACAAAACTGGAGGTACATCTGCTATCACACCGAAATAGGAATGAATCTCTCTTGCATTTCTCTGCTGAAACAGAAAAGCATGGCATGTAATTCTAATGATACCGAGGTAGAGAGAATAGCTGAGCCCGATTCTGACTGCAGAACTATCCACTCATCTCAACTTTTGTGTTGCTCCCGCTGGCCAGGTAGTCAAAGATTCTGCCAGTGTAGGGGAAAATCTGGGTTGCACAGAGCTTGGCTATGTTAACCCTACATTGCTCTCTCTTGCAGCACTGGCATGCAGGAAGAGTGCGTGACTGGAGCTCTGCTGCACTATGGCAATTCCTGGCTGGCATAATGGCTCTTCAGTGTAAAGCTGTGAGGGAATCAGATGATCTGTGCATATACAAACATAAATGCTAGCTTTTCAATTTGATAGTATATTACCCCCCCGACACACAGCACTGTTCTAAATAACCACAACCAGCACAGAACAATAGTAAAGTGAGCCCCTTTCACTTCGAAAGAATGTTTTAATAGCTACTAGCAGAAGACTTGGACTCAGTGTCATCTTGCTGGGACAGCTCAGGTTCTGCACCAAGAAATTGCATTGAATGGCTCCTGACGGTAATCCAGGCAGGCTGAGACACTGTCAATTATAATCAAGTTTGTTCAGAAATGGCCTCAGTCACAAGCGGTGAGATATCTCATCACTCATGGCTGAGAGAGACTGAAGCAAAAGATCAGGACCATCATATATGACAAGGGTGTTGGAAATGCCTCCATGGAGTGTACTACACACGATTGCCCCAGACTTGTTTTGCATTTACTTGCTTTTGTTTTCCCCCTTAACAAGTTCAAAAAGAGTGTTATCCTTCACTGTTGCACAGAGAAAATAGCCTCTCTAATAATGCAGATGATAGACAGAATTCCTCACCAAACGAACTGTTGAGTAATGAAGCCAGAATAAGACAGGATTATAATGTGCAATTCACAAGATTGTTGGGATGTCTCTGTCATTCAAGACAAAACAAAAATAAAGGGGACGTGACTATATGCCAAACTGAAAACAAAAACTACCAATAAGGACATTTTGCACACCTATTTAAGAGAAATTCACACTGGGATTTTCAAAGCAGTCTAAAAGTGTTAGGTGCCCAACTCCCACTGAAATTCATGGCTCCCTTTAGGAATCTAAACATCATTCTCAATTTCCAATGTTGGAGCGCTCAAGAATAAAGTGGTAAAAATCACTTAATTCAGTAAATTTCACTTTTCTATTCTATTCACAAATTGTCTAACATCGCAAGACCTGTAAAAGCAAAGCTTACGTCAAAAGCAAGTAAAAAACAGCAAAATAGTCAAAGTAACCTAGCCTTAAAATAACAATGTTTTAAAACAAGTAGCAAAAAAATACTAAAATAAAAAACATAATATAAATAAACTGCAAATGTTTTTAATTAATGCACGTCACAAAGGGGTATAAATATTTGTGTAAAATTGCCTGTACTTTAAAAAACTAAGGCAGAGATGCTCTCTACCAGCTGTGTTCTTCCCCTGCAATTGCTTAAAATAAAACTGTCTCTAACTTGTTGTATCCAACCTAAATGTAAAAACTCAGTTTTAACTCCACAATGGTATTACCTCTGTATATGGCATTAGTGCTGGGGTGGGCAAACTTTTTGGCCCAAGGGCCACATTGGGTTTCAAAATTGTGCGGAGGGGCGGGTAGGGAAGGTGGTGCCCAAACAGCCTGGCCCCGCCCCCATCCGACCCCCACCCACTTCCCGCCCCCTGACTGCCCCGCTCAGTACACCTGACCCATCCAACCCCCCCAACGCTCCTTGTCCCCTGATTGCCCCCTCTGGAGACCCGCCCCATTCTAACTGCTACCCCAAAACCCTACCCCCATCTAAGCCCCCCGTTCTTTGTTCCCTGACTGCCCCCTCCCAAGATCCCCCCACCTTAACCATCATCCCCCCAGGGCCCGACCACCTAACCCCCCCCCTTACCTTAGTCAGCTGGGCGCTCCTTGGCTGGGCCTGGCTAGGGAACGTGGGACTCCGAGGCTCCTCGCACTCCACCGGGCCGCCTGGCCAGGGAGCACGGGGCCCCGTGACTCCCCGCACTCCACCAGACCGTTGGGCCAGGGAGACGGGGCCTAGCGGCTCCCTGTGCTCCACCTGGCCGCCGGGCCAGGTAGCACAGGGCCCCGCACTTCACCCGGCTGCGGGCCAGGGAGCGCGGGGCCCGGCGCCTCCCCGCGCTCCACCTGGCCCCCGGCCAGGGAGTGCGGGGCGGGCCCAGCCCGTGAGCATGGGAACTCGCGGCATGCCAGGCTCGGCCGGCCATGGAGTGCGGGGCCCAGCCGCTCCCCGCACTCCACCCAGCCAGGGAGGGCGGGGCCCAGCAGGTCCCCGCTTGACCCGGCCCCTGGCCAGGGAGTGTGGGGCCCCGCACGCCGGGCTCGGCCGGTCCCCGGCCAGGGAGCACAGGGCGAACCCGGCCTGCGAGCGCGGGAACCTGCAGCATGCTGTCTGGCCCTTCAGCCGGGAGCAAGCTTGCGGGCCGGATAAAAATGGCCGGCGGGCCACATGTGGCCCGTGGGCCATAGTTTGCCCACCCCTGCATTAGTGAGACCATTACTGGATTACCATGTCCAGTTCTGGTGCCCACATTCCAAAAAGGATGTAGAAAGATTGCAAAGGATACAGAAAAGAGCTATAGGAATGATTTGAGGTCTGGAAAGTATGCCTTATAGTGAGAGATAAAGAGGCTCAATCTATTTAATTTATCTGAGAGAATGTTGACATGACTTGATCACAGTCTGCACATACCTTCATGGGGAAAAGATTGATGATCATGGAAGGTTCTAACAGAAAAAGGGCATAAGGAGATTCAGTGGTTGAAAGCAGGAATAATGTGCAAAATTTTAAGTGAAGGTAAATAATCATTGGAACAATTTACATAGGAATGGGGTGGAGTCTGTCACTTGTCTTTAAATCAAGACTGGAAGTTTGGGGTGTTTTTCTTTTTAAAGATATGCTACAGATCAACCAGAAGTTATGGAGTTGATGAAAAAATTACTGGTTGACATTATATGGCCTATGCTATGTATGCCACACAAGATTATCATAACAGTCCCTTCTGGCCTTAAAATCTATTAATTTGGCCAGCAGGTTGCAACTCTTTCTTTAGGAATGGTACCTTGCTATTGACATCGATACTCTGTCCACCTTGAGATTATACTAATGCAATGCACTGGATATGGGGCTTTACCTTAAATCCACTAGGAACCAAAGCCTGTGCAAAATGCAGCAGCCAGCTTTGTGCATCTCATCATGAACAGTTGGCATCAGTTCCCTAGAAACTGCAATGACTGACTGTTGAGTTCATGACATAGCTTCAGTGTTTAGGTGTAACCTATAGTGCTGTAAATGGCTTATGACTCATGCACTTGGAAGATCACTTCTTTCCTTTGCAATACTTCTGCGGTTATAATCAGTGTGAACCTTTTGCTATGAGAGCTTCCTCCCTTACTTGCTTTATCTAATGGCTTTCCAGTATTCCCTGAAGGTCCATCACTGTCATATCTCCAGAAAGTCCAGGCCTTTGTGCTGACAGAAGACCAGAGAGAATAGACATGGTGCTGATGGTTATTTGCTTGCTTGGTTTATTCCTGCAATGGGAGGTGAGGTAAAATTGCTGGACCTATAAACTAATGAGATCTGAATCTTAAATAGCTACCAGGAAAGCCCAGATTTTGGTATAGACATTTTTCATTATTTTGTACAAAGCTATATAAATAAATATTCCCCAAGCAGCAACAAACATGTCAAACCAAAGGCACTTTTGAGGAAAGGGGATTTCTTCTTCACAGAGTTGCTAAACAGTTCAGAGACTCCCTCTCTCCCCCATCCATAAACACTTATGAAAGTGACCATTTAAACCTATTAAGAACTCTTAAAGTTCTTATGGGGAGATACAATTGGCTTATTCCATAACTCTTGAGGGTGGGGCAATGTTGTATGTATTGTTGTTGTAGCCATGTTGGTCCCAGGATATTAGAGAGATAAGGTTATATCTTTTATTGGAGCAACTTCTGTTGGTGAACAATGTTGGCAATATTAAGCAGTCTAAGGACTGGAGCACAAGACTGGGAAGCACAAGAACATTTGGAACAGTGTCCTGGCTAAGTCACTGGCCTAGGCAAGCTGTTAAACTTCTTTTGCCTCAGTCAAACCAACTGGAAACCTCAGTTAAAATTTCAGGCTGTCACTCAAAACCAGTTACTGCATCCAAACTGGACCTTCCTGGAAGAATAGGTTACCCATCCCAGCACACATAGCAAAGGGAGAGAGTTATTGCAGGAAGAGGCAAACGGTAATGACTTTTCAAAAATAATAGTAATTCCAACCGAACCACCTCACTTTTGACCCAATACATAATTTATGAATGAGGAAAATGCCACCCTTGAAATTACTTTGGCCCTGTAGTTTTTAACTGTCAGTGGCAATTTCTTTGAAATCTAATTCACGATTTGCAGGCTTCATTAAGTTTTCGCAAGTAATCTTAAATTTAAATCACCATTGGCAAATCCATCATTTATTGATAGAAACATTAGGGCGCTAATGGAGTGTGACTCATGATGAAACAAGATAAGAAGAGAGGAAGGTGGGGAAAAATTTCCCACCTTCCACACAAGATCTTTATCAGGGAGAATCAGGCAGAGGAAGTCTTAGCTCTTTTGACTGTCATACTGAAGACAGCTTGTAAGCTGCTACTGAACTGCCTTCTAAAATCCAGGCACAGACGAACAAGCAGAACTCAAAAAATAATGTTTTCTGATTGAGGTGCTGCATCAGACCCATTTTTTGAGGGAGTCAGGTGAAATTCCTTCCTCTCCTAGTGAAGGGAGCAAATAAAAATTCCAGATGCAAATGAAACAGAATAGTGACGTCAACAGCTCACATCAATCCATCTCCTCAGAATGACTGAAGAACAAACTCCACGCAACTGAAGATCAGCGGATCTAGCAGGGGACATGGGACAGAAGAGGGGGGTTGAATACATTTTAAACTATTGTATTGCTGGCTGAAAATCTCCCAGGCATACAACCTCCAAATGATGTAATGTAGGTGCCTTCTGAGAGACTCCAGTGCATGCATTCACAGCCTGTATGCATCTACCACTAGGAAGAAAGTCTCTTTCAAATATTACCATAACCTCCCTTGTACTACTCTTATCCATAGGTAGCTAGGTAAACAGGATTTTGTTTGAAAAAAAAATCAGTTAGCCAGCAACTCTATTCTTCTACTCATTTAAAATATAGCTACTCATTTTCTCCTGTAATTGTTGTCTGTGCTGGTCATATGTTTTGACAGGATATGATAAATAACATGGTTTACAGATAACCAGTAACCCTGAAGGTGACACTAGGTAAGGTAGTCGTAAGAACCATTTTGTCAAATAAAGGAACGGTTGATCTGGAAATTTCTATATTAGTCTAGCAGATGTCTATTCCTCCTCTTCCCAGGAGTAGCTGGGGATGGTAACGGAGACCAGGTCAACAACACTGAGCATGTAGGCAAAACCAATCTCTGCACATCTGATAGCAGCAAAATTCATTTCAATTGACCATGAAGAAGGGGTAGGGAACTGAAAAGCTGAAAAGATGCTACAGCTTCCCCCCATGCTGGTATCACACAAGGAACCAGAAGAGTGAAACTAGGAACTCTTGGAGCAAATTGAAAAAGAAAGGAAGAGACGGATAAGAAAACAAAATGATTGTGGTCTGCATGGGTGAATCCCTGCATCCACAGAGAACCCCACTGACTTCAGTGGGGCTGTGTTTGAGTCCACCTGACCAGAGTTCATTGAAGGCTCAGATCCTAAACTACTTATGGAAGACGTTGGGTCTGTTCAAAACAGTTTCTCTGTTCACTTTGAGTTGGTTTATAGTTTTTGTAATAAGAATATTAAATAAGCTGCCATGCAAAGCATTTTAAATAAACACACATCTTCTTTATTAGACTTAAATTAAAGGCAAAGAAAATACATTTAGAATGCTTGGGGCTAAATTTACGGCTGGCAGCTTAATGGTTCTGCTGATTAAAAATTCACACATACCTGTTGTGCCTATAAACGATAGCATTTGCACACACAAATACACATGGCAGTACATCTCATTTTTCATCTGCAAATGTGGTTACCTAATTAGTACATGCAAATAAAAGAGTACTTGCAAATAAAAGGGCAAAACTGATGTGTGGAAAGTTCAGGGTCTGCCTTTATTTTAAAGTAGTGTTAGGACGACTGAAGTACTTGCTCAGCTTTATAACAGTAGTGGGGGCTTCCACTCACAACCATTAATTCTTCTAATAAATACTGCTATAGAGTTTTCAGCATTGTACCATGCTATTAATGTTTTTCTCCATGTTAAACCATTTTAACATGGGAATTGTGATATTAACAGTACTTTATATTGCTGCCTTCATCAATTCTCCTTATTGTAATATACAAAATAAACAAAGGCTTTTGGGATTCTGTTACAGGTTCATTTTAATCTCAGAGCAAAGGCTGTGCAAGATTTGTGGCTTCAGACTCATAACTGGTGATAAGATTTCCCCTCCCTCCTTGTCCCAAACTAAATATATAAAGAGAGACTTTAACAAAATTAATTGCAATATTCACCATGCGTGAATTTCAATGCTCATGTAATTCATTTTCCTGCGGAGTAGAGGATCTCTTGCTGCCAAGGTTACGGGATTCATGAGCATATCCACTCAGGCCTAATGGGGAATAAGTAAAGAATCACTCCTCTCACTGGGAGCTAGTTTCTAATCGCACAAAATTACTTGTGCTGTTGCTCCATGTTCCTACTGATGTAGGGACATTAATATAACAACTGCTGCATTTAGCATTCTGAACAATCATTTCTAGCTGTCGCTATTTTTTTTAATCATGAAAAAAAAAAAAGAAAGCTGGAATCTTCGTTCCCAGCACAGGATAGCGCTTACCCTAGTCTAACTCCACTAAGCTCCACCCTGTTTCCTCAGCCGACTCAGATGCAGGATTCAGGTATGATGTGAGGAGGCAACTCCTGCTCTCTGGGAACTCCCCACTGCAAGCTAGTGGGTGGAACCTATGTTTGAGCCCCACTCCGCTATTCACTGGCTGGAGCAGCTGCCACATACAAGGGGGAAGTGAGCCGCATTCTTTAACGGATGGCAGTAACTTGCCTCTGTAGAATAAGAGGGGAACAGAGAAGGCATTATGACTGATTGACCATACCTGCTCAGGGCTAGACTCAGTCTAGCCATTGATCTATTGCTGTAAAGCCAATGAAGTTCCACATTTAAATACTCTAAATATGTTTTACATTAACTAGCTTTTACACATACCAAATTTAAAAAGATCAGTCCTGGGTTCCTCACCATCCATCCATCCATCCATCACGCATTAAAGCTCCAAACTCCTCCTTTCAAAGCATCTCCTCCCATGTTCAGAACCTCGAGGGAATCCAGACAGGCTTTGGAGGAATTTTTGTTTCCCCTCTCCTCTCTCCTTCACAACTTTCTGGACTCTTTTATAGGCTAAGACAAAGGTGGCCAAGCTGTGGCTCTGGAGCCACATACGGCTCTTCAGAAGTTAATATGCAGCTCCTTGTCTAGGCACCGACTCTGGGGCTGGAGCAAGAGGAGTCAACTTTCCAGTGTGCCAGGGGGTGCGCACTTCTCAACCCCTGGCTCTGCCACAGGCTCCGCCCCCATTCTGCCCTTTTCTGCCCCCTCCCCTGAGCCTGCAGTGCCCTTGCTCTTCTCCCTCTCCCCTAAAGCCTCCTGCATGCCATGACACAGCTGATCCCGACATGCGGGAGAGAGCGGAAGATGCTGATTGGCAGGGCTGACGGTGGCTGGGAGGTGCTGGAAGCGGGGGAGGGGAGGGCTGACCGGGGCTACTGACATATTACTGTGGCACTTTGGCAATGTACACTGGTAAATTCTGGCTCCTTCGCAGGCTCAAGCTGGCCATGCCTGGGCTAATGAAAGTAATTCTCATGTGCAATAGTGGTGCTGTAACCACTCTACTTCACTTTGTAGTTGTCTCACCCATACCACTTGTGAGATGACAGCCTCATACTATATGAACCTCTAGCCTAGACTCTGTGTTTGTGCACGTGCACATGTGTGTGTAAAAGGGAACCCCACTCCCTGCCTGTTTCTAAAGCTATACATTTAAATATGTGAGCCCTTTGGGTGGTAGAAAGCAGGTTTATTAGAAGCAGGAACAACTCTACATCTACCCTTCCATGTTCCTTGGCACATGAGCCAGGACAGTCAGTAGAATCAGTGCAGTTAATCTCTCTACCCTTCCAGTGTTGCCAATATACAACCTAAGTACATTCATTATTTTGGGAAAGGGCAAAAACTGGACAGGTATCCCCTGCTCTAGTACTTGGATTTTCTAGTGGGCAGGGAGACAATTTTCTACATTTTGAATATAATTCATCTCTGGCTCCCCGCTTCCTACTTACTTTTATAAATCTGTCTTGTAAAATGGAATCATCTTACTTTATTCTTTTATTCTACTTGGAATGGAGGACAAGTAACTCCTCAAGCACTGAATGCACCATTAGTTTATGAGAATTCAAGAAACTCACAAGTAAAGTGATCCCAAACCAATATATTAACCATCATGACTGCATTTTTCTTCTGAACTTCCCATATACTTTCTTTCACTTTCCCTCTCTCTGGGGAGTGCTGAAGGCTCACTACTATGGCTATTGATCACTGACCCATCCAGTAAGATGTTTTTGCTTAGAAAGGGAGCCTCCTTGAGATTTATCCTGACTCCAAGAAATCTTCCCTCAAGCAGTTTACTCCTGCGAGATGGAATGGAAGAAAGATTGTGCTCAGATGGAAGAGTGATGGGTATCATATAAGAACCTCAACCAAGATTTTCAAAGGTGATGGGTGATTTTGGGTGCCCAATTACAGGTACCTTCAAGCAACCTGATTTTCAGAAAGTAGTAAGCACCCTCTGAAAAATCAGGCTTCTTGAACGTGTGTCAGGTTGGACATCTAAAAAGTGAAGCAGCCAAAATTACTGAACACCTGAAAAAAAAAATCTTGAGTATAGATTTATAATTGTTCAGCCCTCCAAAGTCTCCCTACTTCCATTGAAACTTGATTCCGCTCTACATTTTTTACACCTTTTTTTTGCAGCTAGCACTTACTCACTTAAAATGGCACCTGTTAATTGGCCTCAGTACCAACTATCCTTTATACATTTCTAATTCTTGCCTGCCAACCGTATAGCTAGATTCAAACAGATTAAAATGTCTGCTGTCCTTTTTGCTAGCTGATTACTGCTTCAGGGACTTCAGTGTTTTAGCAAAGCCTAAGGCAAGGTCTACACTACTCACCAGATCGGCGGGTAGAGATTGATCCCCAAGCGCTCTCCCCTCGACTCCAGAATTCCACCGTGCCAAGAGGTGCAGGGGAGTTGACAGTAGCTAAATACTGCTAATTTCTGGCAGCATGAGGCCAAAACACTGTATCCACATTTGCAAATGAAAATTCAAAAACCAATGAGAGTGTACAAAGGGAAATGATAAAACCCATCAATACTGGGAGCAGATCTCTGGCCCTTTGGAGAGCTGAAGGTGTGATCCTTCCCTTGTAATGCATAAAGTAGGTAGCAAGAGGTGCAGGTGGAGTTGACGGGGGAGCAGCAGCAGTTGATACAGCACTGTGAAGACACCAAGGTAACTCAACCTGAATATGTCCCTCCCCACTCCCCCGCACGCAGTGTAGACCAGGGCTTAGTCTTGTTCTGGGAAATAACATGTGGGTAAGTTCTTTAAACCACCTTTGCAGCTCTGAAGCAAATGGAGTGCACGTGTGGTAAAGGTACAATCAGCCTCAGGAGCCACACAGTCATTCTGGCAGCTCTCTAGTACACAGGGAAACCTCTTACCTTGGGGGTCCACCTCAGGAGCTGGTTCCCCTGGCTATGTGTTCACCTTACAGTGCTGCAGCAGTGCACAGGGCCCAGAGCAGAACACAGAATCTGGCCCAGAGCATGGATCTATATGGCCACACACCCAAAGGGTGGGAGAAAGCACCCCATGCACTCCATTTCCCCAGACCTAGCAGTAGCTAAATACAGCTAGTTTCTGGCAGCCTGAGGCCAAAACCATGCAAATGAAAATTCAAAAACCACTGAGTGTGTGCAAAGGGAAAAGATAAAACCCATCAATACTGGGAGCAGATCTCTGGCCCTTTGGAGAGCTGAAGGTGTGATCCTTCCCTTGTAACACATAAAGTAGGTAGCAAAAGGAGCAGAGAGGGTATGGTTGGAAAAAACAACCCACACAGAGTCCAGAGAAAAGCCGATCATCACTGGAAACCCATGACATACAGTAGGAACATTCTGCCATTGGAAATATATATATATTTGCCATTACAGTCCCTAAATAAATGGTATGAATCGAAACTTATGCTGTGGGTTTTTTTCCTTTAGCAGCCAGAGATCAAACCGCTTTTTGGCAGATTGCAGCTTTCAACAAGTAGAGCATGGTGCTAGATTAAGACCAGACACAACCAAACTAAAGATAGTAATTTGGGCTTTTTTGCAAAGACATTGCTGACCTGAAGTGGCTACAGTGCTGCTCCCACAAGTACTGGAAACTTGCAGTGGTGATAAAACACTTCTCTCGTCACCAAAGGAACCATACACGCCAAAACTAGAGTCTCCTAACAATAGCACTTCACTTAGCATTTCACTAAGTTTAGAAGTCAAATATTGGATTTGACTTCTTTTAACTTAAACAGACTTTTTAAAGACAACAGCATTTACCAAAGAAGGGAAAAGAGAGGTCTGAGTAATTAACTCACAGGAAAGCTAGAATAGTACTTTCCTACTCAAATCATCATCATCAACTGCAGAGCCACTGAAACAGATTGTAATACAGCATTTCTATCACCTGGTGACAAAGGAAACGGAGGACTGGGTGACTCAGACTTTGCTGCACACAGTGCTTGCAGCAGTACCGTAAACTTGGATGCTCTGTAACATTGCAATACACAGTCCTTTGTGCTCTCAAGTGCTAGTTAGTTCACAGAGAAGGTGGAAGGGGGTTCGGGAGTTGGAGAGAGGTCTTGGCTCCTTGGAAGTCAATGGAAGAACACCCATTGACTTCAATGGGCCAGGATTTAATTCCTCCGTGGTGCATGTGCCCACACATCCACATTCCCATTCCCTGATGCCGTACCTGGTAACGGCTGTCTGAGGATGTCCTAAAATGGACACCACAGAGCTGTTGTAATATCCTGAGAGCCTGTCCTGACCCTATTTAGGTAACTGTCTCTTACATATAAACTGACACTTGGAGGCGGGGGAGAGGCTATCAGAAAAGCAATCCTCACTTGCTGCTCAGTGCTCATCTGTGATAACAACAGTCATTATGAAAAGGTTGCCTCTGCTGCTTGCATATAAATCAGTGTCAAACACTGCTCTAACCTCCAGAGACAATGAGCCAGCTTTCCATTGAGCACAGCCTGCCATGTGAATTAGCACATGACTGCTGAATAGCCACTATTGTTGGTGGTAGCAGCAGGAGCAGCCTACTGACATTTACTTAAATACCAGGTGATCTTTTCAACAGATTTGGGGGTTTGTGACGCATTTTCCTCCTGCTTTCCTGAGTGCCCCCTTCCAAAGAGAAAATCAATTTCCTTCTTTCCTCAAGCTGTCTGACCTTGAAAAACCCATTGCTTTGCTTTGTTGGAATATACTGAACTGATCTTCTGCCAGCTAGAATTCATCAAGAAGGTGAAAGGAAACAGCAGGATTTTTTTTTTTTTGGTGTTGCATAAAGAATTATGTTGCTTTTTCTCCTAGCTTTTCAATATTCTGTAAGCACTTTTGGTTAATTCAAGTGGTGATGTAACTCTTTTGGTACCAAATCTTTGAAGAAAAGACTAATGGATTAAGTGAAGGATCTAAATAACATGTTCTCCAGTCATAAGATCTTTTCTCTTCTGTGTTTCATGACTTAAACTTTCATTGATCTCAGGAGGAAAACTTTTTAATCGTTCTTTGCTTTAGGAAGGTAAACAGTATGTAATCACCTGCTCAGTCTTCGCCATTGGAGATCACTGATCAGCAAGTACTGTTGGGTTCTGATATTTATTTTCAGTATGACTCACTGGGTCCAGGATCTCAACTGAATTAAAGTAACTTGCCCTTAAACATGTGCCTAATGTGTCTTACTGGCTCCAGTCCCTATTCATATACTTGGTCCTGCTACCTCTGATCTCCAGCTAGTTTGCTTCTTAGCAATAGTGAAGCCAGGTTTTGAGCAGTGGTGGAACCAGGGAGAGTGATCGGTTATCGGCAGTGCTACCTTCAATTATACCTACTGGCTTGAAAAGGCACTACACATACACCTAAGGGATGCTGGAATGGGACCGTGGTCACTACACCTGCCCTCCTATTAGCTCCATCACTGCTTCCAAGCATTTTAGAAGGCTGGTACCTACAGCACTGCAGGATGTCCTCCATGATATCTTTGGCACCAATGGCAAGGACTCAAGGCACATACAAAGGAAGGAAAGGCAGATCTCACTGTGTAATGCATGATCTGGTGTTTGTAAGAGAACACAATATGTTCTTTTACATGCAAAATGGAGTTTGAATGACAAAAGTCATCTCACCATGCTCTAGATTGCCTGGATTCTAATCCTAAAGCAAATCAGCTATTACCTATTAGGAGCGTGGTCTGACACTTCTGCCTGTCAGACTCCAAACCAGTTAATAATGGTGTGAGAGATGCATGACCAACAATTTCAGCTAGACATTATTTCAGGTACATCACGGCTGAGTTAACAAAAGGGATACAATGAAGAACTTCATCTGCAAATTTTATCCAATAAAGTGGTCTATTCCCAGCATTATTTTCAATAGCAGCTGGAAAATCTAAGATGAAGGGTGTATTCCATTGGCCAGCCTATAGTCAGATAACATGACAAGCCATTTTCTTCACTCTTTTGTATATGTAAAAAATGCTAAACATTTAGTTTACTGTTAACTTAAGTTGTCTAAAATATATTTTGACGCTACAAAAATGTTCTTAGAATGAATAAGAACTGTGCTGTCTGTTTCAATGTACCACCCCAGTCATTCCTTTACATTTGTTGCAGTTTGTTTTTACATGGCTTGTCAGTTATTTATTTATTATATCAGCCCTTGAAATCTCTCTTTTCCTTTTAGTTGCTCTTCTCTTTTTGAGACAGAAGCCTGGGGGCAGGGGCAGCAGCAGCATATACCAATGGTCAGAGCAGAGTCTGCGCAGCAGGATCAACGGGGCTAAATTACCACCTACAATCAGTGCAGCTCAACTGCATAAAACTGGTATTGTGCTACCGACTTCAAGCAGGTGAATAGTTAGCCCATTGCCCTCTCTTCCTGGTCTATCCAGAGACTTGAGCTGGCTTCCTCAATGACCATGGCTGAGTCCCTTAGAGCTCAACCATGGGCGATACTGAGTACCTTCCTGAGAGGTGCTGGGAGCTCTCAATTCCCACTGACTTTACTGGGAGTCAGTACTTCTCAGGCACCACTCTGCACTTCACAGGATCAAACCCTTTCTTTCTCTCTGCCTCATTTTCTCCATCTGTAAAATAGGAGCACATCTACTTATCCAACATTTGAAATGTAATTTGTGATCCTTGGATGAAAGCGGTTACATTAGTGCAAAGTATTAATTATCAATATTTTCATATTGTAGCAGCATCCTTGAGAGAAGCCAATTGAAGAGATAGGATATGAAACAGCAGAGGTCACTTGTCTTTGAAAAAGCACCTATTGCAAAAGCTCCAGTTCAAGCTACAAGCCTGGGAAACAGCGGATCTAATTATGGAAAAGCTTCCCATGACAAAAAGTATGAAGATGTGCTCCACTCCCTCATTTGTGTGTTATATGGGCACTCAGCTAGCAAAAAGGCAGCATAGGTGATTTACCCTCTGCTGTATGCTACCTGAATGGTACCAAAACATTTAAAAGAAAACCCAGAAGTAAAATTTCATGTTCCTGAAAGTAAGGGACTGGTCATACTGATTTGAGCCAGACATAGTGCAGATAGCAACTATGAAGAATTACCCCATACAGTTCTGGAAATGCAATTCCCGCCACCCAGCTTAGTAGTCCAGCCTTAGACCTCTCCTGAGTGGCAGCTCTATGCCAAAGTGTGTGATGTTTTTGCAATGTGAATAAATAGCCAGTGGTGACAGTGATGAGACACACCAAACTCACCTTCACTTGTGAGTGTACAATGGGTCTGTAAAGATAACAGACCACTGAAGTAACTAACCCTCACACAGGTGGGTACTAGCATCTGGTGTGGAGTCATGCTTCCTTTTTATTGAGGAGGGCTGGATTTTATTTTATTTATTTTTGCTAATACTTTATTCTAAGATTCCAGTAAGCTCTGAGCACCACAGTTCAGGAATTCCCGTAGAGGAACCCTAATGCATTTTATATGCAGTTATTGTTTTAGCTTGCTTTTGAGTAACACCAAATTCAGAGTCTGCACTTAACTCTTGTCATCGGTACTTTGGTATCCTCCAGTGACCAATGCTAACAGCATTTTGCAGTTACACTTTCTTTCAGTTCCTACTTTAACAAATGAATTAGAAGTAGTAAAGGATTTTCTTTTTTGTGTTTGTTATTTCAAACACACAGGCAATGATTTTCGCTGCCTCAAATAAAATGGTAATACTGGGTTCCAAGACTCCGGGCAGGGAGTTGTTATAGAGGATGAAAGGGAAAATACAACCAATAGAGCTTTATAATTCATCAAATGCCACCAGATTCCCTATGGAATTAAATATTATATAAGGGATCCATTAGAGTGTCCAAAAAAATTCACCATGAGTAGAATTTCCTCAATGAGGTCCCAACTCAGCAAGGCTATTAAACCCATTAATTAACTTTAATGAGACTTAGGCACATGCTTAAATTTAGGCACATGGTCTTAAACCTATGCTTAAATATTTTGATGAACTGGAGCCAAAATGAATTGGGTACAATTAGCTGCTTGTGACAATGCTGCTGCAACTCCTAACATGTGGTATCACCTTTGAAATACAAAGAGCTTGGTTAAGATAAATGGTGTTACCATGAAAAATAAACCATACACACCCTTAGCTGTCATTTCCCTTTTAACTATCTCATCCTTAACACTATTCCTTGTCACTGAAGTACGTAAAGTGCTTGACCAAGGTTTAATATATCACCCTTATAGCCAGCAATAAGCACAAAGAAATTTCTACAAAGGGCAGAATCAATATGGAGTAAGAAAGTCAACCACTGGGGCTGCGTTAATGCAAATGTGCATGGCAATACATACTGGCTATGAAGGACCATGACTCTGGGAAATGTGCATGAAATAGTGGACAGTTTTGCAGAAATGGGTTTCCCTAACTGTGGAGAGGTGATAGATGGCACACATTTTCCAATTTTGGCACCAAACCATCTTGTGATCACCTTGACATGGAGTACAAATCATTTGGAAGGGGTCCTTCTCCATGGTGTGGAGGTGCTTGTGGATCACCGTGGGCATTTCAATGATATCAACACAGGGTGGCCAGGAAAGGGTTAGGGTTTTTATCAGGGTGTGATGTCTATATAGAAAAATTTAGAGGAAAAAGATGTACGTCTCTCATCAGGATGGTTGTATTTTATCGCCGAATTTTTCCTGACAAAAGTCACATTGCAGTGTGTACACATTCACCGTTTGATCGACAAAAGGCAGTTTTCGTCAACAAAACTTGGTAGCGTAGAAAAGGTCCAAATAACTATCGCCCTCTGTAAGAAACTTCTTGTATAGGGTGCACGATCAGCTCTTAATCCAGCTCAGTCTCCCCATCTGTGGAAAGGTGTTAACTGTGACAGGTTGACCACATTTGCTTTAAAGTGCCCCCACCATTAGCATATCTTGCTCCTGCGGAGAGGAACGTTAAGGGGATTCTGCTGTTTTAGTGGTACTGCTGACATGCAACTCTCCTGCAGAGATGTGGAAGGTGAAAGTGGCTTTTTAGAGAGGAAAGGATGCAGTGTATGGGCTGAGCTGTCTGGAGAGGGGAATCTTGGGAGCAGCCCAGGCTGCAAAGGAGGCTTGAGCTCTATTTTGTTCGGTGGTTAATTTCTTTCATCAGACTGTGAACCCCTTCCTTATACTGGTGAGCAGCTGGGTACAAAGGGACTATTCCTGGGAGTAACTGCTCAGGAATGTGAGTAAGAGGTTCACAATCTAGACCTAATTAACAAAATACTAATAAAGCCAAACCCCAAGGAGGAGGTAAGTGTGGCCTCTACATAGTATATTTGACAGCAGGTGGTAAAAGCATCTGCTCACATTAATCTACCTCACAGGTGTGTAGCAGAGATTAGTTGCTGACCCAGGTAAGCACGTGCGTGTGTGTTAATGTTCAACACAGCTAATGGTGCCGGGATTCTAGGTGGCAATTTTCAGTGGCTTTTAAGGGAGTTAAGCGCCCAATTCCCACTGAATCTCTCAGTCCTCACCCTCAATTTCCAAGGGCACTAACTGCTCTCACAATCAACCCTATCCCCCTTCAAGGAGCCTTCACTGTTTCTAGTTCTTAAACTGCCCTGTATTATGTAGTCTGTCATTGGAAAGAAAATAAAGTTAATGTTTATTTATGCTTCTCCATTTATGGGTGCTAAATAGCAGGAGTATATAACTCTATCTATAAATCAGAAAAAGGGGACGTGAATTAACAAACATACTGAAAAATGATCTATCAGTTACAAAAGACAGTAAATCTAGACTTTTTTCTGTGCCTCTGGGAAAACAGTCATAGTAAAAATAAAGACAGATGTTAAAAACTGAGGGACTGAAAAGTTATTACCAGTACATTACCATGCACCTTATTTGCATTGCTTTTATTCTTAAAGGGCCCAAACCTGTGAAATGCTGAGCTTAACTGGGAGTTCACGGGGTTCAGCATCTCCCAGAAACAGCTCAATACTTCATAAGATTAAGTCTTAATGCTTTGATTTTGCCAGTGTAAAATTGAGCTTAACCTCTTCATTATTGCCTCTTCGAATGCCTAAACATCTCATAAAAACTACCTCATAAAAATGGCCTGAATATGTATCGTAGGTCAAGTGCTGGTCTGTGTCAATGGAAGACAAACAAACACATATTAATGGCCAAATTCAACCCATATGTCAGTGGACATACCTCCTCTGAGGTTAGTGGCATTTGGATCTGCTTCCCCAGGGCTAAACAGAGCATTCATGCTACAGAAATGGCAACCATGTGAATGGGAATTGTCTTGATAGCAGCAGCTGCACACCCAACCTGCTCCATTAAGACAGATTATTCTTGCCCCAGGGCAAAATTAAACTGCATTACGTGTAGGTGCATGTACAAGTGCCACTGCCAGCTCAGGGACATATATGCCCAACCATAAGGCACACTGTCATGCCACCCCAAAACAGACCTCTGGATCAACCTCTTCACTGCTTTTGAAGGACCCAGAATCAGATGGAAGAGTTTCACCTCCCTTTCCTCGCACCACAATCAGCCTTTTCCCCCCTCCCCTCAGTGGAACCTATATGCAACACTCCACTATAGGTCTGTTCTAGATCTGCAGCACTCAAGGGTTAATTTATGGAGAGTGAGTGGCAAGAACATCAAGAGGAATGGCATGCAGAAAGTGAGCTCAGACTAGGAAAGAAATCCGCAGTGCAGCTCTGAGACATTACTCTCATTCCCCTTTCATTCCAATGCTACCTATTGATGGATTGTTCTCTGAGCCTCTCTCACTTTAGTGTGTCACACCTCACGAGTGGTTCATGGAGAGGAGCATAAAGCACATAAAGCAGAGACTGAGACTAGCTTTCACATATGGGGTGGGGGGAAGCAATCCATTCTAATGCATGAGCAACGCTCAATAACTCAATAAGCATCTTTTAATAAGAATGGAAACAACAATAATTTCTGAACATCCCTCCCTCCATCCTGACTAATAAGAATAGCCCAGTTTGAGCTGATGAGCTTTCCAGGGAGTTATTTTGCTCATCTGCATAGCAGCATTCTCTTCCAGAGCAAAGGAACAGCAGTTCTTTTCTCAAAACAAAAAAACCTGATAAGTGACTGTAAAAAACAAACAAACAAAAAACCAAATAAAAATATTTTAAAAGTGCTGGTGCTATAGAATAGTTAACATGCTGTTAAAGTCTGTGTCATGGTGATTTACATAGAAATAGTCTACTTTGCAAACCAGGAGACAACTGTAAGTTAGTGTAAACGTGCCACCAGATGCATAGTCACTCCCTTGCTAATACTGCACTGCACTCTCTAGTTTATCATTGTGCATATTCTGCAGCAGAAGGAATGAAAAAAAGAGTCATTGGTCTGTGGAAGTACACTATTAAATCAACCACTAAAAACAGCTCTGAAATCAGCTCAGCCTTTTAACTCTTCTGCAGATTTTTATTTTCTTTTAGTCTTGTGGTTAAGGCAAAGCACTGGGTTCCAGTCCTAGTGCTGACACCATCCCCTTACATAGCCCTGGGCAGTCCCTTAACCGCTCTGCTTCAGTCTCCCAATCTGAGAGGGGATAGTAATACTACCCTGCTTCACAAAGTGCTGTGAGGATTAATTAATGTTTGTAATAAGGGAGCAGAGTTTTGGCTGCATAAACTTTACACTGTCAAAGACGTAAGAGTGAAGGAGGGCCATTGGGGATCCTGTTCCTTCTTCGTTTAGCCTCCTCTTAAGCCAACAGGGAATAATGATCATTCCCCATTTTATACTGTAAAGAATTTTATTCACGCATGTGTATGTGCGCACTTATATACATACAAGGTAGGTCTACACTCTGGCGGGGATCAACACTGTGAAATCAATCTATCGGGGGTTGATTTATCACGTCTAGTCTAGATGCGATAAGTCTATCCCTGAGAGCTCTCTTGTTGACTTCTGTATTCCACCGCCATGGGAGGTGCAGGCTGAGTCACCAGGGGAGCGGCAGCAGTCAACTCACTGCCATGAAGTTGCCGCCATAAGTCGATCTAAATACCTACATTTCAGCTATGCTATTCTCCTAGCTGAAGTTGCGTATCCTGGATCAATCCTCCTCCCCGCCCTTCCCCCTCCCCCCAGTGGAGACCATGGCAAAGTCAATCAACAGCAGGTCTCTGGGTACTACAGAAACTTGCTGGTTTCTGAATATGTTTAGTACACAGAAGCCTGTTTAGTCTGACTTATTTGTGATAAAGGCTAGAAAAGCTACTGCTGTTTTCTTCTGATGTGCATATGTTAGCATACAATGTTCATTACCAGATATTCCAACAAGCTGTGTTAACTGGATAACCTTGGTAATTAGGCTCAAACTTCTCTGATTTAGCCACATTTCTCACACCAGTACATAACAATATTTTTCTTCAGATTAGGAGGGCTGACATTAATCTCACTGTGCTGGAGGGAAATATTCGTTTTAGACTGCTAATGTTTTATTTATTTTTAGTAAGCCTGGTACAGGGCAGAAACACAGGAACGGCAACCCAGACAATGACCACTGATCCACCTTGTCTAGTATTCTTGATTTAAAAGATTAAGGGATTATGATCATTTAGTCTGATCACCTGCATTGCACAGCCCATAAAAATCTCACCCAGTGATTCCTGAAGCAAGCCCTATAACGTGTGGTTGAAGATCAGACATTTTAGAATGAGATTCGTTCTTGAGGTCAACCTTGTCATGGCTCCAGCACTGCGCAATACAAAACAATTAAAAAGAAAGCAAGTTCCTTCCCCTCCTCATCAATAGCATAACCAAACAATTCTGCAAATGTCCAGGGCATGGGGAAATGGTGCATGACATTCCTTCCTGACGCCTGCTATCAACCAATTTATGACCTGAAGAATAAGGATTATCTTTGGTAACTATTAAATCATTCAATGCTGTTACACTGGCTGAGTTATTAATGTAAACATCCAATCCTTTTCCTTCCGCCCACCCACATTTTGCTAAACTATTCACCTCAGGGAATTCTATGGGTTGATTATATACACAACATAAGAAGTATTTCTTCTCTTCTGAACATGCTTTCTTTACATTTCAAGCACATCTCCTGTGCAAAAATGTGGTTGGCCTTCACTATACCATTCATTATTTTAGATACTTCTATCATTCTCTTCTTAATATCATTGCTTTTCCAAACTAAATCATACTAGACTTTTTAATCACTCGTCACATGACAGTTCCCTCCCCCAATGCTTCTAATCATTTTCATTACCCTTCTCTGAAATGAGGTGACCAAAACTCAATGCTGAATTCATGGTGAAGTCATTCCATCAATTTACATAATGGCATTATAAAATTCCCATATGCCTCCCCTTCTTCTACAGCCAAATGTTGTATTTGCTTTTTGGAGTGCTGATGTACTTTCAGCAGATGCCTTCATTCAACTGTCCTTTGTGACATGTACACCTTTCTCCCAAGAGGTCTCAACTAATTCAGAACCCATCAGCGTGCACGAGTAGTTTTAAATTGTCCCTTCCAATGTAAATTACCTTGCAAGTCAATTCTGAGTTTTACGTGACATGCTGTTGCCTAATAAAAGAATTAGTTTAGGTCTTTTTGGAGAATTTCTCATAATCATCCACAATTTTTAAACTTGTAAATAAATTTGGGCCTTCCAATAAATGGTGGCCATCTTGTTATTCACTACTCTACTCCTAATTCTAGAAGCTTCTAGCTATTAATGACTGTTTTTCAGAATGGAAAGACTTGTATTCCTGCTCTTCACTTCCCAGCTCCTAAACTGTTATTAATCCATGGCAAGTAGTCAGGGGTAGGAGGTGTGGATAGAAGCCAGGGGGTCAGAGGGTGGGGAATGGGGGGCGGGGGTTTGAATGGGGGCAGGGGCCCCAGGGGGGGGGAAGTCAGGAATGAGAGGTTGGAAGGGGTGGCAGGGGGCAGTCAGGGGACAGGGAGAAGGGGTGGTTGGATGGGGCAAGGGTCCCGGGGAAGGGGCTGTCAGGAAGAAGATGGGTGTTTGGATGGAGCAGAAGTCCTGAGGGGGGCTATCAGGAGGTGAAAAACCGGGGGGAGTCAGATAGGGGGCAGGGGCCATGCCACGCCTGGCTGTTTGGTGAGACACAGCCTCTCCTAACTGGCCCTCCACACAATTCTGGAAACCCAGTGCAACCCTCAGGCCAAAAAGTTTGCTCATCCCTGCCTTAGAGACACCTAGTTTATCCTTACAATAGCTGTGCTCTTTTGCTATGGAAACACAGGGACTGCCATGCTGGATTAGACCAGTGGTCCATCAATGTAAAATCTGAACGCAGGAAATGAAGGGCTCTTGTATTAACCCCTAACACTGTCACTGTGGCAGCTAGCTGGAATTTCATTCAACTGTCCAGAGGTGCTCTCAGAAACAAGTTTGACAGATGACAACCTATTTGCCTCTGCCTTTTACATCTCAAAATCACTTCTGAAATGCAAACATAGCAAAAAAAATCCAATTGCTATTAGCATCCACCTCTGAGGTATCTTTCCTATCCTGTCCCAGCTGAGTTTTCCCTTTTTTCCTAAATGGTGATTGCTTTGGTAATACCTCTGACTTTGACTTGTGCATGAGAGGGCAAGAGAGAGAGAGAACACGCACAAGAGACACACAGTTCAAGCCCCGGAAATCTGTTTATCTATTCTGAGAGCACATCTTCCAAGAGGGGTGAGTTGAGAAAGAGGGAAGCATGATGTGCATGCCAAGGCGAGCACTTCATGACTTATTTATAAGGGAAGGGGCATAAAAAAAATTGCTAAAGGAGAAAGAAGAGATAAAAATCCGACTTACCTTGTCGGTGTAGACGAAGAACAGAATCACGATGGTGAGCTCCAGCAGGAATACAATTAACAGCATGATAAAAAACTGTCAAGAGAAGAGGGGTCGGGGAAGAAACAAAAACCCAGAAACATCAAAATTTGTTTCATCTTCCTCCTGCTGTACAATAATTACATTTGGCAGGCCATGCATGAAAAGGGGACTTTTGTTTTATGGAAGGGTACAGAGTTACTGCTTTGAGACCATGTGAGATGTACGCACCATGCAGCATTGGAAAACACACACAGGACTAGTCAGGGACACTGTGTCCAGACACACACACAGCCTGCTTCTGCTCCTACTAATTTCAGTGAGAGCAGGGGCTTTTTTTGTTTAACCAAAACTTTGCAGTTAAAGAAATGGCTTGGACATCTCTATTCTTCTCATTCTGTACAGGATGGTTCCTTCTGTGGAACAAGGAAGCTACAGGTCACTCCACTATGGCTACTGGGAAAGTGAAAGGAACATTTAAATATTTGTGTACAACATTAGTATGAAGCATTCTTCAGGCTAGATATAAAAACTTCTCAAAAGTTTGAACTGGAAGGTGTCTCATTTATAGCATTAGAAAAAAATTGCTCAGTTTAGCTCCTTGGCTCTGAGGAAACATCCCATCTAATGCCAAAAATGGGATTTATAAAAGTGAGTGAGTTCCTGGATTACGGATTTCAGGTAGGAGTCTCAAAAGGGCTCAGCTCTTGTTGATGTCAGTGAGACTAGAGTTAGGCCAACACTGAGCACTTCTGAAAATCCCATCGCTCACGTTTTGTGATGAGAAAAAAAAAATGTTTCCACTCCAACTCTACACAGACTTTGGTGCAGTCATGGCGGAATGGCACGGTAGAGTTACGAGACTGAAGAGAGCTATGCTATCTTTGTCTATCTCCAAGGATTCGCACAGTACAGTTCCCTGAAGTAAATGGGTCTGATGCAAAGTCCATTGAAATAGACAAAAAAACTCCTATGGATTTCAATGGGCTTTGGAACAGGCCCTAATTAACAGTTCATGGTATTATGAAAAGAGGATTATTTAGAAATCACATAAAATAAGAACAATGACATAAGATTGCTCACAGGCTCCACTGCTCCCTACAACTCCCAATACCTATCTACAAGACTAGAATTTTATAGTTGAACAGTGCTGCTTTGATTGAAACCTCTGTTTCAGTAGGTAAAAAAAAAAAAAAAAAAAAAAAAAAATCTACCGCTCCTTTTGCTTCAGCCACTCAGCTGCAAACCTATAAAACTTCAGTGGCTAAAAAAGCCTTATCAGAGCTTTTCTTTGCCTGATAAGTGGAAGCCAAACCTTTGAACCTATGAATTTATGTGATAAAATAAGGGCAAAAGATCTGGAGACAGAAAACAATTTTCTACCCATACAATGGCACACGCTTTGTTGTATTTGGCCCCAAGAGTCTTAAATTATGGTTTATTTCACTTCTTTTTTGCTGGAATCTAAAGACTAGAGTGACCCTAGTACTGGAATCTACTTTCACCCAGTTCTGGGTCAGGGCACCCACTCATGGCGGCAACCTCCCAGGCTGACCTCCTTGTCATTACCATCTGGAAATTGGATGAATTGGTCAATACCAGCCCATGTGTCATTGGCCTGTAATATTGCGATTTCAGATTGCAGCATAGTATTCAGTGAGTGGGAACAAAGTATATCACTATGTACTTGAATGCCATGGTACAGCAAGAACACACTGTTTCTTGATACCTGCCTCCACTGGGACATGTCACCCCTCATTAGAGATTCCGGCACATCCATAAAATGTATGTGAATTATATTGTGTATGTCCATAAACTGCACTTTCCCTTTGAGAGTGTAGGGGGTCACTGGGCCAAAGCTGGTGAATAGGTATATTACAGACACCCCCTATTATTAATGTTGCCCTACACTTTGATTATAAGCATTTGTTTTCAGTTGCTCATAACTTTTCCTAACTTTGACCGTTTGGGCTGAAATTTTCCATGTCAGGTACCTGGCTCAGGCTGCCATTCCCACAGAGCAACTGGGCATGCTCCAGACTTTCGCAGCTCCTCATGCTGACCAGACAACACATGTGTTATCCACCACAGAGCAAATAATCATGCTCCATCCCCTCACAGGTAACATGCGTATCAAGACTGCATATGATCCAGCCCAGGTGTCCAGGGATTCAGAAGAACTTTCCTTATAATGGTTCCTCCCAACTGCTCCAGGCTGGAGTGGAGCCAGGCACCATCACTGAGAGCAAGTAATTTGTTCCTCCTGTGCTCTCAGTGACCCCTCTGCTGGGACGCAGGCAGCGTGGCAGCAGCAGTTGTCTGATTCAAATACGAGGAGGATAAAAGCCAGACCAGAGGGGTGGCGGGAATGTGGAAGGAATAGACTGGGACAAGGTGCCTGTAAAACTGGAAATAGAGTGTGGGGGGCAGGGAGGAAGAGGAACTGGGATGATGTGTAGGGAGGAGAAGACTGGAAGTTGAGGAGTGAGACTAGGATTCAGACAGGGAGTCTGGATGGTCTGAGTAAGGACACTGGGATGAGAAGCATGAGGAGTAGAAACTGGCTTGGGTAGGTTAAGAGAATGGGACCAGGACACAGACCCAGAAGGGGATGTGGGAGGAGACAGGTCAGTAGAAATGGGGCAGAAGGGGCCAGGCTTGGGGGAAATGGTCAGAAGAGTCTGTGCATACTAGACCACACACTTCTCCAGAGCCTGGAATGGAACCAAAGATTCCTCTGCTTCAAACAAAAATCTACAAAACCCACTAGCAAACTGTATCTCCCATCCCATTCTAGGGTTGGTTCACACGGGATGACAATCTACTCTTATCATTTATGCTTTTAGATCAAGTGGCAGACGTGGTTGGTGGATCCAAAGAGCCCTACCCTGTTAACCTGTGTGGGTGTCAATGTAGTGCCAACCTGATGGAATTCCTGTTCTTTCAGTTTGGTTTAAAATAAACAAAAACCATTAACAACGTTGCAAAGTCCAGCACTCAAAAGATAGGAAATGTCCAAATTAAGGGTGTTTGTGGAAATCTAATTTGGTTTCCTTATGCATCTGCATTATGATATAATCTTTAAATATGGGATCACATACTGTTTTTGATACAGGATCCAAGCCATTTTCTGTGCACGTGATGGACCTGCTCTTGTGAGGAAATGGGGTTTGCATAGTGAAGGAGGATGTTGTCTACAGGGTCATTTGTTGAAGTTGGAATGCGTGTAGTGAAATGACAGGGGATTGCAGCAAAAGAAAGGACGCTAGGAAGCTGAATGTTGCCCTGGGGGAGTGGTTTACATTTCTGTCTCTGGCACAGGGGACTCAAGGGTAAGACTGGGAATCATTCACGGAGGTCATGGCCTCTGTGACTCTCCGTGAATGTTGCAGTGCTGGTGCAGCTGGTGCCAGGACCATTCCAGCAGTTCAGGAAGCCCCAGGCAACAGGTCCGCAGCACTATCCTGAAGCAGCGGGGCCCCGGGGATGCCCCCAATGGCAGTCTTCAGGAGTGCCCACCCCCCCCACCCCGAAGGTAAGATTTAGTCATAGTATTTTTAGTAAAACTCATTGACAGCTCATGGGGCCATGACTTTTTGTTTATTGCCCATGTCCTGTCCACGACTCTTACTAAGATGTAGCCTTACTCATGTGATGCCAGGCAAGTCACTTACGCCAAACGTTTCAGTTCCTCATTTTCTGCAGGTGAGTGTGCTCAGCACTTTTGTAACTTCGGGTAGATTTTCACTACCCACCGGATCGGCAGGTCGCAATCGACCTTATGGCGATCGATTTATCACGTCTCGTTAAGACGTAATAAATCGATCACCACTGGCACCCCCGTCAACTCGGGAACTCCAGCTCGCTGAGAGGTGCAAGCTGGAGTCGACGGGGGAGTGCGCCGCCAACCACCACTGCCATAAGGATGGCAGGTAAGTCGGCCGAAGATACGCCGACTTTAGCTACGTTATTCACGTAGCTGAAGTTGCGCATCTTCGGTCGATCCACACCCCCCAGTGTAGACCAGCCTTTAGTCTCAAATTGGTCATCCAGACATGAAGATGATGAGGGCAACATAAAAACCTATGTAGAACGGAATAGCTCTGTAAATTTTCCAAACCACGATGTATTAGGATCTCTCTCCATCTCCAAAACCACAAACAAAAACAAAATCATCATTTCTTTTCCCCACAAAAAAACAGTATTGTTTTAAACAAGGCCTTCAGCCTTATGCCTCTCATGGCTTGTCTCCACTGACGAAGCAAGGTACATTTTTACCGTGGGTTAACTAACATGCATGAGCTATCCTGCTGTAAAAATATAGTGGAGACAAGGCACTCTAGTTTGACTACTATGTAGGTGAGGTCAGCCTCAGGAAGGTGTTGCAGTGCTCATCTCGCCTAACTGCAGGTACCCTGTCTCCACCTAGGATTTTACAGAAAGATAACTACTGTGTGTTTCTCACTGTAAAAAGACACCTTGGTAAGGAGTGAAGACAGCTCCTCAGTGTCCCCTAGATGTAGCGGTATTATAGCTTAACTCTGCACACACAGGCACATATTACCAATCCAATGACCATAATCACAGACACACGCACTGCTCCACCATACTCTTCCATTTCCGTAGAACCCACCACACAAACTGACCTGAGTTTTTCCATTAACCTCCAAGGTGGAATGAAGTCAAACATGAGAGCAAAAGCAGGACTGGTATATAGCAGACCAGGGTGAGCCTACACAACTCCTGCATGCCCCCTGAAAACCCTCACCATTTCTTTTGCAGGCTCCCTATTAAGTGAGCTCCTGAACTTGGGTGATAAATAAGAAGAATAAAAAATAAGCTTTGCTTCTGTCCTGTGAGACTACTGGCTGTTGATATAATAAAGATTTATGTGCTGAGAAACAACAATCCCAAAGCAAAGTGTTCATGTAGAACTCCATAAAGAAGATTGATCTAACCTTGTAGCTAGAGATACTTCACCACAGAACTTGTCAACATGGCAGAGGTTCATAAGGAGGAGTTTAGCCAAAAATAATCCCACAGGCTCTAGGACTCAGGGGGAGTGAAGGAAGGGGAGGAAAGGAGATCCCGCCCCCCCTCCATCTTGCTGCTACTCCACCCCTAATCCAATTCCAGTGTGACTTCTCAGCCCTTCCCCTCTACTTCCTTCACACCTCTCCTTCACTACTTTTCCACATAGAGCTCTGCTGAGGGAGTAGAGAAGAGTTCATGCAGCCCCCAAAACTAAGCACAGACTGTGTGGTGTAGGGGAGGAGAAAACAAGAGGAAGAAGATCCCCATTTGCAACCCCATCCTCAGCCAGTGCTGGGCTATGACTGAAGATCTGGGTTTATTTCCTTGTTCTGTCAGAAGACTCTGTCCAACCTAGGACAAGTCACAATCTCTCCATGTCTCATTGACTCATCAGTAAAATGTGAACAACACTTCCCTTCCTCACAGGGGTGTTGTGAGGATAAATTAAGGAATGTTTTTGAGGCATTCCTACAAGACTGCTCCAGCCAGCAGGAAGTTAAATTGTGCAGGGGACAGGTTTGGCCTCTGGCAGCCCCAGGATCAAGAAAACTGAAACACCTTTCTTCAGCTGCACTGAGTGTGACCTTCACACAGTCAGGGGGTCTAAACCTTTAAGTCCAGGTGAAAGGCAGCTTGCAAATGACTCTGGATAAACAAATCCTGACTGCTCAGCTTATGCAACACTGCTTCCTTTCAAGAGATTAATTTCCCCACATGCACACTTCTGAAATTCGGAAGCCCTCTTATTCGACTACACCTTTTGGCCCTCTCACATTAATTCTCGGAATGCAGTTGTTCTGATTGACTGGCAAGGATTTTAATTTGCTCTTTGGCAGAAAACTACACTGAAGTAGAAAGTTTTTAAAATGTATGTTAGATCAGACAGACAATCAAAAGCAGTCACAAGCACTCTATAACAGTGAGGGAGAGAGGCAGCCTGGTCTGGTTTGTTATGCACAGAACTGGGGCATCAGAGACCTACAGCATAATCTTGGCTCTGACACTAATTTGCTGTGTGTGGCCTTGGGCAAGTCAAAATCTCAGTTTCCACATCAATAAAAAAATATATATATATACTTATCTACCTCACCAGGATGCTCTAAGGATTTAGTAGAGTGACATTTGTATAGAAGTTGGAACATATGAAGTGCTAAGTAGTAGTAGTAGTAGTAGTATTACTACTACATATGCTGTCACAGTCACCCTTATGGTATTAGTGGCCTTATATCTGAAGATTCATGCCAGAATGCTTTTGTTGCACTTCACAGTTCTCTCAGCCATACCAAAACACAAGATGACTCTCTCATAACATGCAAGGTTCCTCTCCACTTGTGGTACACATTCATAAAAATTATACACCAGTATATTTTCAGTATGCACTATTTGGAGCATGGTGTATACCTCTAGGTTTATTAATGTACCTGGTGCTTTAGCATGTGAACACGTGCACAAAAGCCTGGTGGACTATGTAAAGTGAAAGTGGCCAACAGCTGACAATAAAGAAAGGCTAGAATGACTAGTTGGGAGTTTGTTGTCTAAGACATGTAAAATGCAAAAAAAGGAGACAGAGCATAAATGAGGGAAAGTAAATCAGATTTTCTGAACTATTTCAGTTTTAGTGACCTAGGGTGTTATTAACAGAGGAACATTAGCACAGTGTTTTATTTTTTTAAAATAGCACCAATGAAGCCAACAAATGACATTAGAATTCACAACAACTAAGGATCTGCCCCATGACTTTCAAGTAATCTGCAGAACTAAGAATTATAGCCTGTATTTAATGCACTAAGCGATTCTTCTGCCAGTAAATACAGAAAAAATCATTAATTATCTATCCTGAAATATCACCAGCTGGCCTCAACCAGATCAGAGGCCCATTGTGCTAGGTACTCTATAAACACACAGAATAGGATTGTTCCTATTCCAAAGAACTTACAGTCTAATGCTCCTATCCTGCAAAGACTCATTCACTAGCTTAAGAGTTTGCTGTATCAGGGTACAGAAGAGAGCTTACAATTTATAGTGCCAGGCTGCTGCATTTCTTTGTGTAAGCATTTTTTTTAAAAAAAAATGCTCAACTATGAACCTACATCCACCCATTATACATACACAAAATAAAACACAGAATCTTCAAATTGATACATGTATTGGGCTACTGAGTGTAGAATCTCCTTCAAATACAACATTTGCCTCTTCCATCAGAGATTACAGTGCTCTACAGCCAAAATGCTTCTGAAATAAATGTAGTCAAACTTTACTAATTCTGGGTCACTGAGAACGAAAATGATGCTTAAAATTGTTGATTGGCTCTAGTTTTCAAGATATGCTATTGGGTCAGTATATACGACCCTTGACATGGGAATGGTGGAGGATAAGTGAGTTATAAAGGGAAGGGATCTCAATTTAAACCAGAAATGACTAAAATACATCTTTGACTGGATCTATGAATAAATCTATGACTGGGTTTGGACAGTACTTGCTTTTTAGGCAAAACAATGAATGATGCAATCTGAAGCTGGTATTGCATCATACATGATATGAATTGCATCATGTTATTCCTAGAAGTCATGGATGATGCAATCATAACGAAGCTTACACCACTCTGCTGAACAAATTGCCCTATATCAGCTCTAGAAATCATATAGTGTTGTGCTCTTATTTGTCAGTGTTTGATTTTGCAAAGGAACACATTTATGTTTTAGCCAAAGTGAGCAGAGATGCCTCATACTTGTGTGAACAGTACAGATAACTTCTGCTATGTTTGTGGTGAAGTGACTTTTGCATCACAAAAGCACAGTATAACCACTATGGTTAAGAAAGCCTATCACCTTTATTTTGGCTGCAAAATTGGAGATCAGGACAAGAGGTGGGCCCCACACATATGCTGCAACACTTGTGCAACAAATCTTCACCAGTGGTTGAACAGGAAAAGGAAATCTATGCCTTTTGCAGTGCCAATGATTTGGAGAGAGCCAACAGATCATACCAGCAATTGTTACTTCTGCATGGTGCCTCCAGTTGGGAAAGGTGTGTCAAAGAAGAAAAAGTGGACTGTGCATTATCCAAACGTTCCATCAGCTATACGCCCAATACCCCACGGAGAAGGGCTGCCGGTTCCTGATGCGCCAGAATCATTCTCACTTGAGTCAGACGAGGAAGAGGATGAAACTTCTGGTCCTGAACCATCAACGTCACAGGACCCACATTTTCTCCCATCCTTCTCTTCTGAACCACACCTCATAACACAAGCTGAAATGAATGACCTTGTCAGGGATTTGGAACTACCCAAGAGTAAGGCAGAGCTGTCGGGCTCCAGACTACAGCAGTGGAATCTCCTGGCAGGTGATGTTAGGGTTTCCATGTTCCGTGACTGTCAAAAGGATCTTGTCCCATTCTTCTTCATGGAAGGTGATCTTGTAGCCCGCAACAACATTGATGGTGTGATGGCAGCCCTCAACATCGTTCACGATCTGGATGAGTGGAGACTCTTCATTGATTCATCGAAGACGAGTCTTAAAGCTGTTTTGCTGCATAATGGCAATGTTTTGCCATCAATTCCAGTTGGTCATGCAGTCCATATGAAGGAAACCTATGACAACATGAAACAACTTTTGAGGTGCATAAACTATGACCAACATCAGTAGCAGCTTTGTGGCTATTTGAAGGTTGTTGCTGTCTTGCTTGGTCTGCAGACTGGATACACAAAGTACTGCTGTTTTCTCTGCAAATGGGATAGTTGTGCAAGAGATTCCCACTACATCAAGACAGACTGGCCACTCTGACAGTCATTGGCGCCTGGGAGGAAAAGTGTTCAGCATGCACCACTTGTTGAATCAAGGAAGATTTTGTTACCACCCTTCCACATCAAGCTGGGTCTGATGAAGAACTTTGTCAAGGCCATTGACAAAACACAAGCAGCTTTCAAGTACCTCCGTGGAAAATTTCCAAGGTTAAGTGAAGCTAAGATAAAGGAAGGTGTCTTTGTTGGTCCTCAGATTCGTGAACTTCTTTGAGATGACGCATTTGACCATGCACTTCGTGGCAAGGAAAAAAGACGGCATGGAAAGCCTTCCAGTTAGTGGCAATACATTTTCTCAGAAACAAGAAGGCAGACAACTACAGGTTGTTGGTGGAAAACCTCCTCAAGGCATACAAAAGCCTTGGTTGCAACATGTCACTAAAGATACATTTTTTGCACTCTCATCTAGATTTTTTTCCACCGAACTGCGGAGCAGTGAGCGACGAGCGATTTCACCAGGACACTGCAACAATGGAGAAACGCTATCAGGGCAAATGGAGAGCATCAATGCTTGCAGACTATTGCTGGACAGTGACAAGAGATGCTCCATTTAATGAATACAAGAGACAAGCCAAGAAGCGCCGAGTAGACACTGAATAGGACTAAACTATGTACATAATAGTTTTTTGCCTTTTGTTTCATAATACATTTTATTTATAACACTTTTGCTGATTTTTAAAGTGTTACATAAACAGGACAGGTGAAATATTATCATGTAAAGCAACCATAAACACATGAAAAGACCTAGGTTTACAATTTATGGTTAAAACTCTACTATCTACACAATATACATAGACATAAAATGTAAAAACTTAAATATCTTAGAAACAGTAGCCAGTTGTTTTAATTGTCATATTTGAATTCAGCACATCAAAATACATAATAAATATCACATTTTATCTCTGAAGCAGACAACTTCTAAAAAATTGTAGGCCAGTGTTACCAGGTCAGCCATCTTTTTTTTTTAAATTGGAGTTCAATCTTTCAAATGCCCCTGTGAGACATGAACTAGAAATGCAAAACAATTGTTCATTATGGTTTGCCATCATCTGTCCCTTCACAATATCTCAGGACCCAAATTTAAACTATGACCTTTCTCTTAGAGGTCAACAAAAAGCTTCAAGTCTTCTTGCATTTAAACCATTCACAGGGGCCTTTTGAGCCAAGATCTTAAAGTCTGGTTTATTCATTCATTACACACCTTATTATGGGAGGGGGAAAAAATAAATTTGACATTTCTATCAAATCATGTGTTACCAAAAGGTCACTGATCTAACTTAGATTGTAAGCTCTTTGGGGAAGGGACTTTTTTTGTTCCGTGTTTGTATAGTGCCTCACACAAAACTGCGGCTCCTTGATGCTAGGAAAATACAAATAATAAATAGCAATTTTCACCACTCACCTCATGAGCCTTTTGCTATCTAATACACATCTTCTAAGACTACTAATGTTCCAAACCTTTGTTCAGCTTCAAATGTCTACCTTTTTAAAATCAACCTGCTACATTTCCCTCTCCCCCATGTGAAATTTCCCCTCCCCTGCCAAAAAAATAAAATAAAATGGATTTAAGGCCTGTCAACTAACAATTCTACAGGGTAAAAAAAAAAAAATAGGTGCCAAGATTCTCAAAAGTAAATAAGTGATTTTTCGATGTACCCCCTCAGGAGAAACACTTTAAAAGGATTTCATTTTTAGAAATGCCGAGGTATCGCAAGTTGGGTACCCAAAACTGAGGAAGTCAAATTCACTACTCACTCTGAAAATGCTGGACAGGAGCTTTACTGCACTGGAAAGAGGGGATTCCTGCCCTTTCACTGGCATGCACGATACTTACTTCTAGTCAACACAGACATTAAGATAATGGACTTTTAAGTTATGCTATTTGTATGTGTAGGAAGGTATTGGAGGTCAAGTTTAGAGGCTTTGGGATTTTTATATTAAGATTCCCTTCTCTGCCACATAGTTTAACTCGTGGAAAGTAAGGCTCGGCCAATATTTTCAAACTTAGGTACCTAAAGTGGCCAAATTTTAAGAGGTTTTGCGCACCCACAACTGTCACTGATTTCACTTGAAGTTATATGGGATCCAGGCCTCTGAAAGTGAGGCAACTTCTATTTAGATATGCAAGAGGCACACCAGAACCCATGGAAATCAATAAAAGAACTCTGACTTCACTGAGCACTAGACTGGGCCCTGAATATGGATTCAGGTGCTTATCTGTAGGTACTAGTGTTTGAAAATGTTAGCTCTGGCCTTACAGGGAGAGGAATACAAAAGTCATCCCAATACATTTGTTTTAAAAAAAATCTCTAAAAATAAATATTTCTGTAACAATAATACGTGGCATATGCAGAATACAAAGTGGTGTGGATTTTACCAATGCTTATTTAAAAAATCAATTGTGTTCCCCCCGCATCTTTAAAAGCAAAAGCTTTTAATATTTAATTGGTCTCATAGAAAGTCTTATTTTGCATAATTCCCAGAAGGCATCTTGATTTGATATGTTAATAGAGAATAGGAACATAATGAAAGGCTTACTTATTTCTTTATATTGTCTTGGATAATATTTTTTTATGAACACCAAAGTAAGGAGGAAAAGATGGGATGGGAACAGCGCTTGCACCTTAGAAATGACTCCTCCTGCTGTTTGGAAAACTTCCCCACAAAGTCACGACAGGAGACAACAACAAAAGATGCCCAAGACACGAACAATAACCATGACTGCAGTCAACAGCCAATAAAATAATGATCTAGGAGTAAAGGAGTTTCTTTGGACTTATCTACACTGCCCTGCAGTTTGGGCTACTGATGAGTGTATAACAGCGTGCACCAAAGTGCTGTGCTTTAACTTCTCTGCTCTGGATGCTGCAGGTGTGAACTAAAAAGTTCCTATTTCACATTAATGCACACTGCTGTATGAAGAGGAGGATTATATTAATGTGAACTAGGAACCTTTTAGTTTGTGCCTGCAGCATCCACACAGGGGAGTTACAGTGCAGCACTTTGGTACCCACTGCTATTCACATCCCCATAGACTTTCAGTGGAAACATAGCCCTATATTAGAAACATATCAGGGCAGGCACCAGATCTACCTACATGTTTTTATGGCACCTATCACAATAGGGTCCTGATCTCAATTGGAGCTTCTTACAATAGCCTAACATGATTTTTTTTAAAATGGAAAGATTCAAAATGTAACTGCTTAAATCATTACAGTAAATATGGGATCACAGCACTACAAGCTTCTCAAGTTCTATGTTTTGAGAAATATTTTTTTTCAGTTTTGTTAAAATGTAAATTGTTAAAGTCAGGAGATCTAGGTTTTTATTTCCTGTTCTGCAACTGACCTAATGTGTGATCTTAAGCAAATCACTTTGCCTCTCTCTGCTTCAGTTTCCCCTTCTGTAAAATGGGGATACTTACCTTCCCTTATAAAGTGCTTTGCGATCTATTGATGAAAAGAACCATATAAGAGCCAGGTATAAATACTGTTATTACATTATATCAAATGTTTCTAGCCTTCAACAGCAAAGAGGGTCTCTTTGCCCTCATTAAGGATGAGGTTGGTAGTATCGCTTATTATTGAGATTGCCTGACACATCTCATAATAAGATGTTCAGTTGCTTATAAACTAACTATTTGGGCATGGAAAAGTTCAGCCAAGTGTTAGCATCAGGTTGAGTTGTTGTTTTGGGGGGGTTTTTTGGAAGGGGGTTGATTTTTTAAATTTTAACTGAAACTTTAAGAAAGAGGCTAGAGAAAAATACATTGTTTAGACCATGATAAAAAAACCACACACACAACAAACCTACCTAGAAACCTTTTCTTCGAAAAGCTCTGCCACCCTCATTCCTTGAAGCGTGGATTTGAAATTTGGCAGGAGGACGTGGTTGTTGCATCCCCAGGGAAATCCACCCAAATTTTGCCAAATTACAAGCACTTCAAAAGCAACAGTTCATACAGACTCAGTAGAGACTTTCTAGAGCTTCACAGCTAAATTCACAGAAGACTCCATCTGCACTGGGCATGCTCCAGCTGGGCAGTTGCTGCTCTGATCCTCTGCAGGTCACGTTGGGGATGCAGAGCGGGAAGTCTGTCTCTCCTTTGCTGTCAACACATAAGCAACCCTAATTCTGGCATTCCCTAGCTTCTGAGTGATTGACTTTGCATCTTATATAATGTTCTTTTAATATAGTTTGTACATGGTGTGACAAAGCTCCAAGTCTGTACTTGTGGGTCCTGCGCTTCCTGGCAGATTTAGGGGCCTCAGAAACTCATCTAAGCCCCAGAGTGACCTCCCTTTCTCAGTATAATTGGCAAGAGTCACCACCTAGTGAGTTACCTTCATCGCAGGCCAGTATGGAAGATGGAAAAGGGGGGAGCCCGGGCCCGCCCTCTACTCCGGACTCCAGCCCAGGGACCCTAATAGTATCAGCTAAGATGGCTGACCTTTTAGGCACAAAACACAATACAATTCCCTGGGCTACTTCCCCACAGCAGTCCCCACTTCTTCAAACTCCACTTCACCCTTACCTCAGGGCCTCCTTCCTTCTGGATGATATGTTGTCCAACACTCAGTCTCACCAACAGCACAACTTCCTCTCACAGCTCCTGACACCAACACCCACCTGACTAACTGGGAGGTTTTTATCTGGTTTCAGCCAGTCCCTGATTGGCTTCAGGTGTCCCAATTAGGCTAGCTGTTTCTACTCCTTTCTAGAAGGTTCTTAATTGGCCCCAGGTGTCTTGATTGGCCTGGAGTAGCCTTTGTTTGGCTATCCAGGGAACAGGGACCTGCACATCCTGAGACTGATATACCTGCCTTCCAGCACTCTCCTATATCCTTCTGGTCTGACTCCGTCACAATGGGTAATCGATACTAGGTTACACAAGTTAAAGACCAATGATTAAACATAATTTAAGCCAGGGGTCTCAAACATACAGCTCGCAGAGTTATTTCCTGTGGCCTGCCATAGGTGCTGACTCCAGCAGCAGTCAAGCTCCCCTCCCCAACCCCAGCATGCCGCATCCCCGTGCCTCTGCCTACCTCCCAGCACTTCCTGCCACCAAACAGCTGTTCTGCGGCACTTAGGACTTTGCAAGAGGGAGGGGGAGGAGCAGGGATGCAGCGCAGGAGAGGAGGTGGAGAAGAGGCAGGGCCGGGACATGGATTTGGGGAAGTGGTTGGAATAAGGGCAGGGAGAGGTTGGAATGGGAGCAGGGGCAGGGCCTCATGGACTAGACGAGCAGTCTGAGGTATGAAATTCAGCATGTATGATTCTTTGCTGTGAGTAATTAGGAAGAATGTTTGTTAAAAGTGGCAATGTATTTTGTATGAATAGTTACTTTTATAAGTTCCTGCCATTACATCTATGTTGATAGACTGTCAGTGTAGATCGTCAGTGTTACTGACAAAAAGAATAGTTACAGGTGTTTATATTTTATTAAAACCCCTCTTCACATTACAGTTTTTAAAAAGTTAATACATTGACGTTTAATACCATACTATATTACTCTTCATTTTTGACTATGCTTTCGTATCATTGCATGAGAAGATATCACTGATGCAGCCCTCAGGCCAATGTACTAGTCCTCATGTGGCCCACATGGTGATTTGATCCCTGATTGAAGCACTGTCACCTGATATATCTCTTTCCATTACTGAGTCACCATGGAGTGCTATTAAAGAGATAGGTTCTAGAAGCTAGGCCTTCATATTGTTGTAAAATATAGATCTAACATGGGCTAACCAAATCCACAGTGGGTAGCCAAAAATTTGTCTGTGGTCTGGGTTAACTAGATCAATGCTTAATCAAGCTTGAAGTCAGGGTAGGAGGGGTCTCCATCACATTAACAGTTTCCCCTTTCCATGCATAACTCCAGCTTAATTGTCCTGCATACTCTCTGAGCGTCCTGATGCAGTCTTTAACTAACAAATGGTTTGACATAATAGATTTAGTGTGATCACCAACTAGCACAGCAATAATCTTATTGTCCAACACCAAACCGTGACAAAAGCATCAGTTAGACCAGGCTAAAGCAGTGATTTTGTAAGAGGCACCTGCAGTCTCCGGAAAAGGCATAGACTGTAGTTTCATAACATCACCCAATGGAGAAACATAGATTAGAGAGAGCAAATAGCTATAAAGCCATCCAGACCAATGCAGGATTGTCCCCTACCATACAATTTCTATTTTATTTTGTTCTAGCTTTAAAAGTCCTGTGCCATGAAGTTTCCACCACTTCCCTTTGGAGACTATTCCACATCTCACTGTCAAAGTTTTTGCTGACATTCAGACTAAATTCTCCCATTGCTCCAATTTATAACCCTTTGTAACACACTGTATAATTCCTCTCTGCCCATAGTATTTATACTCCTGAAATATTTGTAGATTTATGTTCCACCTGAGTCTTGTCTTAGCCAAGTGCTGCATATTTAGCTCCTTTAATCTTCCCTCAGAAGTAAATCTCGCCAGCCCCCGATCATTTTTTGCTACATAAAAATGATAAGTTTGCTAATATACATTACTGCGTTTTTACAGTTCATGAGCAACCCTATGAATAGAAACTCCATTATTAAAACAGCATGTATCTAAATTTGGTACATCAGCTATTATTCTGTAAAAGCCTTAATAGTTAATCCACTGGGATCATGACAAAGACTAGCAATGCTTGATGCCTGCCAGATATATCTTACAGATCGGTGTATATTTATATTCACACAGTGTCATCCATCCTGATCAATACGGTTGAAAGGAATAAGCAGTCATTAGCTGTGTGAAGATATAAAATGAAGCACCATGTTTTGCTGCATGGTCCAGATGTCCTAGAGTACAATCACAAAGGTGGCCTTCCTTTGTTAGACAGAGAGGATAACATAACTCATTTATTCAGCAAATCAAATACCACCATTCTGCATCTAAACCTGTGGTTCCCAAACTTTTGTACTGGTGACACCCTTCACACGGCAAGCCTCTGAGTGCAACTCCCCTTTATAAATTAAAAACACTTATAATGGTATATATATATATATATATATATATATATAAGTAAAGCATAGTTTGGACTGGAGGCTGACAGCTTGTGACCTCTCCCATGTAAGAGCCTCATGAACCCCTGAGGGGTCCGGACCCCCAGTTTGAGAACCCCGACCTAAACCATCTAATTTGTGCATGGAAATGACGGTGCATAAAACCTTCATGTGAAGATTTACAGGCCAGTTTGAATATCTGGCCTTGTGTGCCCCAGAGAGTAGCACCCATTTGATCCCAATCATCCATTCTTGCATTCTATTGGCAAGGATCACCACGTGTTTAGCCCTTAGCACAGAATCACCAATTACAAATCCTGACTTGGGGCCTAAGTGAGAATAGACCTTTTGGTGCCCTCCCAGCTAATTGCAAATATTACAGAACCAAAGCAGAAGGCCAGAAAAGGATTGACAGAGGTGACACAAGCTAGTACTGAGGGGCACTAGGAGAGCTTTCTGTAGGACTGGAATAGGAAGGGAAGGTGTTGCA
Organism: Dermatemys mawii; assembly: GCA_007922305.1. Lineage (NCBI taxonomy): Eukaryota > Metazoa > Chordata > Testudines > Dermatemydidae > Dermatemys > Dermatemys mawii. The sequence goes on along the minus strand of ML677332.1, from coordinate 3,136,885 downwards.
AGTCAGCACTGAAGTTAATGAAGAAATTCATTTTATGTAGCACAAGGACTGCACTATGCCTTACTAAAGGTCAGTTATGGTAAATACAGCAGTTGCAATAGTGTACAAGATATACCAGCGCTCAAAGAGTTAAAAGGAAAAAGACTCAATTTAAATATAGAATTTTTCAGAGGGCTTTTATTCTAGTCTCACTTGGGCTTTCTGCTTAAATTATCCAATCTGATTAGTTTAGCAATTTAGAATTTATTCCTTGAACCATATATCACAGCGGTTTCAATTGGTATTTTGTGGCCTTTCTAGTCATTTTATAACTTTTGTAAAAAAGCTTATTCCAACTCAATGAAATATCATAAAATACCAAAACCATGCATCAGTCAAATCACAGGCACACGCTCAGCACCCCCTCAGCTAAACATGATCACAGAATACTACACTGTGGCTTAAAGGAAGATCTCACTGGCTTCTTCACTCTCTTCTGGTGTTATCACTTCCCCTGCCCTAAGGGGATGCACAGGTAAGATATGACCAGAGTTATACCCTCTACTTTCATAATAAAGTTCTACCATCTGTTATGCAGCAATGTACTGTACTTCTAATGTCATGATCCCACTTCCGCTCTATCCTGAGGTGCACTCTCAGCTAATGGTGCCTCTTCCTGGCCATCCTGGGGATTAGCTCTGGCCAGGCATTGAACTCTCCTCCAACAGTGTCTCTTCCATTGTTTACTCACTGTCTGCCACTCAGGGGGCTCCCTCTTCACGACTTGGCCCTCTGGGCAGGTCACCACACGTTCCCCTTCCAAGCAGAAGCGGGGGCAGTATCAAAGTCCCTCCATACAAAATGGCAATCTTCCCTCTATTGGTCCACCGTGCCACTTCTCCAGGGACTGGTAGGTAGATCCATCCCACCCTCTACTCTGGGTGCCAGCTCCGGGGCACTCTTTTCAGCAGACAAAGTCTGACCTGCCCCATAGCTTGCTGCTTTCCTGAGCCTTACCTTCCTCTCTATCTCTCCCTCTTGTCTGGGTTTGCCACCCAGGAAGTAACTGTAAGCTACTTACCTCTAGTCCCAGACACAAGTCCCCTCTCCCAGGGAGTGACTGCAGCGAACTTCCTTGCAGTCTCCTCTTTCGCCAGCTTCCTGGTTTATAGAGGCCCCACCAGCTCCTGCCCAGTTGAGCTTCTTCTAATTAAATCCCTGCTCCCTATCTCCTTCTCCAGGTCCAGACAAGGCAGTTAATTGGCCTATTTAGCCATCTGAGCTCCTGCAGGCTTTGTGTGGGGTGGACACAGGCTAGAGAAGTATGACTGGAATCACAATTAATTGCATATGTTTAAGCCATTCAAAACTTTTGGACTGGGATTTTCAAATGCATGTCAGGGAATTAAGTGCCCAGTTACCAAGAAATTTTAATGGGATTTAGGAGCCTCACTGCCCATGGCTAGTTTGAAAGTCCCAGTCCTGGGTTTTAGTAGAATATGCAAATTTTACAGCACTTTGAAAAATCAGCTCTAAACAGAGTTTCACTCAACCTCAACTATGATGAAGCTGTGGCATTACCCCATAACAACACTTAAGGGCCACATCCTCAGCTGGGGCCAACTGGCATAGTTCTTTTCCCTTCCATGGAGCTGTGTGAATTTACACCAGCTGAAGAGCTGGCTCTAGAAGTGAATTTACAGTGTTCTTTTCAGAATTAGACAATCAGAGCGCTAACAGAATTTTCACTGAAGTCAATATATCCTGGATTGCAGGACTGGGCTGATAATACTGTATCTGTGCATGGTACTTTTCAGCAGAGAAACTAAAAAGAAAGATTCCCGCCTCAAGAACTTACAAGCTAAAGGGACATTCAGGTACAGTACTATTAATAGCAATAGAGAGACAGGGAAGGGAATTATTGGTGCAGGGTTTCAGTGCAGAGCAAGGGTGTTTTCAGGTTTCTTCTGAAAGAGCAGGGGATAGGGCTGTGGGTTAACATTAATTAGGAGCTGTTTCCAGATGGATGGAGCAACATAAAAAATCAGCCACGTTTTGTGTGAGAGGAGAGAAAGTGCAATCAGGAGGGAAGGTCAGATGGAGTGTTGGCTGCAAGACAGAAGAGCAATTATGAAAGAAGAAGCAGAGTTGCAGAGCACTCTGGGTTGTGGAATGAATGCTGCAAGCAGCAAGAGAAAGGGTATATTCAGAACATAATATTTTTGGAGGGAGGGGATCTCTAAGCGATGCCAGCTGAGCCCACTGCACTGCAATGCCATTATAAAATCAGTGTCCCTGAGACAGGGTATTTCTGATAGCATCACAACACCAGTCCGCATTTCTGCTGTGTTCTGACACATCATCATCATTCCTAAAGGCACCTTTGTTTCAAAAAGTCCCTTCTGAGAAGGATGGGGTGAAATATGGTCCTACTCACTCCTACTCCTCTTCCACATCAGAGGCAGGTAAAGGGACTAAGTTTCAAAGTATCTTTCCTAGCTGAGAGTCAATGAACATGTCAAGATCTCCATTTAGGGCCACATTCTGATACCCTTAACTCATATTGAATAGCACCATACTCCACGGATAGCCTGCTGAAATCAATGCAACTCTCTCAGAAGTGAAGTGCTATGGGTAAAGGCATTACAATCACACCACATTCCCAAGTGTGGAACAGTAGTTGCTCTAGTCCATCTGACATGGCTAACTGGAATGTGCCATACAGCTAAAAGACCCTGGGATTGGGTTGGATCCAGTACCACGTTTTCAACAGAGCACACAGACCCTGAATGAACATCCAAACTCACACCCTTCTTTCCCCAAAGCTTTGCCCCCCGCCCTGCTCATTACATTCCCCTCCCTCGGTGGCTCGCTGTCCCCCACCCTCACTCACTTTCACTGGGCTGAGGCAGGGGGATGGACTGTGGGAAGGGGTGAGGGCTCTAACTGGGGGTGCGGGCTCCTGGGTTGGGGCCAAAAATGAGGGGTTCAAGGTGTGGAAGGGGACTGGGTGAGGAAGTTGGGGTGCAGAAGAGAGTGAGGGATCCAGCTGGAGATGAGGTGTTTGAGGTGTAGGAAGGGGCCAAGGGATTTGGAATGTGGGAGGGGGCTGCAGGTTGAGGTAGGGGCTTGGGGTGTGGCAGGGGGTGAGGGCTCTGGGATTGGGCCAGGCATAAGGAGTGTGGGGTGTAGGAGGGAGCTCCAGATTTGTGAGGAGCTCAGGGCTGGGTCAAGGGGTTGCCCAGAAGCAGCCAGAAGGTCCACTTCCTACACGGGGTGGGAGGAAAGAAGGCTCCATGTGCTGCTCTCGCCCACAAGCACTTCCCAACCAATGGGAATGAGGAGCCAATACTTGGGGCAGTGCACAGAGCCCCGTGGTCCCTCCTCCACCCCACCTAGGAGCCGGACCTCCTGGCTGCTTCCGGGATGCAGCACAGTGCCAGGATAGATAGGGACGAGCCTTCCTTAGCCCTGCAGCACTGCCGACTGGGAATTAACACCCTGCTCGGTGGTGCTGACCGGAGCCGCTAGGGTCCCTTTTCAACTGGGCATTCTGGTCAAAAACTAGACGTCTGGCAACCCTAGCAGTTCCTAAGTGAAGTGAGGTTGGAGGGCTCTGCATGGTCCTATGAGATGAGGAAAGCATTACTCAATCTGTGTCCTGTATCCTCTATGCCAAGAGCCACAATCAACGTTAGCCATTTTACAGAGAGTTCTCACACCTGGTTGTCCATTGTGTCAGGAAAAGCAGAGCCAGTACAACTCTTCCTCTAATCGTTTTGGATAAATGATCTGAGAGCGCTGATCAGCTGCCAGTGTCAGAGAACTGACTAAGATGAGATGAAGGAAAACAACTCCCAAACTGTCAGGCTTTTCATCTTAATTTACACCCCCATCTGTACCCTCCAAAATGACTCTGCCTGCTAATTAAAATAAATTAGAGGAAAACAGGGTCTTGAATGAGTGTTGGCAATGCTTGCATTGGCAAATGAAGGAAAGGGCAAGGGGTGGGTGGCTCAGAAGAGAGAGAGGGGCAAGGAGTATTCTCCTATAATGGAGGTGGGCAAACTATGGCCCGTGGGCCACATCCGGCCCATGGGACCGTCCTGTCCAGACCCTGAGCTCCCAGACAGGAAGGCTAGCCCCCAGCCCCTCCCCTGCTGTTCCCTCTCCCTCGCAGTCATGCCGTCACACGATCAGCATTCTGGGCAGTGGGGTTGTGAGCTCCTGCGCAGCAGCACATCTGGCTCTGGCTGGGCAGCGCGACTGCCCATCCTGCTGCTCTAAGCAGCATGGTAAGAGGGCCAGGGGATTGGATAAGGGGCAGGGAGTCCCGGAGGGCAGTCAGAGGACAGGGATCAGGGGGTGGTTGGATGGGGTAGAGGTTTGAGTGGGGGGGACAGTTAAGGGATGGGGAACAGGGGAGTTGGATAAGCATGGGAGTCCTGGGGGGCCTGACAGGGGTGTGGATAGGGGTCGGGGCAGGGAGGGATAGGAGTCAGAGGACAGGGGGGTTGGGGGGTTGGGGGGTCCCGGGGGGGCAGTTAGGGTCATGGGGTCTCGAGAGGGGGTGATTAGAGGACAAGGAGTGGAGGGGGAGTTGGATAGGTCAGGGATTCTGAGGGGGGCAGTCAGGGGCTGGGAAGTGGGGGGGTCAGATAGGGGGCGGGGGCCAGGCTGTTTCGGAAGGCACAGCCTTCCCTACCCAGCCCTCCATACAGTTTTGCAACACAGATGTGGCCCTCGTGCCGAAACATTTGCCCACCCCTGTCCCCACTATAGCAATGCTAATTTCTCCTTAGCTATATTGTCTGATTTCTCTTCAATGCCCTGTTCTCTGTCCATGCTAGATCCTGTTCCAAACAAGCTTCTCGGGGAGTGCTGAGTCAAGCATGCTCACGGGCAATCTCTCAGTGGCATTACAAAAATTAATGTCAGAAAAGTCAGTAGAGGCTTATTTCTTTTAGCTGAATCTGCTTTTTTCACAAGGAAATGCAAAAGCCTTGCAGCATCAGAGAAGCTCTACCTGCACCTTCCCATGACAATGCCACCAATCTGCCCTCCCAAGGGGTGATTTTTAACCTTTCTGTATCTCAGATTCCTCAGTTACAGAACAGAGAGAACTAACTGCCAGGGGCATTCTAAGGCTCACGTAATTCAGATCCTGGGATGAAATGAAATTAAATGATCTCTGTATTTTGCAGTGTGCTGTTAACATAGCAGGAATGGTGAACAGAGGATTTGGATGTGGACAGAAATGTTGTTATGATCCAGAGGAAAAAATTCAAGAGTTCCTTCAGAGCAGGCGCTTCCTGCTCTGCTCTTCCCTCTCCTTAACAGGCTAAGTGAATCCTTCTGCCTGTCTGATGCCAGTTTAGGCTTTATTAGTGAGACCTGTTTTAACTTGTGCCATAGTCCCGGGGCAAGGCCAAACTGAGTTTCTGAGCCTCCTGCTAAAATGGGTGGGGCCCAGGCTTCCATTTTAATACAAGACAAGTGACAGTGAGCTCAGGGGCTAGATAGAAAGGAGAAGGAAGTGACTCGATGCACGGATCCTCAGCGAGTGTAAATCAGCCTCACTCTACTGAAGTCAACACTGAGCTCTCTGATGTATTTATAATGTTTTAGTAGCCTATATTCATTACAGCCTGCCAGCAACTGGCAGCAAACAGATTATCACAAATTCATCACTCAGGAACATCACCGCCAGCCAGTCACTTAGACAAAGGGACCAGACCCTTGCTGGCATAAATCAGTGTAGCTCCATTGATATCTGTACATTATAATGTTATAGCATTTGATTGCTATCAAAGCACTTTCTTGGTAACGGAACAAAAGAAACCTCTCTATGTGTATTACGGTCAGAGAGCATATCCTTTAGTACTGTACTGATATCCTATTGATCTATATTAAGAAAGAAAATGCTACAATTTAGTGTAGAAGGGTATGGGGTGGCCTATGGTGAATGACCAGTGAATTGTAAGGTTACATTTGGAGCTGCAGATCTATGTTCCCTTTGTCATCTTGATCATCTCAGAGTCTTTGCATCTCTTGCCCACTAATAGCTATAGTTGCAGCCAGGATTTTAATCTGTTACTAGCCCTATCTTTGGCCATTAAAAGAAGAGAGGCTGAAACACTAGATGGGATTTAATATCTGCTACTTAGTCTGTGGCAGAACATTACTGAGAGGAAGTCAATTGTGGTGCTTTTCGCTCTTCTGTTTATCTGAGCCAAGATAAATTCTGTCACTGACAGAGTTTTGGCTGCCAGCTTTTTGGTAGGGTGTAATGACACTGCTGGAAAGCACTTTTTTGGCTTTTCTTCTTCTTCCCAATCATTACATTTATTCCTGTTTTCTTCATTTCTATCTCTGCTCACAGATGAGCTGACCTGGGCTGGCTACAAAGAAACCTTGAATGCACAGTACTAAACCTCAGGGACAGTCAATTTCCCCACAGAGACTATTCCATAGATAAGATATTCAGCAGTATGAGACCATTTATAAGTAGCTGCCTGTTGAGCTACCTCTGTGCCACAAGCTAGCAGTGTGATTCCCCAGCTCATGTACACATACAGTAGTAGATGAGAGTCACTGTGAGTATAAATAGTAGTATAGCTGTGGTAGCATGGACAATAGCTACAGTGCCAAGAACAGACCCACCTGAAGCTCTCATTGAGCTACCGGGAGTATATGTACGTGAGCTGGGGAATCACACCCCTAGCTCATAGTGTAGACACACGCTTGATCCAGGATCTTTTTGCAGATAGTGCTAAGCAAACAATTTCACGTCTTGATTCTGATCTGGTTTACACTAGTGACTTTATTGGAATTATTCCTTATTTACATGAGGTTCTCATTTACTAAATGGAACTGAATACATATCTCCATCTTTTAATGATCTTTCTCCTTTTTTCACCTTTTAATTAACCACTCTTCAGCTCCTCTTGCTCCATGAACCCCCTTCATTGCTGCCCTATTAGCACTTTCAAAGAGAACACTATTCAAACGCATACACCCTGTACAGGATACAAGGGATGGGTAGATTTTTTTTTCTGTATATTCTGGGCTCCATCTTAGAATCACAGAATTGTCAGAAGGAGCTTTGAAATGTCTTCTAGTCCACTCATGGCAGGACTAAGTAATAACTAGACCATCCCTGACAGGTGTTTGTCTAACCTGCTCTTAACAATCTCCAAAGATGGAGATTCCACAACCTCCCTAAGCAATTTATTCCGGGGCTTAACTACCCTGACAGGGAGTTTTTCCTAATGTCTAATCTAAACTACCCTTACTGCAATTTAAGCCCATTGTTTCTTGTCCTAGCTTCACTTTGGTGCAGTTCAAGGAAAGGAGAAATAAAATGGATCTAAGCCACCTTTCCATTCCTCCCCATCCTCTGTCTGATGGGGGCGGGGGTTAAATAGCTTCTTAACACAACTGGGAGGTGAGACTACAAAATGTGCAGACATATCTCAGCTAGCTTTGATCTAGCTCACTCAAGGAACCACAGCAGGGAAGGAGCAGTAGCACTGGTGTCAGGCACTCAAGTATTTACCCACGGTCCCAGGTGGGTGGGACTAACTCACACAACCACCTGTGCTCCCACAGCTTTGCTGTTATTATTACTCAAGCTAGCTTTGATTTAGCTCGATCAAGGCTAGCTCAGGTAGGTCAACACCGGCTGCAATCACACCTCCCAATTACAGCACAGGCATTCCTTACATTATAATGTAATTTAGATGTTGGCCGCAATGGCTCTCTTGAGATGACTGCCCCAGATAAGGATCAGTGTTCCGCATGGTTGTGCAGCATGGCCTTGCTCACTCCTGACACACATGCGGTGGGGGGGGGGGGTGTTGGTGGTGTAGAGCCAACTGTGCTGCCTTTATCCCTCTTCCCCCTGGCCCCAAGGATTTCCCTACACAAACAGAAGCCTTGGCTTTCCCTTTACATCAGCTGACTGACCACTTTCCATTGTGGGTTCTGGGGCCAAGGATCTGGTTCATTGCACCAAACCCCGAAAAAACAGGCAGCATGAAAGCGGATGCTGAACAAGAGTACTAATTCCTTATGAACCTTGCTTCCTTCCAGGAGGAGGGCTATTATTTGTCCTAAAACACAAATGGTTTCAAGCATCATGGATATTGGAGTGTTAAATAACCACAAAAATTCTCCAAGGACACAATACTAACTTTACCAATGACTCTCATTATGGGGACTGAGCACTGGGTTCCTGTTTTCAAAGGTTTTGCATTACACAATGGTCAAGAACTCCTTTTACAGGGCTTCTGTGACTCACCTGCTTCACAGTTAATTGAAGGTAGCTTTGTTATTAGGCTGACCAGCTTACCAGTTTGCAGCAGGGCTCAGGGTAATTAGGTAATTGGGTCAATTAGCCACTTTCAACAAGTTAAAAGCTGAGCCTTAGCTCTGTTTTGGGGTATTTACTCACCTTTTAGCATGACAGCAAAAAGAAAAATGTAAATTAATGTTTTAGAAAACTAAAAGCTTGTTTAAGGGCTAGTGCAGTAGACTGAGCCTCTAGAAGCACACTGTCCTCAACACAGAAAGGATAGTTTTGTGTTTAAGGCACTAAACTGGGACTTGAAAGATGTGGTTTCAGTTGATAGCTCTTCTGAAGACGCCTTGTGTGACCTTGGGCAAGTCACTTAATCTCAGCGTGCTGCAGCTTTCCATCTGTTTAATGAGGATAATGCTGCTTCCTACTTGCCTTGCCTATTTAGATAGTCTTCCCTGTAGAGTTTACTATCTCTCACTTAAGTGTACGTCTTCACTACCCACCAGATTGGCAGGCAGTGATCGATCTGTCGGGGATCGATTTATTGTGTCTACTGTAGACACAGTAAATTGATCCCAGAGGGCGCTCCCCGTCGACTCCGAAACTCCCCCTCCACAAGAGGTGGAAGCAGAATCAACAGGAGAGAGGCAGCGGTCGACTCGCCACCATGTGAACGGCCAGGTAAGTCGCCCTAAGATACTCCGACTTCAGCTATGCTATTTGTGTAGTTGAAGTTGCATATCTTAGGTCAACTCTCCCCCTACACACTGTAGCCCAGGTCTAAGAGTTTGTACGGAACCTAACACAACTGGCCCCTGATCTCAACTGTGATCCTTAGGGGCTACTTTAATACAAATTAATAATAATATAAATCAATCATTATTTAAAAGCCACAGCTGGGATTTTATTTTTTACCATGCATTATGCATGGTATAATGACTTCATGGTTGCAAACATAAAACAACTATAGATTCCCACTAACCACTTCTAAGAAGGATGATGACAGAATTCAGGCAGTTCAGTTCAATAAACAGAGGACTTTACCTCTTGTGCTTCACTGGCTGCTACTCATTTAGAGATTTGTATAGGATGGCCACAACAGGGAAACAAAGTCACAAGAACTTGAGCAACTCTGTCTCTATTTAGCAGAGAACAACTGTGTATGCAAGTGCACAGGCGTGTGTGTTCGCACACACAAAAACACACATGCCAGTATGTTACAATGGATGCAACATACCACATGGAGATGATAGGGAGAGATGGAACACATGGATGGTGATAAGCATTGGTGCTCAAAGTCTTCACAGTGAGAACAGCCACATTCCCAGAAGGAAGCAGAACTGCAATTCCATCTTACCACAAGGTGGTATATAACGATTTGATGTATGTTGAGAGAAATCTTGAACCCAGATCGGTGGGTAGCGCTTGATGCTTCAGAGGTCGATTTATCGCGTCTCATCTAGACACGATAAATTGATCCCCGAATCGAACTCGACCTCGGTGGGAGGAATAAGCAGAGTCGGCAGGGGAGCAGCCGCAGTCGTCCCACCGCCGTGGGGATGGCCAGATAAGTCAAATTAAGATACTTCTACTACATTACGTCAGTAGTGTAGCTGAAGTTGCGTATCATAGTTCAAACCCCTCCCTAGTGTAGCCCAGGCCTTAGAGCCTGATCAAATGCCCATTAAAGCCAGTGGGACTCGTTCTACTGCCTTCAATGAGCCCTGGATCAGACCCTTACAGCATGAGCTATATTTCAGGCCCAGAGAAAAATAAACTGTTGGTGGTTCAGTCACCTGCTCAGGACAGTGGCTCTGGCTAACGAAATTTCACTTGTCAACAACTGCTGCCCTTACATCTTATACTGCAGCACAATGATCACTAGGGGCACCTTGGCTTCCAAGACTCAACTGGGGTGACCAGGTGTCCCAATTTTATAGGGACAGTCCTGATTTTGTGGTCTTTTTCTTATACAGTGGATTACGGTTAATTGGGACACATCGAGACTGGAACAATTTGGCCCGATTAAGCAGCTGCCCCAATTAACTGAAGTAAATACAAAGGGACACTTTGTTTCCATTCTTTGCGATGTGTCCCAATTAAGCGGCTGCCCCAATTAACCGGTGGACTGATTAACCGGAATCCACTGTATAGGCTCCTATTATCCCCCCACCCTGTCCTGATTTTTCACACTTGCTGTCTGGTCACCCTAGACAGTGTTTGCAAAGATACAAGCTTCTGCTGTAACGTTTTCAGAAAGAAAAGTAATGCCACAGAATGTCTCTCTCTGAAAGCAAGTGAGAGCTGTTTCCCAGCTTCAGCCGTCACCTTGCCTCTGTGTTCAGTTGTGAGATTACACACGGCTAGGCGGTCTATTTATTTCGAGAGATACTCATGCCTCTGATTTCCCTCGGGAAACCTAATGCTGGGAGAGTTTATCTTCCTTCACATCAGCGCTGGAGCGTATAAGGATTGTTGTCGGTATCCGCTATTCGTTCAGTGACATTTTGACATGATGGCATGTGCGCATTCACCCTGTCTTCGTATGAACGCAGAACGTAGGCCACGCTCACGGTTTCCTTACAAAAAGAATTTTGTTCTCACTTGAGTTCAGGTTTCTCTAAGGTTCCTCGGAGTGCTCAATAATGTGAATGGGTTTGTTTAGGGAGGCAGACACAAGGACTGGTCAGGATGATGAATAAAGAAACGGGTCAGATCCTTGGGTTGGTGGAAATCAATGTGGTTCCATTGAAACTGCAGATTCAGACCAGAGGGGGTTCTGGTTCAGTATGATCATATGGATTAGTTATGAGTATTATACCCCATCACACCAAACCCATTTGTTTTAATGTTTTATTCCTGTTCAGAACTCTCTGCTCCCTCTCCTTGCTGCCAATTACAGATTCCCCCCTCTCCTCCTCCCTGGCACTGCTACACATGCCAGACACAGCCAATTACTGTCATTCACACAGAACACCACAGGATCTTTGCATTGAAGAGCTCACAATTGCATCTAGACAAATGCAATGCCCAGGTCACATGTCAGAGTGCATGGAGATATAGAGTCAGTTCCTGGGCCTTCTTTCCACCCAGCGTACACCATATAAATGGGTTAGCATGCCCTCTCCCTATCGCCCCCTTCTCTCTGCACTCCAGCCTCCTCACTAAAACACCATCTTCTGCCACACCACTAACCTGCACCACTTCCCTTAGTGCATGAATAGGATAAGCTCTGAACCCCCACGCCCTTACTCTGGCCCCTACTGCCCATCACCATGTGGCTTCTGCTTGTCTTGACAGCCAGGTCCTACTCCCACTTCTTATCCCAGTATTCTCCATTTTCTGCTCCCCAGGACCTCTCCCTGCTCCACCCCAGCTTCTAGCCTTTTAACTTCTTGCTCTCTGGCATCATCCATTTTAGCTTCTGTCCTCCACAGATACTATAACCCCCTCTGCAGCTCCTGTCCCCCTGCCTCTGCCCAGCCTCTAAGTGCTGCCTCCTCCCCTTTCAGCTACTTTTGGGAGCCCGTGTGGGACAGCAGGAGGAAGCAGGACAATAGAGGCCTTCTCCAGTCCATGCAGATCTAGAGGTAGCCAGCAGGGGGAAAGCAGGAAGAAATAGATACTGTCATTCAAGCAATATAAGGGGATACAGTGTGGGTGACAGCAGCAGAAACTCTGATTTGGTCTCGGGAATACTGCATGTCTCTGCATGGTTTGCACAGTCCCAAGCTTGTCTCTAGGTGCAGTTATGAGACTCTTGAAGGAGATTTCAAAAGAATTAGCTTGATGTGGAATATTTGAGGAAAACAGTGAAGGATTCAGAGGAGAGAGAGATATGGGCAGAGCAGCAGGAGAGTAAGATGACTGTAACATTATGGAGCTTTACTGGCAGTTATGGTTAGTATTTCATGATCCCGACTTACTCCCATGATGTGCTGAGAAGAGACTGGCAGGAGGTAAATGAAACATGCTAACTGGAGATGTGCAGATATTCTACCAAGTGGAATCAGCATCTCTCCATGGATTCCTTGGTGAAACCAAGATATCTGCCAACATGCCGTCCCATTACAGCATCGCTGGAAATACTCCTCTAGCTTTGATGACTGAAACTCATTTTTTATGACCTTCCTGTATTCCACCTTACCAGACTCCAACATTGGCAGAATGTCACAGCCTTGTTTCTGACATGAGCCATGAAAAAGGAATAGACTTTCATCTTCAAACAACGCTATTGTTTCCCCTTTCGTTTTCGAATCCAGTTAATAATTTCTTCTTTGTTTTTAAGCCCATCATAAACTTGCTTCAGTCTTCTTCAAAGACCTTCCCAGTCTCCTCTATCCATCTAGCTCTCCATACTCGCCTCCCCTCTCATGGACTACTACAGCTGGGTAATTCTCAGAACAATGAATTAGTCAAATATGTTATTCAGTGAAAAGCAGCAAATTTAATCAAGCAGTGTGTTCAATTAATAGTATTAAACCAGCTCTACCATCCCACCCTAAACATACCCTTTCACCCCCCATTGCAACTATTTATTATTTTAGGCTGGTATTTCCAAAGTGGCTTAAAGGAGTTAGGTACTCTGATCGCATTGAAATGTAATGGGTGTTGGATGCCTAAAACCCTTAGGCTCCTTTGGAAATCCCAGCCTGCCTTTTTTTAAAATAGTTAGCATGAGAGATGCTATTAATAAAACAAAATTCTACCATATTGTGCACGGTCTCAGAAATGTGTCACTGACATCACAGCCATGACAAACCTCTATCTGCAGAGATGTCACACATTCAGAAAGGACCAAGCAGACAGTCATCCCAGGAATAAAGTTTAAATAAGAATAGACTTGAGGCCAGAAACAAGGCTAGACGTAAAGACACGCCCTGACAGACATCAAAGGGAGTTTAAGGACTCACCCCTTTGATGATTGCTAAACACAGTGTGAGTCATGTGCAGACACGATTTGCAACTCTTAACTGCTTTCCCATTGCCAAAGTTAGCAGACATGTCCTGACACTCCATTGATTTCACAGGAACATTCCCTTTAAAAAGTGGCACAGAAGGGAAGTCACAGAACTAACAGCAAAGTGGTTGAACAAAAACTCACTTTGTATGTTTTGGGGCAAGACGTCATGATTTTTAGAGGATACCCAGAGAGATTCCAACACCAGCCCTTTTTTGGTAGAAGATCATCTTGGAGGTAACTGTGAAAATTGTGCTGCGTAAGGAAAGGGTGGCCTGGTGTAGTACTTGTGCAAAAATGGAGTGAACAAAACTATAGTCAGTTAGTTACTTCAGTCAGTTACTATGTTCATGAATTTATATTGATTTATAATTTATCTAGGAAAAAAACACACCAGTCCCAAGCTATAGGCACTTCTGTGATTAATTAAACATACAACTTAATCAAACCAAACCAGTAGCATGAACCAGAATATAATAATAATAATGAAGTGGAAGCAGACTCATATGATACCCCATCTCACCCGCAAACAGCAGCCCTGGCCATCCCTTTCCCTTCCCAAAAGGGCTGAAAGTGGGATTGTCAAAAGCACCCATAAGAGTTCTGAATTTCACTAACATTCAGCAGCAGCTGGTAACTAACTTAGGCTCCCTTGAAAATCCTAAACTTGGTGAAGGGACCATCTGTATATCATACCCTGAGGATCAACAAATTAAGGGTTAACTACTGGCAAAACCAATGGTGGTATCAAGATTACACATCTCAATTCCGGTTTACGTCAAACTTAGAACTTCTCCCTGAACTGTCTCCCCTTGTCAATGATCCCCACCTCAGGCCCTCATATCACCAGCCCCGCTACAGTAGCTATTAAAGGGATGTAGCTGCCAAAGCTGGATGAATAAGGACAAGGAATTCAAGGACATGCTGCAAAAGCCATCTAGGCAAATCCCTCAACCCCCAAGAAGCACACAAATGCACCACCACCATTGCTAACCCCACCCTTCTTGAAAGTGTCTCATCTTTGGCGGAAGTGTTAACAGAAGCGGCTTTGGTCAGGAATGATCTGGGCGATCAGAGAATGACTGAACCATGACTCATGCCTCAACCCAGCTCAGAACTGACCAGTCTGCTTCTTAAATACCGTACATGACTCTAACGTGCATTGCAATGGCACCAACAAACAATGGACACCATTGCTGACCGCGCATGTCTTCATACTCACACTCAGCAGGAGGCCCTTGTTTTCTTTGATGGCACCTATACAGCCGACAAAGCCGATGATCATGACAAAAGTCCCTGTGACAATCAGCAGGTTGGCAGCCGACAGGGATGGGAAAGAAGAGGAGAGGGTAGCAAAGTTCCCTTGGGTAACAGCCAGCCAGATGCCAACTCCAAGGATCCCGCAGCCTCCCAGCTGGGAAAACAAAGAGAAAAAGAAACTCCATCAGAGCATCCATTATTAATATTATTTTAATCATTTATATCACAGTAGTATCTAGAGATCCCATCGTACTAGGCTCTGTGTACACACGCACACAGTAAGAGATCATTGCTGCCCTAAACTGCTTTCAGACTAAATACACAAGACAGATGAAGGGTGGAGGAAAGAATCATTATTATCCCCATTTTACTGATGGGGAAAATCAGGCATGGAGACATGATGTGAACTGACTAAGATCATGCTGCATCTGTGGCAGAGTCAGAACCCAGATCTCCTGAGTCCAAATCCAGTGTCTTAACCACAAGGGCAACCTCCTTTGAGGGAAAAGCAGGCACTCTGTGAGGCAAGGCTGAAACTCCTATAATTTCTGGTTTAGTTGTGGGCCAGAATATACCCAGGTGCTCCTCCGAGATCTGCACATAAAGCAGTATGTGCTATACTTCCTCTGCCTCTTACCCATGAAACACAATCTCCCCCTCCTGGCATGCACCCTACATCAAGTCTTGCAAAAGGGACTGCACAGTGCTCCTTATGGCTGTCCTATGCAATACCTGTGCTAGGGAAATTCTCCATGGCCAATTAAGTGGGGAGGGTTACCGAATACAGGGACTGTAGTGGGAGAGAGGATCTCTCCCCTAATATTGCAAACAGTGACACCGATCACCTGTATTGTGGCCTAGTTACTTTGATAATTAAATTCTCAGCAGAGAACTTGAAGACTCCTTCGGCTGGTCTAGAACAGGACCAAGTAACAAGCAATGGTACATGGTTCCCCAGATATGTAAAAAGCGGAAAGGCTGAACTAAGGTGTGGCCAGGATCCACCATAAAAACAATATCTATGGTGGCTATATTCATTGGGACTTTTTAAAAAAATGTGTTAATTTATCAGCCTGCTGTTTATAATTGTGAGAAAGGCCACAGAATTGTAACAATTCAAGTAAAGCTGTGAAATTAAATAGACTTAAACAAAGGGGATTTCATTTGACAATAGTCCTGCTGCAGAGCATCACTTAGGTTTCTTTCAGTCTCTCTCTTTAAAATAACTGATTTTCATGGTGTTTTATAATTGCACTTTATTATCTAAAATCAATTAAAGCTGGGAAAGAAACTATGTTCACATAGTAATAAGTCACATGTGTCATTTTCTTTCAGATGCATATCAATTAAATGTCTGTATAAAGAACATTAAGCAAATCGCGAACCAAGAAAGAAAGGAGAAAGAGCTAGCTGCAAACTCAGGCATTAGACCTCAGAAATGAAAGAGAGAAGAAATCCAAGGAAACTGCAAAGTAATCTCTCAGTTCGTATAACTCTAATCAGTTATTTAGGGCTGGATGGTTCATCTCCACTGCCTCCATCCCATCTGAGGACCAGTGTGGAGCCACACAGCTCAAGGCCAGGCTGAGGGAAGATGCACAGACTGCAGCATCTTTTAGTATTGTGACAAAGCTCTGTCCTTGTCTCCGTGCATCTTGCATTTCCTGGTGGATTTCACTAGCCTCAGAGGCTGACTGTGACCCTTCATGTAGCCCTTCTCTCTCTAGGGACAAGGGTCACAGCCTATTGAGCCATTTTCATCATAAGCCAGAGAGAGAGGTGAGGAGAAGCTATCCTTCCTTGCAGTCTCTGTTGTCTCCTAATCTCAGTGATTAATTAGGGGAGGCAGAAAGAGGGGAGCCTGGGCCCGCCCTCTACTCCAGGCAAGGGACCCTAATAGTATCAGCTATGATGGCTGATCTTTTAGCAACAGAACACACACAATTCCCTGAGCTACTTCCCCACAGCAGTCCCGCTTCCTCAACCTCCACGTCACCCTTACCTCAGGGCCTCCTTCCTTGTGTATGATATGGTGTCTACCGCTCAGTCTCACCAACAGCACAACTTCCTCCCACAACTCCTGACATGTGCCCTGTCCTGACTAACTGGGAGGTTTTTTTAACTGGTTTCAGCCAGCCCCTGATTGGCTTCAGGTGTCCCAATCAGGCTAGCTATTTCTACTGCTTTCTAGAATGGTCTTAATTGGCCCCAGGTGTCCCGATTAACCTGGAACAACTGCCATTTGGTTCCAATGGTACCAGGAATATGTTTTGCCTGGGACTAACATATCTGTTCCTCATCACTTTCCTATAGCCATCTGGCCTTGCCCCATCACAATATGTTTTAGCTTGTTCCCCAAGTTACTCCCAACATCTTTGGCAGGGTGGTAAAAGGCTGTGTCAGTATCTCACAACAGCTCCACAAGATCAGCAGAGTGTCATACAGAGGAAGTTGTCCTTATGTTTCCCTCAAACAGAGACTGCAATTGTACTTAGCCCTTATGTGGGATGCCTGCATGTCACACAGCCTCTTATGCTCCAAAAGATTTTGAAAACCTGACCTACGAGCAAAGGTTAAAAAAAGCACAACAGGCCTGAAACAGAAAAGAAGACTGTGGGGGAGTAGGGGAACCTGATAACAGTCTTCCAATATTTTAAGGGTTTTTATAAAGAGGACTGTGATCAATTGTTCTCCATGTCCACTGAAGGTAGGACAGGAAGCAATGGGCTTAATCTGCAGTAAGGGAGATTTAGGTTAGATATTAGGAAACACTTTGTAATGACAAGAGTAATTAAACTCTGGAATAGACTTCCAAGGGAGGTTGGGGAGTCCCCAACATCGGAAGCTTTTAAAAACAAGTTGGACAAACATCTGTCAGGGCTGGTCTAGGTTAACTTGGTCCTGCCACAGTGCAAGGGGCTGGACTTAATGACTCTCAAGGTCCCTTCCAGTCCTACATTTGTATTATTCTATTTCCTGCCACACATCCTGCCGCACAAGAGCCAGGGATAATTCCCCCAATTATAGGCAATATATGTACACGCTAACCAACCATGCGTCATGTGGTCATTGCCGAGATTTCCAAAGAGGTGTAGTTTGACTAAACAATTTGTTTAGCTGTTCATGCTTCAGGTAACATCCCTCCCCTTAGTCGTTGTTTAGTGTGCATCAAGGCGGATGTAAATAACAGCAATGAAAATAAGCAAAGGAAACAGCAGCTTAAGAAAAATCTCTTCAGCATAAAGGTCTATTAGACTGTGGAACAGCATCTACAGAGAATCCCAAGGCTGGAATCAGTTAAAATTGGATGGATCAAAACAAATGAAATACACTCAGGACATTCCTGCCCTAGCAGGGAAGATAGGTGCAAATACCTCATAGTTCTCTCTCTCTCTCAATTTCTATGATTCTGTGCCTCAGAATCAGCCTCTGAGCACTGGACACAACAAGGCTACACAAATGTCTCAATTAGGCAGTAACGAGTGCAGATCCCCAGGAGCACCGGAGGCTTCCATTTGCATTCCATTTAGCTATTATCTTTAATACAGTGCTTATGAAATTCCAAGGCACCAATAAAAGGTAGCATATGTCATCCCCGTATCATAGCACTTATCATTGTTATTTTGTGGCCTTGACTGATACTGAATGTATATGACTGTACTTTGTAATCTGCATGAAGTGTGTCTCACTAGCAAGCATTATTATTCATGCAGCAGCTGAAAGATTTGATTGCAGCAATCGTTCCAGCATCACCTGTTAAATTCTTTCCCATATGAAGGGCATAAAGGATATAAAGTCCTTCAAACACCATTGCCCCTAGGATCCTAGATTTCCCCAAAGAGTACCCTAGCATCAGACTTTTTGTTACGGGTACATTGATCCTGCTCTCAAAAATCACCCCACACCAATGCACATTCAGAAGCATGTGCACATGCAAATGCTGGGGTTTGCGGGTGTACCTATTTCGCCCAGAGCTGAAAACTTAAGGCATCAGCCAGCATAGATCACCATAGCTCCATTAACTTCAATAAAGCTACACCCATTTATACCAGTTGACGATCCGGCCCAGAGTCTTTAGACTTCTAAAAAGAAAAGTTGATTGGCCAAAGCTGGCAGTCTGGAGACAATCACACCAGTATCCCAGTGCCTTGGGAATGACTCTTTCAGCAGTAGGCCCAATTAACTCACTCTGACTCACATCAGGGGATTTCACAAAGCCCTTCTCATGGGAAATGACAACCGTGCCCAATCCTTCTAACTCCAGGTACGCCCATTCCTCCCACATTCCAAACCGTCCCCCGCTTCGAGTGCTCCACATCAAAACCATGACATGGCAAGCTCTGTCCTGAGAGGCAGGGACTCCCTTTAGGGCTAAGCAATGCAGCTTTTTAAGGCTCTGATTCCACAAAGCACTTAAGCCCACTCCCTTATTCATCAAAGGACTTAAACACATACTTAAAATGAAGCATATGCCTATGTCCCCTTGACTTCCGCAGCACTTAAACAGTTGCTTATGCACTTTCCTGAACAGGAGCCTAGTGGTCTGATCCAAAGCCCACTGATGTCAATGGGAGTCTTCCAGTGGGTTTTGAGTCTGGCCCCAAATGGACGGAGGCTGAGCAACTTGAGATACTCTGCCCATTACCATTCTCTGAGTAGAAGCTGCTGCCTCTGCCATCCTGAGAGTCTGTGGATTTGAGAGACTTTGTTTATGTACATTATAGATTTTGGAGCAAAGAGAGACTAACGTAAAAGTTTTGTTGCAGTTGATTGCCCGCTGCCTGCTTGTCTGTTTTGATTTCTACTTGACATCTAAGGAGCTGAAATTTATGGATAATTTTACTCAGTTATTTATGCTGTTCTTTTCCTCCTTGTTTGTGCCAAACACTTGGAGGAAGAGTGATGAGATGATAGCTCTTGACAGCTTTCAGGGCTTGCTGTGATGTGAAATAAAACAAAAACAAAACCATTAATGGGGCTGCTTTTGATAGTTTTCCTGTGTTCAAGGTGGCTCCAAAATGGTAATGGTTAAAGAAGACACTAATCACTGAAACAAAAGAGTGGCAGAAAGACTGTGGCAGTCATGTGATTTATTGGAAAATAAATACAAGCCCGTACTGAGTTCATGTGGCAGGTGAGAGACAGGACCTGCTTATCAAAGATGACACCATATGCCAGATTTCTGATTATGGTTTCACTCATCCTCCTTTGAATGAAAAATTGTATAACATTTTGCCCAGTTGTTTCTGATGTACCACTCCATGGCACTTCCTGTTGTGAACCTTAGACAAGTCACTTGATCTCTCTGTGCCGTAGTTTGCCAACTGTAAATTGGGGATGACAATCCTTCCGTTGTCCATCTTGTCTACTTTTGTAGAAGACCGACAGCTCTTCAGAGCAGACTGTCTCTTACTACTATGGATACGCACAGTCACGAGTACAACTAGGCCTTGATCTTGGCTGGGCTTTCTAGGCCCTACTATAATACACATAATAAAGCATTTCACAAAAATTAGCTAACCCCCACAACACCCCAAGTGGGTAAGAGATTATCATCACCTAGTTATTATCCCCAAGGAGAAACTCTGACAGAGAGAGGTTAAGTGATATAACCATGGTCCAAGGGTCAGTAGCAGACCTAAGAAGGAAATGTAGAGGTTTGAATCTACTCTCACTTACCCCAAGAGAAAATCCAGAGAAACTCCACTGAATACAATTTCACCAGTGTAAATCTGGCTGTGTATGTGATCAGTCTACAGTCCTAGGAGTCCTGACTCTCGCTCCCTGTGCTCAAATGGCTAGACAACACCTTCTTCCAATAGTCCCAGCCATGAGATCTCAGCCAGGCTTGGAGCAGGAATGCATAATTACTAACTTCACCCAGGTGGCAGGCACCACTCTTCAGTGTGCCTTACTCGCCAGATCTCAGCTGAGAGACAGGGTACCAGACTGGGCTGTGACAATTATGTCTCACACTATTTAACAATGCCTTGCATGAGAGAACACACTGTGGTCTCTTTAATGTATGTTGCTAAACTAATAATGGAATTTAACTCCTTATGCACCTAAGGCCCACAGCACACAATAGGTCCTTGGAAGCGGCATACATATTAGGACTAGATGAACAATAAGAATCTAGCCTAGTTCAGGAGCTATAGAGTTTGCAGTGCCTGTGTTTTAATACAAAATAGGCCCATTGTTTAAAAAAATGGCTAATGCTGCTGGGAGATTCCCCAGCGGTGTCATGTGCACATATCAAACTGTGGGCCCAGTTCACCTCTCCAACCCACGTAAATTAGGTACCAATTATGCTGAAGTCAGTGGACTTTTAGGGAAGCAAATTGAGCCTGTGAGAAAGGAGAATTAGGCCCCACGTGTTTGTGCAGGGAGCCTTGCATGCTGTGCAAACTGCAAGAACAAAGAGAAAACGATATAAGTGTTCTCCTTTTGTGCATAATCAAAAGTAAAGGAAAGAGCTCAATAGCTGTGTCTGTACTGGGCTCCTCTCAGTTGTCTCCAACTGCACTTATGCCTTGGCCTCTTTGAAGGGGATCAGAGGTATACGATATTCATCAATTGCAGAAGAAGCAAGTACGGAAAAAAATCAATCAGAAGTCCCTTTTCTTGACACCCCCTGCTTTTCTTTTCCTCTTAAAATAGCAGTGAGCAGTTTCTTGCCTGGAGCTTTAGAATATACCCAGCCAAAACCCCTTTCGAGATTCATGCACAATCAGAAACTAGAAGTATTTACATTAAGTTTACATGCCATTAAATGGACCACCTCATCCCAACTGAGAGACTCCCCACCTCTCAGCTTAGACCCTCAGGAACATCCACAGCAAGCCACCCAGAAGGCAAATAGACTCAGCTTCTGTCAGGAGCAAATTCCAAAGTGAAGAGCCCTCCACTGACCATGCCTAGGAACTTTCATGTCAAGCTGTCCAGCAGGTTCAACTACCTGGTTAAAATGCTGGGAGAACAGTGCTCCCTGAAATAATCAGCACTAAAACTAATCGAAATGAACGCTCTGAACTGCACCTGGAAACCAACTGGCAGCTAGTACATTCTCTAGTGAGCTGGAGTCCTGTGTTCCTTGCAAGGTGCACTGCTAAGTAAGGGCTGGATTGAAACCTTGTGATCCAGCCTGAGGAAGGAACCACACTTTCCCAGGAACAGAGCCCGACCTTTGTGACTCGGAGTCACAGTCCCTTTCCTGCTTCCCTCATGCTGGGAAAGTCATTTCTGTCAGCCCTTTTGCAGGCACAAGTTGCTCCCCCTCTGAGCCAACTCTGGTGCATGGACTGTTGCATTGCCTGGGGGTGGAACCAAATCTCTACCCGCACCTTCGCCATAGCCACCCACTCCCTGCCAACCTGCCTAAGAGAGAACACAACAGCCTGGTGACTACTGCTCTCCCTTCCTCATAGGTTTCAGTGATATGGGTATAAGTGGGATCTTTATGTCCCTTCCTCCTCTGCATGGCAAAGCAACAGGACCCATAATTGAGCCCTAAGTAGGCAGGTGCATTCAGTACCAGCTGAAGTTTCCTAACAGTCTCCAAGTTCAGTTCCAAGTACCATGCACTGTTTATTCTGGTGATGACAAAGGCATGGACAGTTATAGCAAGGTTCAAAACTAAAGGCAGCATCCCACTAACCAAGCAAAGATGAAATCTCTCTCTCTCTTTCAGACTCATACACACACATACATTTTGGGTGGAAAAACGGCCTGTAGAATTAGATCTTTAGAATAATTCTAATGGGTTAGAAAATAAATGATTCAGACTGCAAAGCATACATTTAAAATCGACTTGACAGCAGTGGAAACAAAGTAATCCCAAGCAGCCCCAGATACATGCATGCAACTGGATGAATTAATTCTGCAGCTACAGCTACTCACTTACACTATGGTGGGAGAAATTGCCTCATTGTTCATCATAATGGCCCTGGTGTCCCTAAGTGATTTTTTATTGGTTTTCTTGCATAGAAAATGCATCTAATCAAGGATTTTCATGTTGTATCTGATTAGGACCAACACCACCCTATCTCATCGTTTAGACAGATGTTCTTTTGCATTTAAACAAAATCAACTGATATTGGTCATACATTACACTCAGATTAGTTTGTTTTGCAGTAAAACTAATTCACATTCAGATATTATTATTATTTCTATTGATAAAATAACAGGTGAATCGTGTTAGCCCCTTAAAATCACACTGGCTATGAAGTAATTTCCTATATGCATATGCTATCGTCACTTTAACTGCAAAGCAGACTAAAAGTATACAATAGAACAGTAATGTCATAGTATTAACAGCGTTAGTAATAATAATTGGCCCACATAACATAAGGCATACCTAAGCTATTGTTCCTTTTATTCCTCCCACAGCTCCAGGTTGTCAAACTGACGTATTCAAAAGAAATGAGAACCCTTTGTTATAAAACAGCTTCTTCCACTATGCTGATCACAGCTTGTTATAGAAGTACATGTGGGGGACCTCCAGATGAGCCAACACTTTAGAGGTTACCTATTAGGGAGGAGTAAGGGTTTGGGAGGGGGGCACATACAACTGACTAGCTCTTCCCTTTGGGAAACGGGATTCAAATCAGCAATTAATCACAAGTGGAATATGTCGGGTGGACTCAGTCAGGTAGCCTTGTGGACATTTGTCCACAACACAAAAATCACTAGAGCGTGGCACTTGTTTGTTCAGTGTGGTTCTACGACTGAAATAGCAGCGTGTGTCAATATGGCATGAACGGGTTGCTTCCACAGAACGGGTGGAGAAGGCAACCCCCTATACAGACCTACAGGCAGCTAATGCTATGTCTCTTTTACTTTCCAAGCTCTGAAATTCACCAAATGTTATGGAAAAGGGGAAGGACAGTCATATGGTTAAGGCTACGAATTGAGATCTGGGTTCAATTCCCTGCTTTTCTACAGAATGAGTGTGGGAAAATTACTTAATCTCTCAATGCCTTGACTCATCATCTATAAAATGAGCATAATAATCCTTTCTCCCACCTCTTGTTTAATTAGACTGGAAGGGCAGGACAGGGACTGGTTTTTACAGTGTGTATTTACAGTACCTAACACAATGGAACCCTGATTGTCTCTGGGGCTTTTAGCAATGATAATAAGTAGGTAAACAAATACATACATACATAATAATGAAATAAATAAATTTAGAAAAAATTTCTGAAAATGATTTGGTTAGTTGGGACATGATCCTTTCCTTCATCCCCTGGTCCTTGAGCCCTTCTCTCTTTTGCAGAGTTTAACAGATCTAGCAACTATTTCCTGATTACATCAAAATTAATTTAAAACATCCATACTAGAGCTAAATTCTCCATGTAAAACACTGAGAACTGGACTGTACTATTCAGGTACTACCCTGAATAGGGAGTTGTGGGGAACTTCATTGCCTGGGAAGGAGCTCAGGGAGGAATTGTCTCTCAAGCCGGCAGAATATTTGTCTTCGTTCCCTCATATTTAGACAATTCCATCCTATGCTATTCAGGTTCTTAGACTATGCCCATCACTAGGTCATCTGAACACCTTTCCTTCATACTATCCTTTAGTGCAGGCTCTACCTGTTCTTGTGCTCTACAGAACATTGAGAAGAGGGACGAAGGCTTCTGAAGTCTCTTTCATGCTCTTGAGGGTGCTTGGACCTAGCAGTCGCTTGTGCTTCCCAGGTTTAGAGCCACCAGTTCCCCTGACTCTTGTGTAAGGTTTTTTTCTTCCTTTTCCTCTCATTCTGGGCATCTCCACGAGGGCCAGGGACAATCTGGGTCTAAAGAGTTGGTTGTAATGAGACTGAATTGGTTTGGAAAGATCACTATAGCAGAACAGTTAAAGGTATTAATTACCTTGCTCACACAGGGCAGAAAAGCTGTTTTGAGGTGACAGCTTAAATAGATATCCTTGAGGAAAATAAGAGCCTGAGTATTTCAGACATAACTTATTATGTGGTGACAAACTAATGGGAAACAGGGCACTCTAGAAGGAGACATCTTTGCTATAAACTGAATGAATGTGTCACCCTCATCACTAAGCACACATTATTTGTTTTACAGTACCTGGAGCAAAGACATGGATTTTTTCTCTTACCTGCATCGGGAAGCTATTTACTAATGACAACATGTTTGGAGGGAGCATCTGAAGGATTTGTAGCCACTAGAAGAAAACTCTTCAAGATCTCCAACATTATGTGACTTAGCATGTCTAAATGACTAAGGTAAGCCATGGAGAATTAACACAATGGGCCAGATCCCCACCTGGTGTAAACTGGCGTCACTCCATTGAGTTGAGCACTCACTATTCTGAAATGTTAAACTTTCCATCTTGTCCCATTTCAGAGACAAATGATAATATAAACCCCGCCCTCCTTTCCTCCCCACCACCAGTTTTTATGTGAACTTTCTAGTGCAGTTTTAATTTCACGCTTCATTCATCTAACACCAGCCTATTCTCAGGGGTGGGGGAGATGCAGACATGCAATTAGTTAAACCCCTCCTAATCCTGCTTCTCACCTAGCTGTAATTCAGCTCTGACTGTTGTACCTGGGAGAATGCTGCTCTTCTTAAATCAAACAACAGAAATCCCTGATGTAATTAGCTACAAATCAAAATATCTCTGTCTTGCTCAGATCCATTAGGCCTATAAACCATATTTCCTTACAGATGGGCACAGGAATCCAGCGGAGGTTTGTTTTACACCAGAATTACCAGAGGTGAGGGAGTCCTCTATTGGCCTGACACGCAGACAATTTGTTACAATTTCTGCACTTTTGATCTGTGACAATTGCAGGCATATGCTAAATGAGGTTCCTACAAGAAATGGATTCCAGTTTCATCACTGAGTCTGAGAATCATTCTCTGAACTAGAAACAATCCTTGCACCAAGTGTTCTGCACTCGAGTCATTATATACTGAACAGATCAAAGGAATTTTAACTATTAGCCTTCTAAACGCACAATTCCTCCTCCTTTCTACTGCTCTCTGTCTTGCTTCAACCCCGTGGGTGAGCAGTTCAGAACTGCTTAAAGGATCTGGATGCATGGGTGGATGCGAACTGTCATAGCTCCATTGCACCTGAAGATCTGCCCACGATTCCTATTAAAATCAATGGGAAGTTGTTATCTTTATAACTGCCTAGAGGATTTCGATATCTGCTCTTATTTTAAAGTATTGGACAGCCTTTCTAGAGTGATGTTAATGCTCATGTGAACAGGAATACTTCAGGAGGGCTGGTGGAGCACAGTGAATGAAAGGCCTACCCCCTTTCCACAATAAAATCCACCACTTTTGTAAATGAAAATGAGACTCAAGTCTCAATATAATTCCTGGTGAACATCTATCTGGAGCAGTGGTTTTCAACCAGTGGTCCGCAGACTACGTCTTAGATTTTCTAAGGGGTCTGGCACCTCCATTCAAAAATTTTACAGGTCTGCAAATGAAAAAATGATGAAAACCATTGGTTTAGAGGCCCAGCACAGGATAAGTGTCTCTAGTCTGTTTCAGCCCAAGACTGCAACAATAAGATGTACCACTAGAGCTGTGTGAGAAAATTTTGCAGTGTGCAAGGATGCTCTAAATAGGACTGTAGCCTGGGCAATCCCTTCCTCAGTAAATTCACTTCAGCTTGTACTTCCATTGCTTCCAAAACACATTCCACGTCAGCTCAGAACAAAAGTGCCAACTCCACCCAGCATGGAGCTGATAACTCCATGTCAATAACACATCACAATGCAGACACGTCTCTGCCACCAGGTTCAGGGCTTCATTTAAAAAACAATATATTTCCTGCTGGATTTTTTTTATGTTGGTATTTTATTTTGCTGTTGTCTTGTTGCACTGAGATTCCTGCAACCCCCAGGTAAGGCCTTTCAGATGAATAGAACTGAGTTAGGCACAGAGCATTACAGCTGCCACTCCTTGCAGTTCTTCAGATGATAAACAGAGCAGAGGGATTAAAAATTAAAAGCTCTATGGAACTGATTCTTTGGCCTGCCATCCCACTTCCTTTTCATCTGGTTGAAAAATGACTTTATAACAACAAAAAGCTACAATTTGCAATGCTGATAAAACTCCGAGCTTGAAACATGGGCCATTACTTACATAAGCACCAGACAAATTCCTTCAAAAGTGACTGGTTTAGATCCTCAGCTGGAATAAATCAGTGTGGCTCCAATGAAATCACTGCACTAGTTTACATCAGCTGAGGCTCTGGCCCATGGTGTTGTCTTAAACATCAATACCTTGAATGGCAGGGTAATGTGCTGCTTTCTCTGTTTCTGGAATGAATCTCCCGCCCAACAGTGCAATCAGGCGCTTTCCATTGTGCTAAGCATTAACTGAAAGGGAAGGTCAGTTTGTCGTTATCCATGGTCCTGATATCTATTACCCGCATAGAAGTGCAATGTGTCTTATTCCAGGTTTGTGGAGCGGAGGGGCTTGTTTGTTTGTTGTTTAACTGGAGTTTGCTGCAGAGTGTGCCGACTACTGATGCCTGTGATCCTGAACTGTGTCCAGTCTGTCACAACAACATCCTGCTCAATGCATCCTTGATCTTTAGTGCCCTTTCTGGCAGTATAATCTGTTGTCATCTGTTCCAAGCAATGCGTCTCTGAAATTTATATTGTTATTTTATTTCCTTTGAATCAAATGTAGCCTATAAGGTAGGTTTGTTTTCAGGAGCTTTGGTATTTGCTGGGCTAATGCACTGTGCTAAGCATTTTCCTGTCAGTCCTAAACACCCTACAAATAATTCAGCAGGCCACTAAAAAGGACCTTTGTTTTGATGGTATCAATAACAGCCACATTTAAAATTACACTTTTCTAGTTTCCCTTGGTGAAGTAATGTTCTCTCCAGAAATCCATGACTCTTCTTCTACCTAATTAACCTTTCAAGTTGCACTCCTATGTAATCAAAGAAGTATATTTGAGTACCAATGGTGACCTCAAAATAAAGGAAAGAAAATTAGAATGCAGTGTTTATGTTCCCATTGGGAAAGAGTACCAGAGGTTATTAGGTTGATCTCTGATGTTATATTAGTAGCATTCCTCTAAGGTAGATTCATTCCTCTAAGATATAGTAATCATGTCAATTGCAGTTGTAAAGAGAACAAAACTACAACACCTGTAACCTAATCATATCCAATCCAAAAATGTAAGTTGTGTTCCTTGTACAAAAACTTATTGAAGCTGTCTTGGTTTGGGCTCAGAGGCCCCAATTCAGCAGAGCAATTAATCACATGCTTAAGTCCACCCTTACTCAGCAAAGCATTTCATCTTGTTAAGTACCATTGACTTTAATTAGTAATTTTTGTAGAATGCTTAATTGTACCATACTGCAAAGCATATCAATGACTGAGGATGCAAAAATGCAGAAAAGGTAACAGACAAAGATGGCCTAAAATGTCAGTGTTACACATGAAAGATTAAAAAATTGTCTCAGAGTGGTTTGAAATTGATACTTATCAATGCCACAAGTATCTAATTTGGAAATTTGCCTAAACTTTAATTCACATGGAGGCATAATAAATAAAGCACTGAGTTAATAACAACTTAACTGAAAATAAAAAGCAAATGAATGTATTACAGTGAGATAGCAGAATGAGTAAGAGATGAGAAAGAGATTATACATCTGCTTCAGGTTCTAGTTTTAACTGACGCAACATTGAAAATGTTAAAGCTTATTCATCTGCTCCTCAAATGTCATTTCCAAATCCACCTGGGATAATGATAATTAAATCATTGTAGTTGGAAAGGGAGAGATGTGTACAAGCTCTGAAATCTGAATCCAACAGAGAAAGTTAATCCTGTTTGAAAAAAGCAAACAGGAATGGAAGGATACAGGTTGTGGTCTGGAGCTCCCGTGTTCTGAAAAGTGGTCTCAAAGGTGTCTCAAACATAGTCTTTAACACAAAACAGTGTAATGACACAACTGTAAATGTTGGCAAGGCCACATCTGGACATCTATGTCCAATTCTGGTCACTAATTTCAAAAAAAGGCATAGCAGAGGAGATTGAAAAGAGAAATGAAAACTATAGGATTTAAGGTACGACATGGACTTACACATAATGCAAAAAGCATGACGCTTTCAAAGAAGATGAACTAGAGGGGACTTACTTACAGGATCTTACAGGATGCTGAAAGGAAGAATGGTCCAATGATTCGGGCACCAGCCTGAGAGTCAAGAGACCCAGGTTCAAATCTCTATCTGCTCCAGATTTCTTAGGCTATGTTTACACTACAAACGAAGGATTTGATTCCCAGCTTGCACACACCTACGCTAGTCTGAGTGTAAAGAGTAGTGTAGCCATGGCAGCAGCGGCATGGTTTAGCAGTACAAACCCACCTGTACACTTTAGGTATATACATGGTTTCACTCAGCCAGGCCTGTGCTACTGTGGCTATGCTATTTATACTTGTGCTAGCATGAGCCTGTGTAGATGAGCTGGGAATCACACCCCTAGCTCATAATATAGACCTAGGGCAAGTCATGCATTATCATTTGTAAAACAGCACCTTCCTCTCTCACAGGGCTAAAGTGAGGATTAATACATTAAAATTAGAAGGTGTTCAGATACTAGGATAGTGGGGAACACATAAGTTCCTAGATTAGTAGATGGAGAATCATGAAGGGCAAAGGAACAAATGACACAGTCCCTCCTTTTTACCTTCTCTCAAAATATAAGAGTAAGTAGTTATTCAATTATTTTTGAAAGGCAACATTAATTTATGATGTATGTACAATCATGGAATGCAATACAGAATTACTTAGATCCTATAGGGCTGAGGGCTTTAGAAAACTTTATACTGAGTGTAGGTATAATGAAAATTAAAAAGCAAAATTGATTTTAACTATAAAAAAGAAAAAATACCACCACTGTAAAGCACATGCTGAAAAATTGTGAAATCCTCCTCAAAAAGAGTCTTAAATATAAACCAAGGTTTGATTTGCAAATATGCCCGAATAAAAGGCAGAAGGGCATGCTGCTGTCCCTAGTCCTGAAGTAGAAAGCAAACTAGCGTGCTGCTCTCCTTAGTGCTGAAATATAGGAGGGAGTTTTGACAGCATGATTCACTGCTGCACATACACTTGGTCCTTAATAGTCTGCAGGTGACTTTAAGAGCAACCTCCATTGTTTCTAACCTGCACAGTGCTTCCATCCACTAATGTAAGGTCCCACAAATTTACCGTGGATTTATTGCTTGAGCCCTTATCACAGGGACATTACCTATATTTGCAAGGATATAGAATGCATGATCTATTAGGTCTTCTCTGACTCACTGAATACATATATTGCTGTCCCACATGTCCCGTCAGATTCAAGCTCCTGAAGCTTAATAGCTTGGTTGGCAGTCCAATGTGCTGCTAGAAAGGACACAGTGACAATAAAGATAATGCACAGGGCAAATTCAGACAATGTCGCTAACTCTGCAGCCCTAAAGAGACCAGAGTCAGGGACAGGTTGAAATGTTAGTGGAATGCTTACTGCATGTGATCCAGCAACTCATGGTGTGGAGTATTAGCTGCTTTCTTCTAACTGTGTGCTCATAGTAACATATATGTGATATATCATAGCCCTGGCCTGGGTACACAGTAGGCTCTTCTCTCCACCTGTTTGACAGGAAACTGCCACCCACAGTTTTCTGATGCCCTCCACAAACACACACACGCCAGTTCTGGGTGCATTCCTATTCTCCCCACTTCTTCTCCAGCTGACATGAAGAAAGAAACTTGGAGGATGGTTTGAGGCTCATTCAGGAAGTCTCAGTCATGGGAACTGAGGAAGCCCAACAACAACACACGTACAATAGAAAAAGATGCAGATGAGGACTTCACTTCTGAAGTTTAGCCCTTTCATTGGGAGTGGGAAGCAAATGTGTCTCTCTAAACTGGACTTTCTATGTGGAGACTCCTTTCAAATGTACCCTTCAATCAATGTGTTGCATTCCAAACCTGTAGCAACAGGATCCCCCAGTATGGGGTATTGACCCACTGATCTACACCAGATCGGTGAAAAATAATCAGATTCTAATGACAAGCAGAAAATACACAAAGCAAAAGCATCATCTGGTTGCTTTGAAATTAAACGGATGCTGAGAGAAAGTGATTCGGAATCCTTTCAGGGTTTCTTTTAAATGTAGTGTTCATTTGCATATATAAATATTATTATTTTAATTACATAATACCACCATGTGAGACGTCATTTATAATAAAACTATTTTTATCATCTCTTGCTTTTATAGCTTAGATTTTTTGCCTGTAAAAAACTCTCCTACATGAGCAGGGGTAAGAAAGTGAGCACAGACCATCCCCTCATTCCATTTTAGGTTAGGCTTGGCTATGCACTAGCACATGTGAAGTTTTCTACACTCTTAGCTATGCTCTTTATACACTGTGGACCATCTCCTGAGCTATCTACAGACATGGACAGTGTGACACAAGCACCACCTCAAATAAACCTTTCTTTGCACTTGCAATGTCCACAGAAAAGAGTTCGCCCCATCTTCTCATCATGCAAACAAGTGGGATGGGGGCATTTCTACTATATGGCGTATAGATGTGTATCTGATCAGCAACTCCATAGCCATGAATAAAAGGAAAGCCTGTGATATTGTTTGCTTTTGGATTGTATTTCTTTTGTAAATCAGCAGGAGTATCATAAAGCTTCTGAAATAAAATCAGAATCAAATCATCTGCATTGGGATGGTCTAAACAGGTAGCTTTGATCAGCCGCTAGCTACAAGTATTCCTTTAGCCAAATGACTGCTGCCACATCACTTGAGCCCCAGAAGGGGATGTCTGGGTTTATCTTCCTAGTTACCTTGTGACTTACTACAATATGTCATCATATGTCATAATGTAACACAGAAAATGCCGTTTCCGGAGTTGTATCATGAGATCCCACGATACTCCCCACATTGATTCAACAATTAACTCATCTGGTCTTTTTAATTAGAACAATGTATCAGGCTTTCTTCCTTCCAATAGGAATATGAGATCTGTTAGCATCCTGTATATGTACATTATATGTGGAATTCAGATTATGTATATGTTTAACAAGGACTTTCCAATTGATATCTATGGAATGTACTTAGGAGGCTCTGCTTATATTCTTGTATTGCCTGGTGTATATATATTGCTTAGCACAGATTGATGAAGGAGTATGACGGACACCAATTCATAGCTTTTTTATTGCTCTGCTCCCTCACGGTATACATTCCTGATGCAGTTAGAATTTATTGCATTTTTTATGTTTGTCAATTTTAGTTACATGCTCTCCCTTGCTATCAGAGGGAAAAGGGATTTGGATTTCTGGAGAGTCTCAATCACTCTGTGCTCTTGCCTAAGATAGAAAAAAAAAGCATTCTAGCCCAAATCAAAATTAAGCAATGCCTCAAATGCCTTCTCAGCATAACACTTTCCATCACGAACCATCATTACATAAATATGACTTTATAAATTATAGCTCTAATGCCTTTGCAACTCACAGCACTTTACAAATAAATGTTCTGCTATAGCTGTTGAAAAAAATAAAGGTACAAAATCATTGCCAGTGATGATGAACGACTGTAGTTTAACAAAAAGTTAAGCTGACAAATCTGAAATGCACCCAGGTATACTGTGATTCAGATGCCACAGGTGGAGGCCTTCACACAAATGCAACAGCCTTCAGCAAAGAGAGGCAACCTGCAGAAAGCTCGTGTGATACTAGGCTGTCTAGTGATCCCACCAAAACAGAACAGAAAGGTGGAGATTTTGGTGTAAATTAAATGGGGTTTATCACCCCAAACTAAACTGATTCCCATCAAAAGACTGCATTCCTTTCATACAAGGTGAGACACACAGACAAATGCAAAGGCAGCACTTAAGTGCTGGAACAAAAGGAAAATAGGAGAAGCCTGAAGCAGTGAAGTCTGCGTTGTTTCTGTTTGATTGGTTGTTGTGGGAGTTTCTGTTTATTTTTTATTGGGAGGTCCTGGTTTCCTGAAGGGGAACAGCAGGCTGGGCTCCTCTTCCAGCTTCCCTGCATGCCATTTCACAGTGTTATTGCCTGCCCTACCCCACGCTCCTGTACTAAAATCTTGTCCACATACAACATTTTGAATGGGATTACAGTTCAACTGCACTCTATCTGCAGCTTACCTATAAGGCCAGGAAGAAGTAAAGGTACATGTTGAGCAAGGTTTGTAGGATTCAGCCATGTATACCACAGTTTCAGGGCTAAGTCCTGTGTATCATGCTGCACACTGAACACAAATCCAGTACCGCAAAATATAGCAGTGGAGCACTGTAACCCCTGCAGGGGTTTAAAATAAACCACAGAATGGTGGGTTTTGTGGGACATTGTACCCTTCCTCACATATAGAAACTGGAGTTCTTTGGTACAAAGTGCTAACATATCAATTAATTAGCATTATTCTCATGCTTTTGATAAAAACTACAATTCACAGAAGCACAGCAGCACTCATGGCATAAGGTCACACAGGGAAAAAAAAGGCAGGGGAAAAAAAAGCAGAGAGAGAGGAAAGATGGTCTTGAGGAACTGGACTGGGACTCAAGAAATCTGGGATCAAAATTCATGGATCTCCTAAAGATTTATAATGTGATCTTGGGTAAGTCACTTCACTTCTCTGCTTTCATTTCCCCATGTGTAAAAATACAGTAGTGCTTCCTTTTCCCCACAGAGTCTTTTATTTAGACTGCAGTCTCCTTAAAATAGGGGCTGACACTGTTGGCACGGTGCTTAACACAATGGGCCCCAATCCCAGCCAGGTTCTCTAGAAAAACAAAGGGATCATCCCAAATGGATTTAAAAATTACATTTGAGGAGCCGATGAAAAAGCTCTGATTTATATCAACAGAACCTCTCAGCATTAAGGCAATTTTTACCTAGCATGTGGAACTGCCCACAAGAGAAAATACAAAGAGAAGGAGAACTGTCTGGAAGAAACCTCTTCTTTGACATCACTATATAAACAACATACATGGAAACAGAGGCAAGATGTTCTCTTTGATTCACTAATATGCCATCATCTAAACACTTAGTCTGCAGCTGTACTTTAGAGAAACTTCTGCTAATTAATGACCCTTGGCCACCTAATGCTAAATGATTGATTTCAAATGGTAAATGTATGGAACAGCCCAGTAATGAGAAAACATCTCCTGATGATTTTAAAAGGTCTCCACTCCAATCACATTAACTATTTAAAAGATGAAATGCAGTAAAAGGGAAGAAAATTCTTACTGCATAGCGTTCCTCCTAACCACTCACCTTAGATGACATAATAGTGCTCTGTAGGGCACCGACTTCAATACTGTGCCTGGGCCTACCACAAAAACCTTTAAAAATCCCTGGGTAAGGGCTTGCCTAGTGGTAGTAACTACACACCATGCAGTGAAACACCAGGGTTTCAGTTCTAAGTTCAGTCTTTCAAGGGCAAGCGAGCCACATATCAGATAAGAGCAAGGCCTACTGGCTAATCTAGAAGTAGCAATGCAAGAGTTCCACAATGAACTCCACGCTGCCT
The DNA here is from genome assembly GCA_007922305.1 of Dermatemys mawii. Taxonomy (NCBI): domain Eukaryota; kingdom Metazoa; phylum Chordata; order Testudines; family Dermatemydidae; genus Dermatemys; species Dermatemys mawii. Next base: position 3,102,836 of record ML677332.1, on the reverse strand, counting down.
GCATACCATTTGTTCTGATGCAAGGCTTCCTGACCACAGAGGAAGATGATGTGGAAGAAACATGGCTTTTCTGGGCTCGCATTCCCTTCAGTTTCCCTCTCCTCTATAGCCCAGGTCCTGCACACTGACTGGGAGGGCTGCATGGCAGGTCCTCTTTCTTTGGAGATGGAGGATGGCTGCAAGAAATAGTTTTGCAGCACTTGTTAGGGAGCGAGGACGATCAGGAGTCTGAGAAGCTTCAAAAAAAATGAGTAAATCTAAAGTAATTTCACATCAAGTGAAATGCCCCTGCATAAATGGCCTACTCTCTTCAGCAATTTGCCTTCCTTCACTGACCTAGCTGATCTTTCCACTACATCCTCCTCTACGTTAGTTCTGAAATATGGAATCTCAGTGGTTTTGCTACTTTATTCCCTCAATGACATGAAGATTTTCCCTTTTGTACTAAAATGGGAAGACTTTCCACTCAATGATCATAGCCTCTGATCCACCTCAGCAGTTTGTGGCTTAAAGAAGCTCATCTCCATCAAGTTAGGTAAGGAAGGCATGAAGTGCTATCATCCAGTAAAAAGCTTAACTGGCTACCTTATGACCAGTTCTCTAAGTCTGAGACTGTCATAAATTTCTCTGTTTTGGGTTGCAGGTCTTTTCAAATTGGGAAACCCATGATAAAAAATTAACCTCTGATGAAGAGATCTGCAATTCACCTTTCCATTATGCTTCTTAGGTCCCAGGCTGACTGGAATACTGAGAGATGACAGGCTTCTGCTGACTATTCATACTGCTTCCTAGTTCTCTTCCCCACCCTGCTCCGATGATAACATACACACCCGAGCACAGGACAATTGTTAAAATGCTGCCACTTTCTCTAGCAGCTCGCAGGTTTAGGAATGATATTGCAAGTGATCATTCAGAGGCATTGACTGCCCCTATTCTTTTGTAAGCAACCCTCCTGAAATGATTCCCAGCAGAAGGACAAAGCACCAGCTATATCCTGTGATGGATGCTCCATGCTGGATGCCAATCAATTGTTTTTGAGTGGGAAGCAGCAGCAAGTTCTACTCTTTGATCAACAGTTCACTCTTGCCCCAAGGGGCATTAAATAGAGTGGAACATCCATTCATATAATCTTGGTCCAGGATGTCAGGGAACATAGATGGAGAAGACTTGGGGGGAAATGGGGAAGAAAGAGAAACATGAGTGCATGGGGAAACATTTAGCAAAGAAAGAAAAATCAAGTAGAAGGAACCAACAGCGGAAAAGCCAATTTTTTCCAATGTAGGTACCTAAAGTAAGGCACCCATAGCTATCACCGTAGACAGTGTATAAATAGTACTGCTAAGATTGTAGTGAAGGCACAGTGGTACTATTGCACACCAGAGCCAGAGAATAAAACAAGTGAATAATCCTGGCCTGATTTTCACGGTGCTGAGCAGCCACAGTTCTCACTGAAGTCAAGGGGAGCTGCAGGCACTCAGCACCTCCAAAGACTCCTTTAACTGAGGTTCCTATCTGTGGCTTTAGGGCCAAGATTTTCAAAAGAGCCTAGTGATTTTGGGTCCCTTCCTTAAAGAGGCCTGATTTTCAGAAGGTATTTAGCAGTTTCTGAAAATCAGGCCCCTTTAAAGGTACTGTACCTCAAACTGGGCTCCCAAACTCACTATTTATTCTTGGCTTTGGTGCCTGACCTTTGGCATTTAAGTCTGAAAATGTGGGGTTGAGCAAATGAAACAGGCAGGCACAAATGGAGAGAGAACAAAGAGAACAAGAAGACACAAGGAAGACCTGTGTTATTTTTTCTTCTTTCCCTTTGTATGTGCATGTTTTATAGAAATTTTAATCTCCCCCAAATTATCATACAATGCACACACCAGGAGCTTTGACACAATACAATCATGCAGAGTGACCAGGTGTCCTGATTTTATAGGGACAGTCCTGATACTCGGGGATTTTTATTATATAGGCACCTATTATCCCCCACCCTGTCCTGATTTTTCACACTTGCTGTCTGGTCACTCTACAATCATGTAGGATAGGGTCCTGGAATACAGGCATGGGAACCAGGTGTCCCTACATAAACAGGGACAAAAACACCTTTGTTCATGCCCCTTTAACCCCACACTGCCTCTGCACTGTAGTGCCAGGCATTTGAGAAGGGATATATACACATATGTGTTTGGAATTCAGTAGTTTTAGTGTACACTTACTGGTACATCAATAAAATATAACTTGTCATTAGCCAGTTACTCTACTGCAGAAGTCCAGATAGATACATGCCAGGTAAGTGCTTACCTATTTTGCAGTGTTTTTGTTCTGAGATGTCTCATACATCTGCTGAAATGCAGAAAATTGCATCTGGCATTTCAGCATTTCCCAGGAGAGAAATCCCGGACTTCCCTATTTTAATTTTTTTCCTATGCTGAAGAGCTGTCTAACTGTAGTCAAGTCTACACATCAGCATGTTTAGAACTAGAAGATGGGCCTACCATGTTTCTACCCTTCCACATCTCATCACAGCATATACTCCTTTGCTTGGGGGAGGAGAAGGTTGTGTTTGGGAGGGAAATGGGCAGAGAAACATTGTAATGTTGATTAATATGCTTTCACTCACATCTTTAAAATGGCTCCTGCCTTTGGCCCCAAAGGAATTCCTAGTGGCGTACCTTAGCTTTATTAATCAGCTGCTCACCCTCCAGATATCCCACTGTCTCTTTGTACCAAATCCCCTTCAGGCCAGGCTGTTGCTAGGGCTGAATGACAAATTCACAATAATCTTGGTCAAAAATGTTCTCAACTGTCTGCCAAATTTTGAAATTGCACCCAAAAATTGCTAAATTTGAAGAATTTTCAACCAGGTCCAGCCTCTCCCCACCACATGATCTCTACCTTTGAACCCGCAGCAATGATATACAAAGCATGTCTTTTGTGACAAGCATTTACAGTGACAAGGGAAGGTGGCAGGAGAGGAGGAACAATGGGAGATCTCGGTGATCAGAAACACTATTGTTAGGGCTCCACTAGTTTAAAAGACAGGGGTTGCTGGCAGTATATTACCTTGAGGGGTCTGGAAGCTGACGACTCTGGAAGTCACTTCTTATCTTGGGTCCAATAAATCCAGAGTTTCTTGACTTTCAGGGTCCAGTACAAAGCTCATCTATTTCTCTAGGTTTTCCAGAGGTCTTTGTTACAGGACTTGCTCAACTGTGCAGCATTCATATGAATGATCATGATGAAATCCTCAAGCCTTACTAGGGTCTCTGCATTCCTGACATGTTCTGAAGCAGCTTTGGCCCATAAAGCCTATTTCTTACAGAGTATCTTTAATTGTAGCTCGTAATATCCATACCCAATGCAAGCACTCAGGATTAAATGAGGTGGTTTTGAAAAGAAGGAGAGATAGCTAGATTAGATAGCTGATACTCCTGAGAGGACCTTCAAGGAACTGTGATCAAAGGGCAACATTGCATGTTCTCAATGCTCTTGATCCCTGCATCAAAGTTAACTCTATTCAGGCATTACCTGTAAAATCTTGTCCAGCTCTCTCAAGCCCAAGAAAGTATTTGAAAGCAGAAAAGACAAGAATCAGCAGTGGAATTAACATGACTAGCAGACCTTGACCACACACACATGCGTGCGTACACACACACACACACACACACACACATGCAGACGCACACACACGCAGGCACCAGGCTGACCCTCCTGCTGCCCAGTGGAATCTATTAAGTATATACATCCAAAGCAAACCTTTTACCTTTTTAGAGAAAGCGTCTCAACCACCATGCACCTTTAAAATAATTTCTTCTTCAGAGGAGGAGAGAATTTGCCCAGATACTCTTCTGTCTGTCCCGATTCCCAGTGGCCCCCTGCCTGTTTGCAAAACAGCACTTCTTTCTTTTGCACTAATTTGGAGAACTCTTATTTAGATATCACCACCCATTTCTTTTGACTTCATCCAAAATTGGATCATTCCCCTTATACCAATAAAATTCAGGGCAATCTGTATCAACACAGCAGCAAATGTAGATCATAAAAACAAACCAAAAATTCCAGCAGCTCAATGGTACAATAAGCTCTTGGCAATTACCTCATTCAACAGGCTTTGGGACTTTCCCTGAAAAGGGTTTTCAACAAATAAAGCATTTGGCTTCTCTGTCTTTCTCTATTAAACTGACAAAACAGGCACGCTACTACCTCAGAGCTGGCTAGAGGGGGGAAAGAGGGGAAATTAACTTTGACAAGGGGACAATGGGCTCACAGTGAAACTTTCCATCTCCTAACCAAGTGCAGCTCTAGACAAGCTAGTCTTATTAAAGATACAATTGGCTTACAATGAAACTTTGCTGCAGGGTGAGAAAACAAACAGTATACAGCAGATTCTCGATTATCCAGGATCGGGTTAACCAGGTTGTGGATTAACCAGAATGTCAAAAAAAATATGCACAACTCACAGGGCTGGCTCTGGCTTTGTTGCCACCCGAAGCACAAAAAAATAAATAAATAAAACCACAAGGGCGCAGGGCAGCCAGTGAACCAATACCCCCTCTCCCTGGCACAAGGTGGCTGGTGAACCAACCCTCCCTACCCCCATATTTCCTATGGATGGTGATTATCCGGGATTTTATTAACCAGGATTAATTTTTTCCCTATCACCCTGGATAATCGAGAGTCTACTGTACAATCATTTTGCTCTGAGAACCTCCACTCACTGACTTTAGTGCTGTTGCCAGTACTCACTGCAGAATAAAACAATGGAAAAATTTATATGAAAACCAAGGATGCTTAAAATCTGTTATGAGGAGCAGAGCCACTTCCTATGCCATGGGTGCAGAGGTCTCACACAGAGTGGCCATTGTGTAGCTCAGTTGTGAGAACATAGAAAAGGAGAAGGGTCTGGAGTTCAAGATGTGATATAGTAGGTGTGCGCTGTATGCGCTCTAGGTGGGGCATAATTCTGTGGAGGCTCCCTACACATGATTGGACAGAAGGGCTTGGAGGTAGGGTAAAACCAGTGAACCTGCTGCTCTGTGGAACCACCAGCCATTGCCCTCAGTGGAGTGAAAGTTTAAGATGAGCGGAGACTATTCCAGCACTGTTAAAGTAGCAGTCAGCGTGTTTGTGGTCACTCCTCAGTCCTCCGGGAGAGTTCTGATTTTTTAGGGGAATTTACGGGACCATTTTACAGCACCATGTGCAACCCCCAGGCCTGAGCACTACACTGTACCTCATCTTAGTGTCCACTACTGTGCATTCTGGATGGCCCTTGCAAAGCTCATTTTTGAGAGCCAGAGAACCCTGCCACCACCTGTCCTATAGAAAACAGACTTGTGAGAGCAGCCAAAGTCACCCTGGCATTGATTGGGAGAAAATAGCCAGGCAACCGATACGGTGGAGACAGGGGCAATTTCAACTCCAGCCATCCTGTCTGAGACGTTTCAAGAGATTTAGGTTTGGGAGTAGGCAATTACTGAGGAGAGCAGTGACTGTGCAGAGAAATACTCACCTACGCACCCAATTTTCTGAATATCATATAAAGCTTACCGTGCTGAAGTCAGAGTATTTTACAAACATGTAATTCACAGGCAAATTGCAGGCAGGTTGCACTTACGCATCACTTTTTTCCTAACCTCCAGTATCTCTTTCCCTGGACTGACTATAGATGGCTTCTTTATGAACAATTCTTTGCATTCACACACTATGTTTTCTGCCTAGATTTAGCAATAAGCTGGCAACACTGGGGCATTAATATAGATACATGCCATGAGCCTGCAAGCCCACTAGTTGGATTTTAATCAATAAACTGCCTTTTCCGGGGGCTTACAGCTGTTTTATGTTGGGTATGTGGTAGAATCTGAACATGCCCAGGAAAGTTTATCCAAACCTGATCTGCTACAAATGACCCCTGCTCTCCAAACTATGAGTTGAGCCTGCAGCCAGTCAAAGCAGATGAGTGAGAAACAAACCAGTTGCAGTCTCTCTCTGTGCTTCAGATCATATCAAATAATTCCACATTCAGTACAGTAGGTGTTAAGGTGAAGGGAAATGAATTGCTAAACAGAAAATCTATTGAAAAACTGTACATGCCCATACATGCACGTGTATGTACAGAGAGAGAATATACTATGCATATTCTTGGAGGGTATCAGAGTTCTCAGGTCAAAAGTCTGACATAATGCAGGTGTTCCCAAGGTTTCATAGCACTGACCACAGCTTAACACTAAGAGGGCCAGATTCCAAGCTGGAGAAAGTCAATGTACTCTCATCGACATGAGTGGAGCTATGCCAATGTACACCACCTGAGACTTGATTCTGGATTGTCTCGTGGCCCACCTCCCTCTTCCATGTGATATGGCATAATACCCTTGTGGCAAACACTGCAAGTACTTAGACCAGAGGTGGGCAAACTTTTTGGCCTGAGGGCCACATCGGGGTTGCAAAACTGTATGGAGGGCCAGGTAGGGAGGGATGTACCTCCCCAAACAACCTGTCCCCTGCCTCCTATCCGACCCCCACCCATTTCTCATCCCCTCACTGCCCCTCTCAGAATCCCCAACCCATCCAACTCCTCTCCATTCCTTTTCCCTTGACTGCTCCCTCCTAAGACCCCCCCAACCATAATCACCACCCCCAACACCCTACCCCCTATCTAACCCTGCCTGTCCCCTGATTGCCCCAACCCCTATCCACACCCCCACCTTCTGACAGGCCCTCCAGAACTCCCACCCTTATCCAACACCTCCCCCATTCGCTGACCGCCCCCCGCACGTCTGTCCCATCCAACCGCCCCCTACTCCCTGTCCCAACCACCCCCTCAGACTTCCTGCCCCTGATCTAATCCCCTGCTCCTCGCCCCCTTACTATGCCACTCAGAGCAGTATGTCTGGCAGCCGTGCTGCCCAGACAGAACCAGAAACGCTGCTGCTCTGCTCCACAGGAGCACGCAGCCCTGCTGCACAGAGCACTTCCTGCACAGCAGCACGGCTGCAAGGGAGGGAGAACAGCAGGGGAGGGGCCGGGAGCTAGCCTCCCCGGCTGGAAGCTCAGAGGCCGGGTAGGATGGTCCCGCGGGCCGTAGTTTGCCCACCTCCGACAGACAGAAAAGGAAAATATTTATGTATACTTCACTGTCTAATTGAAGGTAGCTGCTGGAAACACCATGTGACCAGGCAGCTCACTGCAGATCAGGAAGAAATATTTGACAGAATGTCAGTGGTAGACCACATTGTTTGAACCACTGATTTTATCCTGCACTCATTAAAGTCAATGGGAATGATCTCATTGACTTCAGCGGGATAGGAAAAGACATTTCATGTAAAAGAAAATATGATCTGGAATAGTGATAGAACCTCTATAGTGCGTTCAGTGCTAGGAGCGACATCCGGAGTAATAAGCCTAAGTGAATTTCTCTCTTTCCTTTTTTCTTTAACTAAACTTTCTCATGTCCATTTGAGAATATCATCCTTTTAAACAGAGAGGCAGAGCAGCACATGCTACACATGGAAGTGCTGGGGCACAGCAAGTCCAGATCTTTTTAAAGTTGTATTTTCTGAAGGAATCCTGCTGGGATTAGACTAAGGATTTGGTATAAAAAGGAAGGATAGGACTTGCAGGCTTTTCTTAAACCAAGATCCTCCCACACTGCGTGGACCATGAGGATGACACAGCCTTGCTTTGGAACAAAGCACGTACAAATCAATGATATAACAAGCCAAGGAGAGTTAGTAGAAAGACACTTGTTAGTTCTCCTCTCCCTTGTGCCTCCCATTGAATCATTATCTGAGTCTCATTAGGAAGGGAAACATTACCTAGATCTTGGGAGACAGACCAGTCCTCACTTACAGACCAGTCCTCCACCCAGTCTGAAACAAATACTCACCAGCAACCGCACACCACACAACAAAAACACTAACTCAGGTACCTATCCTTGTAACAAAGCCCGATGCCAACTCTGTCCTCATATCCATTCAACTGACACCATCATAGGAACTAATCACATCAGCCACACCATCAGAGGCTCATTCAACTGCACGTCGACCAATGTGATATATGCCATCATGTGCCAGCAATGACCCTCTGCTATATACATTGGCCAAACCGGACAGTCTCTACGCAAAACAAAAAATGAACACTTCAATCTACCTGGCCATTCCATTAAAGACTTGATGGTGTCAATTTTAAAACAGAAAAACTTCCAAAACAGACTCCAATGAGAAACTGAGGAACTAGAATTAATTTTCAAATTGAACACAATAAACCAAGGGCTAAGTAGAACTTGTGAACGGTTTTCTCATTACATTAATTGATTGCATTTCCCTAGTTAATTACCTTCAATAGTTGTTATCTCCTGTCAGACACAGAGATCCATTTCAAAAGGTATTTTTTTTCTCCTGCTGATAATGGCCCATCCAAATTAAACAGCCTCTTAGAATTGGTATGCTAATGTGCAACTTTTTTTTTTTTGCTTTCTGTGTATATAAATACATCTTACTTCTGTTCCATTCTATGCATCTGATGAAGTGGGCTATAGCCCACAAAAGCTCATGCTGAAATAAACTGGTTAGTCTCTAAGGTGCTACAAAGTCTTCCTCATCTTCCTTAACTGGAAAAACAGGTGGCCAATGTTTTCAAAAATTATCACCCATTTTGGGCACCCATTTCAAACACCTTACAGGGGGCTTACTGTGAAGGACACATCCTAGGGCATTCACACTTTCTAAAAGCCAGGCTCCCTTAAGATGTCCCCTGAGGGGCACCTCAAAACACCAGTCATTTTCAATAATTTTGGCCAATATACGTATTGCACTGTCTTTGATGGATAATCACCTCATTTATTTACGTTTATATGCATGGTTCTCAAGTGCTTTATGTTTCTCAAACGGCTCAACCGCCTTCTTTAAAGGACACTGTCTGATGGATAGTGCTTCTTCTTTATTGCTTGCAGAATCCTTCTGTAACGTGCATTCTACAGATGGATTCACACAGAATACTGCTGTGCAGCCTCACCACTGGAAGGGTCTGTTTCCCTTTCGTTTGACTTCTTCTTTTCTCCTTTTGTCGTGTGGAAGCAAAAGAAGCCAGGAAAAGGCTGGTTTTATTACAGCCATTGCATTTCCGGGTGTTGAAAAGCCCCAGCTGTGGGATAACTGAACTAATGGCCCATGCCCCAAACTAAAGAGACTGTAATAAGAAGTAGCCCAGGGAAGTGGGTCTTGAACTCCTTCCCCCACCGGCAGAGAGGCCGACCCATGAACCCCTGTTTAGGAGTTGAACTAGACAGGACTATGCGGTGGGTCGGGGTCCCCCCTTCAACCCTTCTGACCAATGATCACTAGGACGCCTGGCCAGTGAAGGCTCTATCAGAAGCTCAAAAAAATCTTATAAGAAAATAAAGCGTCGGAATACAGCAACAGTAGAATTGAGATGCCGTTCTTTTCATGTGTGAGCAAGTTTTTCCACTAGAGTTATTTCTGAAGTCAGATCTGAATGTCTTTAAGCAGCAAGCACCACAGTATGGTGGGGCTGAAGTGAAGATAGATTCAACAGCCTGCTGAACCCAAGGGCTCCTTTGAGAGTCTCATTAAAAGTTCTCTGCTACTCTTCTAGCTATTAAATGCCAGGTATTCAAAACGTCTGATGGTGCATGGTGGAACATTACTAATATTAGCCTAATTGACATGCCCTTTAAAAATTACTTAAAGGAAATATCCAAGAAAAATCGAGCAGGCAACAACAACAAAAAAAGAGCTGGATGATACTATAAATACGAACTGATATTACCACATGTGCAATAAGGGAAAAAGGGAGACTAATGGGACAGATTCTCTACCAGGCGTAAATCATCATAGCTCCAATGACTTCAACAGACCTATGCTTGGTGTTGTCGTATAACACCTCAACTCCCAACACCTCCTCTATTCTAGACTCCTTACACTCACCTTTCTCATCTAACCTAAAAAAATTCCTGACTAAAGTAAGCTTCACCTGCCATGTTCCTAATCATGTCCCTCCCCTCTTTGAATCTGTCCATGGGGCCTCTTTTCTATTTCGCATCAAGTCTGAATGTCTCATCCTCAGCTTCAAGACTGAGTATAATGGTGTGTGCACTTTATAGCTCTGCTCATCTCCTTCTCTTTCATAAACACCCTTTTTCATATTCCACTGCAATCCCTTGCTCCTTTCCTCACCCTTTACATTTGCAACTCCTGCCCGTCTCCTGGTTTGAATCCTTCCTCATGCTCTCACTTCTCAAAGTCTTTCAACCACAATCCACCAAAAGATGATAAATACTGTTGGCTTGTTTGTTTTTAAAAATCCCTCTGCACTGGTTCATGACAGAGTCTTCGTCTAGATTCCTACTGTACAGTGTTTTTAACAAGTACTGCCTGTCTAAATTACTAAGGAAGCCTCTTGGGGCAGGAATCGTATGTTCTGATGGCATACCATAAATAAATAATGTAGTATTTTTGGTTTTTTAAAAATCATCCCCCTGTACCTCCGAGAGCTCTGTATTTGAAGATTTTTACTTAATGTGTGAGAGAGAAACACGGAAGAATCAACACAGAGAATCTGATTCACTAACAGTAATAAAAGAGGCAGCAGAAGGCATTCAGACAAATCTGAAAGACGATAATGATGCTCTTTGTAAATCGCTGTGTGAGATGTAGGGGAATGCTACTTTGATACATCCATTCAAGGGCATTTCAGACAGAGAGGCCCAAGGCAAAAGGTTTGGTAATGACATGCTGTGGTAATCTAAACTCATGTTTACACCAGCAACCCACATCCCACAAACCTCACACCCATTCTGAAATGCCACTCCTAGATGGGCTACACATTGTGACAGATCATAGGGGAGATACTGTTCCATCAATGGCCTCTTCTCCTCTCCTGTTAATGTCCATGGGATCCACGTGTCTGCATGGAGAGGAAAATAGGCAGTCTCAATACATCCTGTACTTGTGAGTTTGATATTTCATGGGGGAAAGGGAAAGAGGGCTCATGATAAAGAATCTTAATATATCCCTGTTTTTTTAGCTGTGTAAGCCTCTTGGGTCCTACCAATTTCATTCCTTCTCAATTCATTTGCAAGTTCCATAGCAGCCATGTCAGAAGAGAAACAGAGAGGTGTCTGCCTGGACCGCAGAGGCCAGCGCCTAATAGCTATTCTGGGAGAGTCAGCCATTTAAGGGGATGTAACTGCCAATCTTGGCTCCTGTTACTTTGGTTTCCTCTATGGGGTTTAAAATCCTGCAGCTCAAGTTTCAACAGGAACTGGGCAGCTGCATGAGTCCATCGCATGGCCTACGCCAGACCTGATGAATTATCAGCCTTATGGCAACCCAAGGTTTTGCCAAGCATGAAGATGCTTTGAGCAATTCTTACCCCTGAGCTTTTCTTTTTGCAACAAACTCAATCCTTGTGCCATGTTACTGCCACTTTTTTAGGCCCTGAGAATTATTTTAAGACGACAAACTTCTTTCCCTAAAGCCACATCCCTAGTAATATTGCACCTAAATAAATATATTATAGAAATCTTCACCAGAGCATATTGATTAAGAACGCATATAATGCGCAGGGCTGTCTCCCCGACAACTTCTCTGGTTGCTGCTGAAGCATGCACCTGGTATTTGACAGCCAGGCACTTGACTGCATCGTGGAAAAACAACAGGTTCAAAGCCTGTTCGCTACATTCTATTTGTTGTCCCATGTAAAGCTGCTCATCTTTTAATAGCTTCCATTTGCTAACATAATAACAGAGGCAGCAAAGGTTAATCTCACACCTGTTTCAAGATCTCAACAGACCAACTCATTATGCCCACTGGAAAGAAAGGTTATGGCTGTGTTATATTAATGTAAATGCTCAAATAATTGCAGCGTGAGATGCTGCAATGGTGCAAAGAACACAAGTCATCAGAGTCAGTATTGCTGGCATGCCAGTGCAGTGCCGGGGGGTGCACTGCACAGTTAGAAGTGCCTTCCTTAATAGGTTATTTCCTCCAGGACTCCAACATGAACCTGCGTAAAGTAAAACTTACAAACTGCACTTTCTGAAAACTCTAGATGAAAATGTTGGTATCTGGCTGAATATTTTAAACATTCACTCTGGCCCCTTTGTAAGGGCTCAGTTCTGCTGCCCTTATTTACCCAAGCAGTAAATGGGACAACACATACTAGTAAAGTCTGCAGAAGCAGACCTTGTGTGTGTAAACTAAAAACACAATAAAGAACTAAATACTTGCAAATAAGGAAGCCCAGATTTAGTACGTAGGTAAGCAGGGGGGCAGGGAGAGAAGGGGAAACTCTCCGAACCAGAGTCCCACCATGCTTTCTACTGCAGCCCAGTGCTTGACCATTAGCTCATCCTAGGAAAAAATGGGATACTGGTGTCCTCTTTACTGGAATGCACCAAGTTTTTATAAAGTGTGCTTGCATTTTTATTGCCCTTTGTGGGCTGATTTGATTTTCTTGCAGGGCACTATGACATGAGTTTGTTCAGGACAGAGGATGTGTGCATGAATTACAATAAAAGACAGTACAACAATTATTCATGCCAGCTCCCAGTTTCTACACCCCCAGCTGCATGCTGCTTTTAGACAACTGCGGGCTGGAAAGTAGCTTGGGCTGATTGCCAGGAAAAGAGGAGGGGGGAGTGAGCGACCTTGTGCATATTCAAGAGCATGGAACAAATATAATGTAAGGTGATGAGTAAATTTGCCTGAATATTTATAAGACAATACACTATGAAAATATCTCTTGCCCCTGAATTTTTCACCAAATAGGTGCCAGAAAGCAGCTTTAGTGATGTGACCTGATTCCAAGTTCTGCAAACCTCAGCTCCGCATGGAAGCGGTCTGGTTTCTGGAACTGTGAAGTTAGCATAGCAGTGGAAAGCACGGCAACAGTCAGAAGTCTTTGAAATCACTGAAGAAGCGTGCAGGAGATAAGATCATCTATGGAGAAAATGTCCCCATTACCCAAAAGGAATCTTTGCTGCAGTGGAATCCCAGGCTTCCAAGGCACTTGCTAAAGAATTGGCTTTGTAATAAGGGATTTGCCTGTTAAGGCACAAGTGCTACAAAAGCAGCCCTAGCATTTTCACATGCCTGCTCTGAGCTGAATAAGGATAAGCCTGGCAAAGCATTGCTGAACTGTTGCATTACTGCTCCCAAGACAGCAGGGGTAAAACTGCTGTGACTAAGGGTTTGTCTTCACTACTGGGGAGATCAATGCTGCTGCAATCGATGCAATGGGCATCGATTTAGCTGGTCTAGTGAAGATCCACTAAATCAATGGCAGAACGTTCTCCGGTCGACTCTGGTACTGCACCGGAATGAGAGGAGTAAGGGAAGTTGACTGGAAAGGGTCTCCTGTTGAAGCAGCACAGGGAAGACACTGGGGTAAGTTGACCTAAGCTATGTCAAGTCCAGCTACGTCACGTAGCTGGAGTAGCATAATTTAGGTCAACTTACTCCAGTAGTAAAGACAAGCCATAACAGAGCTAGGAATGGAAACCATGTCTCCTGGTCTTGTGCTTTAACTACAAAACTATCTCCTTCCTCAAGCAGCATTCACACAGGACTGCTCGGATGGGGAAGTACTGCCTCATCACATTCAACTGCCCCAGTATCCACAAAAACACCAGCTTCTAGTATGCAATTCAGACTCAGACTCAGGTGGTCACGTTGATGTACATTAACACTGGAGCATGTACCAGTGTTGAAGTTAGGCCCTATCTACACAGAAAATTACACCAATTTAACTAAAACTTATTTTTAAATTGATTTAGTTAAACTGGTACAAAATCGCTGCGAGGACACTTGGTTTATACTGATTTCGCTTGAGTTGATTCCTTGCTGATGTAGGTTGCATCCACATTAGGAAAAAAAGGGGTGTGGTAGCTAAAGTTGTAACTAACATTAGGTAAAATCCTAGAGAAGACAAGGCAGTTTGTAGTTTTCACGTTTTAGCAGATTGAGGTTAACCCTAGGTTCCCCCATAATCTTGACCCTGACCTGCTAACACATGTGAAAATAAACTACTCTGTTTTTGCTAGGATTTTACCTCATATTGCTTACCATGTGTTAGCTAACATGAGCAAAAAAATGTGCCTTTTTCTTAGTGAAGAAAAGGCCTGAAGCTAAATCAATATACAGCATTTTAAAACTGATTTTAGAGAGAGCATCCCCAGAGGAGTTCTCACTGGTTTAACTAAATTAGGTCAGACATATACCTTTAGTTAAAGCTGGTGCAAAATCTGTATGTGGACAAGGTCTTAAACAGGGATGTCAATGCATTCCAAAAGGGAAGATTCAAAAGACGAAGGCACTGGATTAACTCTGGTATATTACATGGTTTCACTAGCCCATTCATTCCAGACAATACAATCCCCTGTATGCTGATGGAAGTATCCTGTGGGGTAGGGGATTCTTCGCCATGTAGTGGCAGTACCCCTAGAGAGCCAATTATTGACTCGCCGGGAGCCATGCGATGTTGTAAGTTTCTTTTTGACTTTGAAATACCCTCCATTAAGATGTATTTGCTTTTATAATTGTGGGTATGAAATGTAAATCTTCTCCTTCCCTGGACATTTTTTCCAATACACAGTTTATAGCTGTTCACCTTCTTTGATTTTTTTTTTAAATAACTTGTGTTGTGTCTGGCGCTTTGGGGAGCACCCGCAACAGAAAGCACTTTATTACTTCTCTGTTAGAGTTCACTGCAAGGCACTCACCAGTTGCTATCAAAGAAAGGATGAGTCTAGGCAGCAATTTAATCAAGCAGCAACTGAAAAATTAAAGGGAGTGGTGATTGACATGGATTCAAGACTTCTTTTGTTTGAATAGGCTTTAGGTAATGAACTCGGTAATTATTTTTTGGAGAGGAGGGCAGGAAGGATGAACAAAGGAAGCCTGTTTAGGCAAATCATTTTCATCCCCTTTACAGTCAAATAAAAGAAAGGGGAATAGGATGCTTCTCAGCAGGTAATGAGACTTGTGTCGTCTTTGGGAGCTGCTCCCCACTAATGGCGGGTCCCGCTGATTCCAAGAGAAATGCACACTAATGCTTAGAGCAGGGCATTCCCATTTTACATGAGGCATTGGCGTTTACTTCGGTGGCGTGACGGTCTGGGTACTGGGGGACATATCCAAGAAGAGGTAACTTATGAAAAAAAATCTTTTCTGATCTCCAGAAGTCCTGGCCCAGACAGGGAAGTCCAGATAGTCAGAAAGTATCAGGCAATGAGGATCCACTGCCTTATAAATCGGAAAAGATCAAGGAAGCCTGACTGCTGTAGATAAGGAAGGCAGACTGGTTCCATGTATTTAGGAACTTTGTTTTGATTTGTCTTTATGACAGAGGGGGAAGATGTTTAGGACCTGATCTGGTGAATTGTTCAATGTAGGTGGACCTGTGTGTCCCCATGGAGCCCCTCACTGATTTCAGTGTGGCTCTGCACGTACATAGGAGTCTACCCATGTAGCTGGCATAATGGGGATCTTATTTTGGATTGATGTCGTGCTTGGGAGGGAAGAAAGGATTTTGCCTAGGGGAGAGGTGAGCAAACTATGGTCTGCGGGCCATCTCCGGTTTGTGGGACCGTCCTGCCAAGACCCAAGCTCCTGGCTGGGGAGGCTAGCCTCAAACCCCTCCCCCGCTACCTCTTTCCCCTGCAGCCTCAGCGCACTGCGCTGCCAGTGCTCTGGTTCCAGCAGGGTTGCAAGCTCCTGCCGCTCTGAGTGGCACACTAAGGGGGCAGATAGATACCCGCAGGAGGGGGCTAGATAAGGAGGTCCTGGGGGGGCAGTAAGGGAACAGGGAGCAGTTAGATGGGGTGGAGGTTTGTTGGGAGGTGAACAGGGGGTGGGGTCCCCAGGGGACGGTTAGAGATGGGGGTGAGGATACAGGTCGGGGCAGTCAGGGGACAGGGGGGTTGGATGGAGGTGGGGTCCCGGGGTGCAGTTGGTGGTGACGTCCCTGGAGGGGGCAGTCAGGGAACAAGGAGCAGAGGGGTTGAGGGTTCAGAGCGGGGCAGTCAGGAAGTGGCAGGGAGTAGATAGGGGGCAGGGGCCAGACTGTTTGGAGAGGCACAGTCTTCCCTACTCGGCGCTCCATACATTTTCACAACCCCAATGTGGTCCTCGGGACAAAATGTTTGCCAACCCCTGGCCTGGGACCTGGCCAGATTACTGTAAATCTAAACCAACCCAGTTGGGTAAAATAAGAGGATCTCATATGCTTCCTCCGGGCATAGCTTCTCAAGTAACTGTATTTGTTTAAAAGTTTTGGGGGAGTTTGGAATAGTTTATTCCAAACTCCCCCACCCCAAAACTTTTAAACAAAAGCTGATAAAAGCCCTAAATCCCACTTAACAGAGGCAGGAGCAGCAGGTTGGAATGACCCTAAGGGGACACACAGAACTAATCTGGGTAGCACTCTCGCTCAAGAAGAATTTACTTAGACACATTCTCCGTTTCTTAGTTCCAATAGAACTAAGGGTATAACTACACCGCAATTAAACTGAGGGTATAACTGAGGGTAAAACTACACCACAATTAAAAACCCGCAGCTGGCTCATGCCAACTGGCTTGAGCTAAGGGGCTGTTTAATGGCCAAGTAGATGTTCGGGTGACTAGGTTTTGGGACCCACTCTTCTTGTGTGGTGCCAGAGCTCGAGATCCACCCTGAGCACCTACACCACCATTAAACAGCCTGTTGCTGGGTAGGTACACCTCGTCATGGGGACCGGGTCACGCGTGGGATGAAGAAGGAAAAAAGAGCTGAACAGCAGCTTGTCAGGTCCTAAGTTTGTGACCCTGACTGCAAGCATGGTAATACAGCCTACTGGCTAGAGTCAATAAACAGCCCTTCAGCTCAGGCAGCACGGCCTAATGACCAGAGTCAATAGGATAGCCCACATGTGCAGGATTACATGGCCTATTGGCCAGTTGGGGGAGTGGGTCACCTCTTAAGGGTGTGTGGGGCCCAGGGGAAGGGGACTCGGGCCCTCCCTGCTCCTCTGAGTCCTGGCCCAGGGCCCTGGTGGGGTGGGGGGCTCACCAACGAGTCAGCGGGGATTCTCCTGAAACACACTGACCGGTTCTCACTTCCACTCATCGGAGAATATTCTAAGCCCCCTGGGCTGCTTCCTCCTCTTTCTCCCTCAGAGTAGCTCTGCTTCTCCATGTACAGTTATTTACACTAGGCAATTCACTCATTATGCACTAGTGCAAATGACTACAGGGTCATGATGAATTGGGCCCTTAGGCTTCAGTGGGGTATAAATCCCATGGGTATGAGTAAGGTGAGCAAGAAAGAATGAAAGCCTTTTACCTTGTCTATACCCAGATATTGCACTGGTTTAATTAAAATTGATTATAAGCCAGGCTTTTAAATAGATCAGATTGCATGAGAAAATGATATCAGTCAAGTATTAATTAAATTAAGACTGTGCACACACAGTTTTGCCTCTGCTTAACTTAAACCTTTCATTACACTCATACAACTTTGTGTGTGATGTGAACTTTGTGTGTGGCCTGGTCTACACTGTGTGTGTGGTGTGACGGGGGGGAATCAGTCTAAGGTACGTGACTTCAGCTACAAGAATAACGTAGCTGGAAGTTGACGTATTTAGATGACTTACCGCGGCATCTTCACGGCACTAAGTTGAATGTTGCCACTTCTCCGTCAACTCTGCCTGCGCCTCTTGCAGCGATGGAGTACCGGAGTCGACGGGTGAGCACTCGGGGATCGATTTATCATGTCTAGACTAGATGTGATAAATCGACCCCCGACAGATTGATTGCTACCCGCCGATCCAGCGGGTAGTGTAGACCTGCCCTTAGTTTCTCCCCCAGCAGCAAGTCACTACTGACAGGATGTCTTGTACAAAAATACTAAACACATCTCATCTTTCATGTGGTGTTGCAGAAATTAAGGGGAAAGCAGAAAAAAAAAGTCACCAAAGAAAGAAGGCAATTTGAGAATTAAAAGCTGCCCTTTCTGTGAGGAGCTTTCATAATATCTAAGGTCATTCACATTCATTTCCCCTTCTTTTGATGGGGGAGGAGCTTTTTGTAGAAAGCAAGTGAGTCACTATTTTAAAAAATTTTCCCACAAATACTATGTCTCATTTCTTAGTGTGCAGAGGGATGTCATGATTATTCATCTCTGGAGAGGAGACTGGCATCCATATTCACAGGAATTCACTTGAATTCCTTCATCTTGGAAAGGGAAAAATTATTTTTTTTAAAAAACACCCCAACCTTACAAACAAGACGGGGCTCTGGAGATAAGTGAGCATCTTGAGCTAACTCTTCCTATCTTACTCTTATATAATTATATGATTCCCTAGGGGGGCCTATAGTTGAATTATGGAGTGTTTGAGCGGAGGTGGGAGTGCTGGGAAGCAGACTCTATAATTCAATTCCATATACCCATGGGCGCATGCATAATTACATTATAAAGCAGTTTCACCAAAAAGAAAAACAATTAGAGAACACTATGTAGTTTACTGTTTACAGCTAAAAAGGATGGTTTAATTCTTTGCACATACACCGCGGTAAATGTAAAGTGGAACACTTCAGTGAGCTCTGGCGGAAAAGATAGTAGTGAGATATTTTTATGTTGAGTGTACAGGAGGCATTTTACATCCTGAATCTAAACTTTGGCAACTTAGAGCCAATAAAGTGTTCTAATTGGATGAATGTTCTTAACTGTTTTATAATTACTCAAATTAAAATTTTAATATCAAGGAGGGCTGTGCGCTATGGATCTGCAAGAACCCAAATAAACCTGAACAGCTCTCTGTTTTTGTATTTGTTTTTCCACAAGGTTTTTCTCTGCATCAGGGAGCCATTTATGGAGCCAGAACAAAGCAAGATCTATTTGTACTGGACGGGAATTGAGATTAGAAAAACAACTTGTATATAACCCGAACACAGGTACCAGTACTAGGCCCCTAATAAGAGGGGAGGGAATGCAGGTGGAGATAAGGAAGAGAGGGATATGGGGAAAAAGCTTATGTCGTATACAATACCATGTATAAAAGAGGGCTTGTGGTGTAATGACTAGAGCAGGGGAGGAGGAGTCTGGACAATTTACAATGTTGCCACAGATTCACTGGACTTGGAGAAGTCACGTCTGCCAACATTTTCAAGAGTAGATTCTGATTTTGCCTGGCACCCAATGTGAGAGACAGCCTGGCTTTCTAAGGGCCAAACACACCAGCAGCAATCACATCAGCTGGGAGCTACAGGTGCTCAGCACCTCTCACTATTAAGTTTTAAGGCATCTCAGGTTGGGTACCTACAAACAGCAGTTCCCCAAATTAGTTATAGCTGTGAGTGTCCACATCCCCATCCATAAACACAGTCCAGCAATATTCTCCCACCATTCATGAGTACTGGGGGGCATAACTGCTTTTGAAGAGCACTTTAAGCTTGGGAATGACAGCTCCTATAGAAGTGCAAAATATTATTACTAAATATGAAGAGGTGATTCAATGACACAGATCCCTTTAAACACTGTCAGAGGTGGCCTTTTCCTAGCAAGGTGTTTAATTTATGTCTGGCCAGAAGTAGCCACAAGTAAAATAAGGAGAGGTATTGCCTTGGAGGCACAAAAGCGTGAAATGTTATGTGGGCATCTGAGCTCCCATACACTAGTATTGCCGATGTGTGGAAAGTGTGGCTGGCAGGTATGAAGTAGTGACTTGCTACTAAGCAGAAAACTAATCTCTTTGTACTGTGGGGTCACACAGGACTGGAGAATTTACCTCTAGGTCATTTCATCTGGTGGTAAATCCCCTAATCTAGTCATCCATACAGCATCACCTACAGGAAACAGCTAGCTGCCTCTCACAAAAAATGAACTCAGCAGCAGCCAGGAGCTGTCAGCAGCCAGCTGCTACACACAAAACGTGCTTAGCAGGGAAGCACTGTGGCGGGATTTTGTCATTTTAATTTTCTTTAATCAATTGGCCCTACAGAGTTGTATGATCAATTGTTTCCTCTCATTGTCCCTCTTATCCCTTCGTCTTTGCCTACAGTTTCGATGGAAGTGGTGGAATCAAGCACGTCTATGTGCCAGTTTCTCGGTCAGCCGTACAGCCCATTACCTGGATGAGATTAATGAAAATGCACAGACCCGTCCACCTGCTGTGTCCTTCCCTTTTCCTCCCTTCCCCTGCATTTTGCTCAAACTGGTCTTCCGTTCCCTGTAACCAAATCTCTTTTTATAGACCCTACGGGCCCAAAGGAGGAGCCCCCAGGCTCATTCCCAACCTATCAGCCAACATTATTGCTTCCCTATAAAAAATGAGAGGTAATGCATGGTGTAAATTGTTAATATTGCGCTCTCTCTCCTCAAAAAGACACTGCTGGTACCAGACTGCTGTGCCTCATGCATAATTCATCAGGTTCCTTAATGTGCAAAGATCGTCTCTGCAGCTCATTTCTTTACATAAGAATTAGCCATAAAAATCAGGTCCCATGTGAGAAGTGAATTTTAAGGGGCCCATTGCCTGCCTCTACAACAACAAAACAGCAGCAGGGAAGGGAGATATCCAAGTGATTGCTGGGCAGGAGGCTCAGGGTGATGGCGGAGCTATGGAAGGCAGAGGAGAAGCAAGACAAATGGTGCAGGTGGGGTTGTAGTACAGGGCACTCAGTTGCAAACAATGCTCCATGAAAGCACTAGATTGAAGCTCTGTACTGTCAACATCACACACGGCCAGGTACAAAATAGAGCCATGCACTCCCACTAAGCAGGCATCACATTTCCCCCAGAATGTAATGAAGAAACTTGCTTCATGGGAGCACTATCAATTCCTCAGGGGACTGGCACTGCACAGTTTGCAGAAGCCCTTTGCAATTGTGCCACAGGTTTTTAACCACCTCCAGGCTTAACTTTAGGTTTTCAACGAGTCCCAGTTTTCAGGTGGACACTAGTGCACCATCTAAGTATCTGACCCACAATTGTTAACCACGGATGCTCTGCCAGCACTGATTATACTCCACATACCTGATCATTCCAAGCCACGTGTCAAATCATTCTCTTCTCCCACATCCCTTCCCTCACCTTCTATACAGCCCCAACGTCTGGATCCTCGCTTCTGTCCTAAGTTACCCTGTGACACCATATTCTTCCTCCTTCAAACAGACTTCATCCAAAAGGACTAAATATCCTACCCCTCTCCTCTGACTAGCAATAGGAGATTTTGAACAGTTCTAAGCGAAAGAGGTGGAATTATCAAATTGCCTCCTACTTCCCAACACGCTACCTCTCATCTATTTGTTGTCTTTACTCTGCATATATTGACCGAACCACCTAGTATATTTTACGAGTGATAACTAACAAATGCCTTACTGGCAGAGATTTAAAGGGCCCGGGGTGGAAGCAGCAGCTGGAGCCCCGGGCCCTTTAAACTGCCTCCTGAGCCCTGCTGGCAGAGCTAAAAACAGCTGAGACTGGTGAGATCAAGAAGGTGCCTTGCCACAACAGACAATGCCTCAGTTACTGTCTATTTGAGATTACATCCCTCTAACACTGCACAGAAAACGAGGACACTGTCGGCCACAAAAATAACACAACCTCTATCTTTACAGTAATGAAACAATTACTGGCTAACATGGACTGACCAAACCAAGCGGCACCAACATGATTGCACATGAGCACAAGAAGGAAACACATATTTCAGAAAATTTACTGTTTACTGAAGCAGCAAAGGATCACACGACCTTCACTCTGGCCTTTCAGAGAACAATAGGAGGGCCTTGGCTTTGAGGCTGGCCATAAAAATCTAACTAATTTGTTTTTGTTTCTCCTCCTCCCTCTCTCTCTCCCTCCCCACACCATAGATAGAGAAGAGGCCTCAATCTGACACTTTTCCATTTGACACTCAATTAGATGCAACACGGAGAGTGAAACACCATCTATAGCTGTAACATTAGTCTGAAGGAGAGAATATATGATACTGCAGGAGCAGTAGCCTGCCAAGAGAGTGTGATGTAGGGTATGGCTACACTTGCAGCTGTAGAGCGCTTTAGGTTAAAGCGGTCTTTGGAGAGCGCACTAGGAAATGCGCTGTAGTCTGTCCACACTGACAGCTGTAAATGCACCGGTGTGGCCACATTTGCAGCACTTGCAGCTGCATTGAGAGCAGTGCATTATGGGCAGCTATTCCAGCATTCAAGTGGCTGCAATGTGCTTTTCAAATGTGGGGGGCGGGGTGTGGTGAAGTGTGACAGGGAGCGTGGTGTGTGGGTGTGGGGGAAAGTGGGGTGCTGACAGTGTGTCAGCACACTGTCTTGTAAGTTCAAATCCCCCTTCCCCCTGCCTCTCTCTCACTCAAAGCAAACATTTATTGTTTGCTTTATCTTGTAGCGATAAGCAGATAAGCAGCCATCTGTCTGAAACGGAGCTCTGAAAAGGCACTTCCGCATTCCTGCAGCCGATTTCACAACAAAGAGAAGAGAGGTCACTTAGCTTAAGGGGATTATGGGACGTTTCCGAAGGTCAGAGTGCAGTAACGTAACTCCTCACCCACAATGACGCCGAAGCGTCTCATCCAATATGCAACAGACGTTAATCCTCTCACCGAGGTGGAGTACCAGGAGTGCTCCAGCCAGGGAGTCGGAGCGCTCTATGTGCCTGGCCAGTGTGGTTGGGGAGTAAGGTAAAGAGCTCTGGGAGGTTTTATTGTGGTATAACGTGCAAATGTAGCCAAGCCCTTAGTGGTTAGAGCCCACTAAAGGGCATTAAGATAGATGGGCTATACTCTTACTCTGTCACTGGCTCTGTATTTCAAACAGAGCAAGTCACTCAGAGCATGGTTTTCAGAAGCACTCAGCTCCTAAAACTTCAATTAAATTCAGTGGGACATGACAGCTCAGCACCTAAATTCATCAGGCCCTCAACATTTCTATGCCTCTGCTCCCCCATCCGTAACATGATCACAAGAATGCACCATCCATCTTTGTTAAAACATGGATGGTGCATTAAGCATCTGAGATCTTTGAATGGGAAAGTGCTATACAAGTTTTTTTTTCCTTTCTCCTATTAAAAGTTGTGCTCCCCAAGGAGTCCCATGTTGAGATACAATGCTACTTTGCAACAGCCGATGATCTGAACAATTAAATGAAACACCATAAATTATTGGATCACTGGGATCTTTGGGGTGAGACTAGAAAAGGAATATGAAGCTCCTTGTTTAAAAAAAAATCTATTGCATGGGAGACATCTGGAAAACTATGTTCAAATATTGAGCCAGATGTTGGCATGTTTGTGGCAAAGAGAGTGTCTTCCACCTGAATCACAGCAGCTCTTGACATGCTTGCTGCAAAGACATGTCTCTCATAAGCTGCTGTGGAGCTCCTACTCCAGAGATCTGCAGCACTAGTGGGGGGGTTGGCCCGACCCATGGAGCCCTGATTGGCTGGGGATTGGCAGAGTGGGAGCTGGCCTCTTCACCTTCACACAGCCTCGGTAGGCTGGCTAGAGAAGTTGGCAGGAAATCCCATCCCTACTTCCTGCTACCAAGCTTGTCTCCAATCAGAGGATGTGGGGATGTCGTTCGAGAAGGGATGGATGAGTGACAGGAGGATGTGTTGTTACTATAGGCTGAGAGTCTGAACTAGGAAGTGGCCTGGGCACACGGTCCCTCCGAGTTGGCAGCATACATAAGAATCAGCTGCTGCCCAATGGGAGGAAAGAGCCCTGGGATTAGGCTCACTACAACGAGGTGTGAGGATGCTGCAGCACAGACTTTAAGAGTTTAATGATTTTAATAATTTAAGAGTGTGGAATAACCTAGCACCCCCATCATACTGCACATGAGAGCACATATGGCATTCCAGGAGAGGTAAATTGGAGTTTATCCCCTATTTTCTCTGGAGAACAAGAGGAGGAGGAGGAGAGGCTTAAATGACTTACAGGGAAAACATATGCATCACATGGGTGTTATATTTGTGATGCCCTATAAGACTATAGTGGGAATCAAACTTATCGGCGGAGAGACACAGATTTGGTTTCCCCCACTCCCGTTCCCATAAAAGAAGTCAGTAGCTCATGGACAATGAGAAAAGTTCATTGTCTCCCAGGTTTTGTGTCAGTCACAGACTGGTTTTTGAATAAGATTCCGTTTTGATTCTTATCTGAGTTATGCTTCTGTTATTATTGGAAATTGGTGGGTGATGCACAGAGTATTTTTAGCATGCTTTGTAGCAGGCTGGCTAATCTTTTCTACCAAGCCTGCTCTTTGTAATGCCAACATAACAGCAAAATCAACTGGAAAAGATACCAGGCTTAGATGCAGGTGGAGATCTGCTTCAATCATGGGCCCTGGGACAATCATGGGAAGCCCCAGAACGAGATGAAGCAGTCAGCAGAGATGTGTCTGTAGGGCTCCAGAATCAGCGAGTTATCCTGGACAGGAGTTCAGTTACTGCACATTACAGGGCACGTTGTTAAGACGTGGTTCCCAGAGTCATTTCATACTCTTGCATGGGCATGGTATGGGAAGCTCTGCTACTGACACGTGGATTTTGTTCATATAGTCCAGCAATGCATGTCTGAGTCCCCCAGGGATGAAAATAAGACCATGAGCCTGACTTTCATTTACATTAAGGCCACTTGAAACTATTCTGGCTGTGAAAAAGGGCCTCAAAGTGGGTGCAACAGTAATTGACCGCCCTAACTTCCCCTTGTGCAACCTGAATAGTATAAAGGGGTCTTAGTGGAGATAGGAATGTAGACTTATATTTCTAAATCCTCACATTTTAAAATCCCATGTGTCTTTAAAATCTCCCTTTTTTCTCTTCCCCAGCCTGAAGTTTCTCTTAAAAAAAAAAATCATCTCCTGGGAAGCAAAGCTATTTAGCAGAATTGTGTCCAGCTCCATGATATTCATGAGCCCTAAGGTACAGTAGCATCTTCAGTTCTCTGCCAAGCATAGGTTATGTTAAGCATGCTGGACCTTTGCAGTATTCTGCTAAAAATTATCTTGGTAACAGTGAAACTCATTTGTCTTTAAAATTACTTGAAATGCTCATGAAACAAGTCATCTTCCCCTCCCCCATGCATATGATATGTAATCATAAAGGTAAGCTGTATTGTGTTTGAAACATTTTGGCAGGTAAGTTATAGACTCAAAGACCAAGGAAAAATATTGGGGAATATTAGATATATGAGAGTAAAAACACCAAAAGCAGGATAAAATTAAAGATGAGGTCATTTAAAAGACTGGAAGCGCTCCAATTTCCTAGCAAGAAAGACAAATACAGTAAGGGCACCAGAACACTGTGTCCCAGTGGGGACTGAAAGCAGATGAGGTTTGGACACAAAATTTGCATTTAAGGTTATTATGATGTTGGTACTTAAACTGTCAGTTTCACTTGCCTTTTTCCCTTTGTGACAAAGCTCTGTACTTGTCTCCGTGGATCCGGCGTTTTCTGGCAGATTTCACTAGCCTCAGAGGCTCACTGTGACCCTCCGCGTGGCCCTTCTCTCTCTAGAAACAAGGGTCACAGCCTGTTGAGCCACTTTCATCATAAGCCAGCGAGGGAGGTGAGGAGAAGCTATCCTTCCTTGCACAGTTTCTGTTGTCTCCCAGTCTCAGTGATTAATTAGGGGAGACAGAAAGGGTGGGGAGCCCAGGCCCGTCCTCTACTCCAGGCTCCAGCCCAGGGACCCTAATAATATCAGCTATGATGGCTGATCTTTTAGCAACAGAACACACACAATTCCCTGAGCTACTTCCCCACAGCAGTCCCGCTTCCTCAAACTCCACGTCACCCTTACCTCAGGGCCTCCTTCCTTGTGTATGATATGGTGTCTACCACTCAGTCTCACCAAGAGAACAACTTCCTCCCACAGCTCCTGACATGAGCACCCACCAAACTGGGAGGTTTTTAACTGGTTTCAGCCAGCCCCTGATTGGCTTCAGGTGTCCCAACCAGGCTAGCTATTTCTGCTGCTTTCTAGAAGGTTCTTAATTGACCCCAGGTGTCTTGATTAACTTGGAACAACTGCCATTTGGTTCCAATGGTACCAGGGATTTGTTTGGCCTGGGACTAACATATCTGTTCCTTATCACTTTCCTTTAGCCATCTGGCCTTGCCCTATCACACCTTTTTAAATTAGAACAGCAGAACTAGACACTGTAAGTGCTTTATTCACTCTTTAGAGATGTACTGCAAATATTTACACTTCTTTTAAGTTACAATAGATCATCACACTCCAGGGGCTTTGAGTAGGATGGCAGTATCCCTTAGAGATGAAAAAAAATAACAGAAAAGGAAGCTGCAAGGATTTCATTTTTGTTTTGTTGTTGTTTGTTTTGCTTTTATTTTATTTCTTTTGTTTCCTTAACCCTCTGTTTTTAAGGTTCCCAGGATATAATTGTGCAGACTTCAAAATTATGAATACATTTGCATTTAAAACAATACCAGTTTCTTTGTCTTGTACCTACAAAGTGCTGAGTGCAGGGTGCTGTGTTCCCCTAAACAAGTGGGATACTGTTAGGAATACCTACCTCACTGCCCAGTGCAGGGAACTCTGTACAGCTGATGACCATATAGGATCAGGCTTGTGTCTCAGCAGCACATGCTTAAGAAACATGGAGATCACTGATGTTTCCACACATGTCTTTAAACTAGCCCCCTAGGATAATCTTTCTGCACTGAAAGGGTCTGATTCTGCAGCACTTGCACACGTTTAACTTTCTACACCATAAATAGTCCCATGGACTTTAGAGTACTGAGGTTGCAGTACACAGATTTCAATGAAGCTATTCCATGTAAGATCAAGTGTTTATAAGTCTTTGCAGGATCAGGCCCCCAAACACCCCCACTCTGTCCTTTTATCAATTCACTTGTATATAGCTGGGAGCAGTGGTACGGGAATTATTTGCGTGTCTCTCCATTCATTTTTGTTATACTTATGTTGTGTGACGGAGTCAAACCAGAAGGGTATAGGAGAGTGCTGGAAGGCAGGTATATCAGCCTTAGGATGTGCAGGTCCTTGTTCCCTGGATAGCCAAACAAAGGCTACTCCAGACCAATCAAGACACCTGGGGCCAATTAAGAACCTTCTAGAAAGGAGTAGAAACAGCTAGCCTAATTGGGACACCTGAAGCCAATCAGGGACTGGCTGAATCCAGATAAAAACCTCCCAGTTAGTCAGGTGGGGTGTGGGTGTCAGGAGCTGTGGAAGGAAGTTATGCTGTTGGTGAGACTGAGTGTTGGACAACATATCATACTGAAGGAAGGAGGCCCTGAGGTAAGGGTGAAGTGGAGTTTGAAGAAGCAGGGACTGCTGTGGGGAAGTAGCCCAGGGAATTGTATTGTGTTTTGTGCCTAAAAGGTCAGCCATCTTAGCTGATACTATTAGGGTCCCTGGGCTGGAGTCTGGAGTAGAGGGCGGGCCCGGGCTCCCCCCTTTTCCATCTTCCATACTGGCCTGTGATGAAGGTAACTCACTAGGTGGTGACTCTTGCCAATTATACTGAGAAAGGGAGGTCACTCTGGGGCCTAGATGAGTTTCTGAGGCCCCTAAATCTGCCAGGAAGCGCAGGACCCACAAGGACAGACTTGGAGCTTTGTCACAGTTGTCACTGGGTTATTTGATTTGATCTTGAGATAATTGATGGGTCTGTGTTTTTTATTAGTGTTTCTATAAGACAGTCATCAGCTTCCTGAGCATTGCATAGGAATTTTTACTGCACGGCAGTAAAAATAGCAATAAATAAATAAGGCTCATGGAATCCCAAAATGCAGCTCACTGATATCTTCATCTTTAATCCTGACGTATAGCCTATGATAATACATGTGCACTGCTTCAGCCTAATTAGTGTGGTCTTCTCTGCTAGTGTTTACTGGCAGTACAATTCATCATCTTCGTACTGTGACACCAGCAGCGAAAGTGGAAACCCACTAACCAAGACGCCACGATGCATGCTGGGTACAGGTTAAAAGGAAAACATCTACAAGCTACAAACTACACTTCAGACTTCTGCGTTGTTACACGTACATTTCTACTGCATAGGGGGGGCAATGGTAGTGTTGCACTTAAGACTAGTTTTACAAAATGTGCGCATGAAGCTGGGTATAATGGCACGGTCCTGCAAGGTGCTGAGCATTCCAATGTCATGGACCAGGAGGTAGGTGGTCAGATCTAGTGGTCACAGCAGTTGTGGTTAGGCCTAGAGGTCAGAGCAGGAGTTGGGAGTCAGGAGCCAGAGCCAGGAATCAAGCCAAGGGTCAGAGCCAGGAGCTGGGTGTAGAAGCAGGCGTCTGGAACAATGCAGAAGGGCAGTGCACAGGGGTGACCACCCTGTTCCTGCCCTGAGGGGGTTAAAAGCAGCCCTGCAGAGGCTAGGGCTGGGGGGAAAGGCAGCCCAGCAGAGGGCTGCAAGTGAAAGCAGCTGGGGCGGAGCAGCCGCAGCTGTGGCTGGGTCAATTAGGGTCCAGCTGGCCCTGATATAAGGGCCCAGAGTTTAGGAGACAGTCTCCTCTAGCTGCGGAGGCAGACTAGCCTGGCTGCTGGGGAAGCTTGAGAAGGTACATGGAGTGGAGCAGGGCTGGGGGGAAAGGCCAGAGGAGCTGGGGAGCTCCAGGCTGGCAACTCCCCAGGCTGCAGGGCCTAGTTTGTGGCCAAGAAGGGGTAGAGCTTGCAGCGGGGCAGCCCACAGGTAGGCAGAGGCAGCAGGCCAAACCCTCCTTGCCTATTGCCTAGTGGCTGTTACACTGTAGTCTGCCCCAGGGAGTGGGGCTTGAAGATGACTGGCAGTAGCCTAGATTGAGGCAAGGTGAGGCTCAGAGGATTGGGGGTTCCCCAAGGAGGGGAGACCCAGAGCTAGACTGTGAGGGTACTGCCAGGGGGCAGCACCCCAGGCAAAGGGCACCAGCGTACAGGGAGGGACACGGGGCCAGCGGACAGCAGGAGGGTGCTCCAGAACTGGAAGAGCTAATTCCCTGGATGACCAGCAGGAGGCGCCACAGGGGTGAATCATCCCGCTGCTACAGGCAGGAACAGGACAGGAAGGCAGGAAGACAGGATTGAGAAGTCAGGCAAGAAGGCAAGGTCCAATATAACAGCCAGCTAAAGATTCACATAGTTGCTTGGACAACTTCCTGTGCCTCCTTCTGGCTTAAATATTGAGTCTGAGGCAACTGGAGAAGCCAGAAGTCCCCTCTGATTGGGAGCTTTGCAGGAGATGCCTATGGTGAGCAAGGTCCACCAGCCCAAACGCTCAGCTGGTACCAGCAAGCTGCCGGATGGTGGCTGAAGTATGAGGACTGCCTGGGCGTCCCATGAACCTCACATCTGCTTCCTGATCCAGACCCAAGAGGACTCCCACGGCTCTGGTACGATGAAATTCTTCCACCTGAATTTCAGAGGTGTGATGGTTTCTGTGGCATATGTCAATGGTCAAAACAGTGGTTGAAACGGAGACCATGGTCAAATACTTGGGGGCTCCTTACTCCACACACACAATCACTTGTGTCATTTTTTGAGTTCTGAACCTTAGTGGGTGGTGGTGGTGGTGATGGTGGAGTTGGACTCAGTATATCACACAAATGGTAGGTGACTAGTGCAAAGATTTTCTGACATTGGGTTTGACACACTTGTTGGATTATGTAATGCCCAGAGCTACACTAGGTTACATTATTTAATCCAAAGTCTGTTCTGTCCCCATCTGCAGCCTCAGTGAAGCCTATAAAGAGTTCTGCAGACGTAATTTTAAATACTCATGCAGTGTGCGTCAGCCATGTGTCCCAGTAAACTTACAAAGACACGCTGGGCATCCTAGGCAACCCCTCTACAAAAACACATGCTCACATACCAACGTCTTGCTGTGTACCGTAATGAGAACATATTCTGCTGCTTGCAACATTAAACATTATTCAGAGGACTAACGTTCACACTATTAACACAACAGTATACACACTATGAAAAGCCTTATGCCCTTTCTTCTGGAGTTAAATGGAATAGAGAACTCAATTCTTGCCATTTCTGAAATGACTAGTCAAACACTTGGTTCAACATGTTAACATCACCTTCCTCCTCACTCCATCTACTGGGCTCCTACAAGATTTTGTTTCAATAAAACTTCCATTTTCTGCTGAGTGTTGGAGATGTCAACATTCCCCTGTATCTTTATCTCCTATGCTTTGACACCATGATAAAAAAAAAATCTCTTCACTATGGCCAGAAGTATGCACTTTTATCTTGCAGTCAGCTTCTATATAACGAGGCTTGAAATAGACAAGAGGCAAATCCTGTGAACAAGTGACAGCAGCACTCAGGTCTTTTAACAAGACTCCTCCTGCATTCCTGCAGGATCCCAGTGAATGGAAAGACAAGATGACTACAAAAAATTACCTCAGACTGAAATGCTAATCTGCATCTTCTATTTCACCTAGGAGCTTTTACTAGGTAACAGTACGACATACAGTAATAGCAGTTACGGCCACTTCTAATATTACTGTGTGTGTGTCAGTCAGACTGTCTCTGGACAGCCACCTACACTTCCACTTTACTATTATGAATTATCTGCACTGGGGTAGTCATGGGCCAGGGCCCCACTCTCCTAAGTGCTGTATGAAAACAAAACAAAAAGACAGTCCCTACCTCAAAGAGTTTACAATCTAATAAGACAAGAGGTAAAAGATGGAGGACAAGCAGATGGGGGAGTCCAAGGAGACAGTGTTGGTCAGCATCATAGCACTCACATCACACCAGAGGCTTAACCATTGTGAAGTTTTTTGCAGGCCTCATAGGTAAGGCCCTATCAAAGTCATGGCTGTGAAAAACATATCACACAGTGTGAAATCTGGTCTTCCCCATGCAATCGGGTCTTTTGTGTGCTTTTACTCTATCCGATACAGATTTCACAACCAAAAGAGGGTCAGGGGCGGGGAGGGAGGACTGGGCTACTCTTGCTTCTGCTCTGCCTTCAGAGCAGGGTGACTAGAGAGCTGCGGCTGCTGGCCAGGCACCCAGCTCTGAAGGCAGCGCCCTGCCAGCAGGAGTGCAGAAGTAAAGGTGGCAATACCATACCATGCCACGCATATTTCTGCACTCTTGCCTTCAGAGTTGGGTCAGAACTCCTACAGCTACAATACCATATCTGAAATCATGAAATTTACAACTTTAAAAATCCTATGACCATGAAATTGACCAAAATGGACTGTGATTTTGGTAAGGCCCTACTCATATCAAAGGAGAGATTTAAGGACATATCTGAAGGAGGACACACATCCCTTTCCAACCTTGTTTCCCATCTTCTTCTTTTCCTCTATTTTCATACGTTAAGCCTTCTGTTTTGGGGATTGTTTACCAGTGTTGGTCATTTACTAAACTTATTTACTTCCTGGGGCCTGATCGAAAATCCACTGAAGTCCAAGGAAGTTATTTCACTTTGGATCAGACCCATGACCAGTACGCAGGAAGAGAGTGGAAGACACAAACGATTTGGAACACTGAACTCCATTTTTATTATATTAGACATACATACACATGTTCTGTATGTTTTGTCCTGTGATTGTACACAGGAATGAATTCTTGATTATTTGTATAGCTGAATAGGACAATTCAGTCAAGGATTAATTTACTGGAAAAACCAAAGTTTTGGCACATTTAGAACAAGAAACTCTTTCGATTGAGAATGAAACATACGTGAGATCATTGCTAGTAGGAAACTGTAACATCTAGAATGCAAGTTATCTCCTTTTAACTTCAGCCTCTATTCCGCCTCCCTCCCATCATGCATAATCAGCTTTAAAAGTTCATTTCACATGAATTGCTCACTGGGGTTATGTCTGCAGATGAAATCTGTCCTAGAGAAAGCTATTAGCAGTGGTTCGTGCATTGCTTTTCATCACTGGGACACAGAACCCCCACACTTTATGAAGGTATGTGGACAATGCCTGTGCCATCCCAACAGGGTCAAGCCATAATGGAGTAGAGAAGGGCTTTTCTCTGCAGCAATAGAAACACTCTTCCTTGTACAAGCACAAAGAAGAAAAACTACTTATTGCTTCTGTGCCAGGAAAAGAACATGACATAGAATAATTATCAGAATAATTTTTAGGTGGGAGAGTTTATTCATTCAATCAAAATTGTTGTGTAGGAGCTGAATGGAAAGGAAAATTAATGTCAAGGGTCATTCTAAATATTCTTGCTCTCATCAAAAACACACCTGATTTGAGAGAGATTTTTTTATAAACAGACTGACAAGGGATAAACTCACACTCCTCAGTAAACTATGGATGATCTAGATAACAGAGATTCCAGTTAATTAAAAAAAAAACAGAAGAAATAAAGCACCAGTGCTAAGCAGCTGGATTTAGCCCCCCAACAGATAGTAAATGCAGTTAAGCAGGAATAGCTGAGGAGTAAAGTCTCAGAAACTGGACATTCTCAAAGAAAGCCTCCAAAATACTTTTCAACTGTAATCTGAAGGAGCAGTGTGCAATGCCTTTAATAGTATTATATAATATATACCATTCCCTGACTCTCAGAAACTTGCAAACAAAATTTACTTTTGCTCACAACTTTATCTGTTTCCTTTTGCTATATTGGGCTGGCTACTCCACTCTATCTAGAGTGACCAATATCCCAATTTTATAGGAACAGTCCTGATATTTGGGGCTTTTTTATATAGGGGCTTTTATTACACCCAACCCCTGTCCCGACTTTTCACACTTGCTGTCTGATCACCCTAACTCTATCCCATGGTTTTTATGCCACTGGAATTCCACTAAAGTCATTGTAGCAAGTAAAGGAACACCTGCACACAACCCTAACAATGGAGTAGAAAATCAGGCTCATTGATTGTACTCCTCTGCTTCTCCAAAAAATGCAACTTGAAATTTACTTGGTAGCTTTTGTTTATGGTGTGCATAATAACTGAGTACGGCACGTCTGTGTAGATCAGGGAATAACATTAGTGAATTTACAATAATGGCTGAGGTAGAACCATCAGGGGCAGCACAAAACATAGTGATTCTGGAATGTTTTCAAAACTCCAGAGCCCTGCCTGCAAGGAAGAATCCTGCAGAGTACAACAGACCACTGTAAAATAGACCATTTCTAGGGAAAGATTTTAAAAGGTGGTCACCTGATTCCTATGATAACCTACATTTGAGCTTTTGCAAACCTCCCCAGTATAGGTTTTTTTGATCCATCCATAAGATCTAGTAGAAAAATTACATCCTTACTATAGCATAAAAGGGATTGCCCTAAGTGATGCCATCAGGAAATAAATGAAAAAAATCAAATGTCTGTAGAAGTACAGTTTAATCTAGTCTGAAACTACAAATACTATTATACATTAATCATAATTATACAGTTGTATCAGGGTGTCACTACCAAGTTAAAGTTTTTCAGGTTCCCTAATCCAAACTGTGCATTTCCATAATTTAATGCATTGGGATTTTTATTTACATTTAACATTAACTCTGAATTTCCTGAGTTTACAGTGACTGTCTTGGGGACAGTTGAAGCTGCCCTGTAACGTTTTTTGCCCAAAGTGATGCATATATATACTTAGCTCCAGTGTAGTTTTTTGTCTGAATGTTGCTTTATATGTGAAAGCTTTCACAACATTGCATTTGAGTAATAATGCCATAAATGAAGACTGTCATCCCTACTGAGGATGGTCCAAACTTAAAAAGTTACACTGGCCATGGGTGTGGTGTGGATATGCCAACAAAACCCCCAGTATAGAAGCAACTATGCCAACAGACGACATCTTCTGTTGACACAGCTATGTCACTAAGGAAGGTGGTGGTCCTGCATGGACAGAAAAACTCCTTCTGTCCGTGCAGGCTGCATACATACTAGGAGACTTTGCAAGCATAGGCTCTATAGTGTAGACATATGCTAAGGCTATGTTTTCACTTCAGTTAACGCGAGTTATCTACATTCAAGTTTACTCCTCTCAAGTTAGGTCAGATCTATACTAGGAATATTTTGCCTATATAGTTATACCAGTATGCTATAGCAGGAAAGCATTCCTATCATGGATGCAGCGTACCTAAGTTAAAGCAGAAAAAGTGCAGTTTTGTCGATATAACTGAGTCTGCGTTAGGGGCGTTTGTGGGCCTACCTTAGGGGCTGTTGGTCACAAATCACACTTCTTCACCTCCCTGACTTTGTAGTTGTAGTGTGGACTTGGCCTTAGCCTACCTTGAGTGAAAGCAGCCATACTGAGAAAGGACACTGGAGCTCACAGAGTTATTGGGTTACTGCACAGAGTGACTGCATTAGCAGTTGCTGCATTGTGCTAACTCGAGCTATAGGTTAGCCCAGGGGTAGGCAACCTATGGCACAGGTGTCAAAGGCGGCACATGAGCTGATTTTCCTTGGCACTCACGGTGCCCAGGTCCTGGCCACCCTGCTGGGGGGAGCTCTGCATTTTAATTTCATTTTAAATGAAGCTTCTTAAACATTTTTAAAACCTTCTTTACTTTACATACAACAATAGTTTATTTATATATTGTAGACTTCTAGAAAGAGACTTTCTAAAAATGTTAAAATGTAATACTGGCACGCAAAATCTTAAATTAGAGTGAATAAATGAAGACTCAGCACACCACTTCTGAAAGGTTGCCAACCCCTGGGTTATCCTATATCCCCTGATGTACCAGCCAACTCGACTTAAAAGTACTACCAAATCTGAGAGTTTGCGTGTGGGGCCAGGACTCTAATTAGTGGCAACGCTCCAGTTATAATCAAATTAGATCTGCAGTGAAGATGAGCCCTGAGATATGAGCTGGGCTGGGCAAAATCCACTGACTAGACCTGAATTACAAAGTAGTTTTCAGTCCTTTCACAGTGGGTATATAGACCTCAAAGTGCAATGGATTCCTGTATATTAAAAAATAAAATAAAAGGAAGACTCATTCCCGTTAAGGTAGGTAAGATAAAGTCTCCAGGGATGGACATTTACCTGACATTGTACAGTCAGTTGATAACAACCTCTCCAGCTAGGAGTTACTTTAAATGTAAAATGACCAGTAGCAAAGCACTAGCATTAGCTCTGCTCTAGTTAAGGATACACTGCCTAATACTATGGTGATAAGAACAGGTGTCAGAACCTGAACAGAAAAGAAGTTAGGAGAGTCCAATTTCTGGGTTCATTTCAAGGCTTTGAGTTTTAAGATAAATCCTTACCTAAGTCAAGATATGAAGGAACAGAGCCTGATTTATGACTTTGAACGCACACTGTGTAAACCATAGTGGATCTGCTTCTGCCTATGTATGGTGGGGTTTTTGTTTGTTTGTTTAGGATGGGGGTTTTTTGTTCACTTGAGCGTAAAACTCAAAGACAAACTGGGGTGTGTGTGGGCTTAACATGAAACAACAAAAATTTTGCAAACTGCTGAGAACTGAAAGCACCAACTTGCACAGAGCCCTTGCTTGTAACTTAGCCAACATTCATCTCAACAAAAAATATTCACATTCAACTTGGACACTATCATCACATCAGGATACTGTATTAATTATTTTAAGTCATTTTCTTTACTTGCTGCTGTTTTATATTTACCCCATTGCAAGCTTGAATTTCCTCCTTTACAGGTTGTCTTTTTCCACTTTCATTATGCATGCACAGCAGCTTCTCTGTCGTGAAGCTGTTCGCTGCTCCTTGCATTTCTTTAAATTTTTAGGGAAAAGACTGTCAACTTGAAAATATAGTGTGTGCCCAATGCATTTCATTTCTAACATCTATAGAGCTGTTAGAGATGTTATACAAGCATTTTCATAAGATAAAGCTAAATAGGAGCAATATATGAAGTATGACACAATGATGGCGTGCAAAATACAAAAAGCAGTTGATATCAAAATTGCATCTCAGTTTGTATTAACAAAACATAGTATCAACAAAAAGACATAGTTACTGCAAACTGAAATTTCCATTACAGATTCACCCTCTTCATAGGAACCTTTCCCAGCATGCTTTTCTGAGAGCTGGCCCTTGAAATTTTTCAGAGACAAGTAGCCACAGCACTTAAATAGCTATTTGGCAGCCTGCTGCTGCATCTCTCTCCATTCCAATTCCTACCATGGCTTCTTCTCTCTTTTAACAGAGGCAGTGACATGACATCACATAGCATGAGTGCATCAAAGAACTGTAGTGCGGAACAGTAGTTCCAAGCTGTTTCTATTGCGTATAGAGATCTGGATTAGAGATGAATGTGAAGCAAGACCTCAGACCTAAATCTCTGGAAATTGGGATGGGAGTACAGTATCTGCAACCAAATCTGTACCCAAGTCAGAGTTTCAAAACAGCCACCTATCTTTATAATGGACTGATCCAACACCTGAGATTCACTCTCAAACTTTGGGCATTGGAAATCTGGATCTGAAATTTGAGACTTAGACCGCTTTCTAATTTGCGCTCATCTAGTTCTGGTATCTACCTATATAGAGACAGATTCTGTTCTCCTTTAAGTCACCTGGTTCCCTTTAAGCCATATGCCTGCAATGGTTTTTACTTCAGCCCACTGCACCGCAGCCATGAATACAGAAGGTGGGCTTGGTACCTAAAGAAAACGTGTCCACCATTATTATTTGCAGACAAGTTCCGTTTCCCTGCAACCCCATAATGTTCCCTTTCTGACATGCACTGGTAGCTGCAGAAACAATTTTGTCAACAAAAGCACATTACAGCTTCAATTGTAAGCAGCAGGAATAGAGTAAACAGATTCTGCATAAATTAAAATACACAACACAAATAAAACTATCTAAGCCCCTGAGCCTGCAAACATGCAGATCCTTACACGTGACTAGTCTCACAAATTCAATGAAATGTCTCACGTGCATAAAGTTATGCATGTGCATAAGTATTTCCAGACTTGGGGTCTCAATGATTATTCATTTCACCATGAGACAGAAATAAATGAACGCCAACCACCTGACATAATGATAAAATAAACCAAAACCTTTGGGCCATTTCTTCAGGCAAAGAATACGAAGACATCCTCCGTATTTTAATAAACAACAAATGAGAACATAAAAAACACCTTAGAAGATATGACTTAGTTTACACTATATCCAAATCGAATTTTTTTCAAAGCTTCTTATAAAGGATATGTGGGTCTAAACAAATTCTATTCTTTGCTACATAAAGCTCACTAGGCTTCTATTTAGCATAAGCAGTTACTGTGCCCCAGTAAGCTACTTGGTTTGGAAGTGTCCAGATAGCTATCATTGTTGTGCAAAGATAGTGGTGGGATGTTCAAGTGGTTTTAATGATGCTCCAATGGAGAGTGCTTCTGCTTAGAGAGACAGAAAAGAGTTGTCAGTGTTGCAGTCACACATAATGGACTGTCAGCCCTGTTGTTAAGAAAATGATTGTTAGGAAAATGTAACTTAGAATGTTATAGTATGATTTTAAAATAGCCTTTGACTTATAATCTCACTCCCTGTATATGTACTATTGACCCCTAGTTTAACATGCATTTTAAACTTGCATTCACCCTGTCACAGCTGTGCAGGCATCATAGTGTCTGAGTACCCCTAAGTGTTTTGAACCTCCTGCTTACCAGACAGGTAAATGAAATAGATTAATACCAGCAATGGATGTAATAGCCATTAAGTGTTCCCACCTGTGTAAGTGGATTGAAAGTCCCCCCTCCCTTATCAACACAGGGGTATAAAATATCCTCACACATGTATTGAGGGAAGCCAGTTGTTTGGGTGATAACCCCTCTGACTCCTTATTGCTTGCAATAAATCTTGTTTTTCCAGAAGTCTACCAAGTTATGCCTGTCCTTTGAGGTATATTGGACTGAACTCCAAAGGAAATAAGCAGTTTTTGCAACACTGTTGACCCACAGCACATAAGATAATGATAACTGCCTTACAGTCCCTTGCTCTTCATGATCATCATTATTACTCTGTAAAATACAGGTGACTTATAGGGAGAGCATTTAAGCAGGCTGGAGTGCATGCGTGACTTTTACTTCCTGTCCTAGGAAACCTATTTCATCATCAGACTACTGCAGATTATCATCATCACAGATACAGGAGGGAAGTGTTGAGGACTATATGAGGGCTTAATGCATGGGAGCAAGGTGAAAAGGTCTGTAAGTATTGCCAACCTTTATAATTAACGGCAAACAATCAGGAGAAACAACTACATGTTTGACTGGTTTCTTTTCGGCTCCTGAGAGGCCTGGGGTGAATTCTTTGCTCTGCCAGACTCCCTATGTAACACTGGGCAAGCCTCTCTGCCCCTTGACTCCTCTTCAGTAAAATGGGGATGGTAGCACTACCCACCTCAAAGGAGTGTGGTGAGGATAAACACATTAAAAATTGTGATGCCCTCAGACACTACGGTAATGGCGGGCATACAGGTACCCACAACAGATAGTTCTCTCACTGATTTGAATCCACCCCAGTCAAAAGTTACCATCTGATGGCTGCTTGGTGACCCATGTGGGATGGGTTTTAGTGGTCTTGGTCCAGGTCATAACACAAGAGCCACCAGTATGATGGGCACTGGTTCACATCCTTGTTTGAAGTCACACCAGGGCGGAATGGGCACAAGATCTGAGCTATCACTCTCTCACTCCAGGATGGCCCCTCATGAGACATACTGGTGGGGCAAAGTGAGGACGTTTGACACACTTGCTGCCTGTGCTGTGTATGTCCCTGTAGCGAGGCGGTGTGGTGCCCAACCGCCCCGCAGAGGGACGAGCTTCCCCAGAGGCAAGAGGGGGCGGAGCTGGAGAAACCTGCGCCCCTCCCCCAGTGGTCAGCTGGCCGACCCGGAAGTATAAAAGCTCGGCCCCGGAGCTCACTTAGGAGGGAACCAGCGGAGGGGCCAGAGGCCACAGCCAGAGCTCCTGAACAGGAAGCCCCGGTGACCCAGCCTGAGCCCGGGACCTGGCCGAGCCTGCCCTGTGCCCGCTACCCGGAGGAAGAGGGACCGAGCCTACCCAGTCCACGCTACCCCGAAGAGCCTCCTCGTCTGCCCTGCGCCCGCTACCCGGACGAAGAGGGACCGAGCCTACCCAGTCCATGCTACCCCAAGGAGCTGCCGCCGCTGCCTCCAGACAGCGACTCGGAGGAGCCCATGGAAGTCACCACGTCTAACCAGGTACCCTTTGAGGGGGAGTTAGGAAGTGGCCCGGGGAATGAGCCTGAACCTATGTCAGTGTGTTGCAGTCAGGATCTCCACTGACTGCAGCAGGTCTGTTACCGCTGCTAGGGCCCCGGGCCGGGACGCAGTGGAGCGGGTGGGCCTGCGTCCCCCCTGCCACCCTTAACCGTGGGTGGCAGTCTCCCCCTCAGCCAGACACCAGTGCTAGCTGTCTGTTGCTGCTCAGCCCCTGCTTGAGGGTCTGAGCCCCTGACTCTACCCTGTGTGTGTGTTGCCCGCCCTGCTTCAGGCTAGGGCGTGCTGAACTGGTACTGCTCAGGCCTGGCTGAGCATTTGAGCCCCGGGCCCAGGTATTCCCCAACCCGGCTGAGGGGTGTGTAGCGAGGCGGTGTGGTGCCCAACCGCCCCGCAGAGGGACGCGCCCCAGTGGTGACCCCCTACAGTCCCCTAGATCAATAGAGGACTTCTCTCTAAGGCTGTCAATCTAACAACTTTCACAAGCCCCAAATTCCTTTTCAAAAAAATTAACAACCCTCCCCAACAATTTGCCTTACTTGTGCCTTCTGTTCATCTCACTTTCAAGTATCTTCACTATAAAATTATGTTCCTTTCATCCTCATCCATGCTAGCCCAGTCTTCGTTTTGAACATATCAGTGGGAATTCTGCCACCTAGAAGCCACAAGGGGATTTCTTTGGTGACCAGCCTGCCTGGCACACACTCCTTATTTGTCTGTCTGTCACAATTTACTAGCAGGGAATGGTAAACTGTACATTTCTTAACTGACAACCTGCAACTCCACTCCCCAAAACCACTGTCACCACCACCAGTAGCAGTAGTTATGCTTGTTGATGGGGGAGGGGCATTTAGAAGAATGGAAAAAGGTGGCATGCTAAGCTTTATGAGAATCTTTAAGGATACTATTAATCTCAGCACAGATTTTTCCTCTTAAAGGCATACCTGTAGCAGAGGGGACACGGCAGCTGAAGGAGAGGAGGTGGAGAATTTGGAAAGAAACCTAGACAACTGTTTGTTTAAGGTCTGAGCTGCAGTTCTAAAGTTAGATGATGGGCTGGAAACTCCCCTTTCCCATTCAGTGGCAACCAATCAAACTGCTCTGGTGTGTTCCCAGCCAGTCTCCATCTCACCAGACCAAGACAACAGAGTATTCTGGGAAACATAGTGCCCAGAACTATATAGTTAGTTTGACGGTAGCTATAGCAGTCTGGATGTATGGGCACAATGGTATGAAAAAAGTATCTCTTTTGGAAAAAAAATCCTCTGATATTTCTAAAATAGCTCTTCTGTAAAATATGAGGCATATGCTGACCATATGATAGTGTAATGTAGTACCTTATAAAGATTTTACACTTGTTTGGGATGATATACATAACTGGATATTATCATAAAACTTTTGCCAATAAAACTCATGGCAATAAAAAAAATTTCTACCATGCCCTCAAGTATTCTTTGTGTCTAATTATATAGATAGAAATAAAATAATGTGCTGAACAGACATCGGACATCAATGAGATATTCCCATTTCTAAGTTAGATGCATCAGAAGACATAAACCAGTCAAATCAGGGAGG
Source organism: Dermatemys mawii (assembly GCA_007922305.1). Taxonomy (NCBI): domain Eukaryota; kingdom Metazoa; phylum Chordata; order Testudines; family Dermatemydidae; genus Dermatemys; species Dermatemys mawii. The sequence continues at coordinate 3,062,134 of ML677332.1, read as the reverse complement.
TTTAAAAATGATTATGGCCAATCGATCTGTGATAATCATGCAAGAGCAATTGCCTCCTATGGGAATTAGTTGTTCTCACAGAGCAACAATAAGGCATACAGACATTTGAGTTGCTATAAAAGACTCCTGGGATAGATGGGCTCATGTGACAGCACTCTATTAAAACAGCTAGTCAAGAAGAGCTGCTGCCTTAGACCACTGTGCAAAGACTTGTGCCTTCGGAGCTGAAGATCCTGGGTTTGCATACTGCCGCCTCCATTTGATGCTATATGTGCCCAGCTGGCTAATGTCCATGTTCTATTATGTATATGGTCATTTACTGTTATACACTCATGTTGCTAATATCCCATGGAGTATTTCTCTGTGTAAGGTGTAACTGTGGGAAATATTAACGCTGGATAGTATGGGAACAAAGGTAATTCTGATCACGCGCCAAACATTTCCATCTGCTCAGAGAACAAATAAATATAGGGGCCTGATTCACCTCTTCTGGTGTGTGTGTGTGGGTGGGTGGCTGACAGAGCACTCTCGGCACATTATCACCAGGCCTGGGGCTGCTGTCAGGGGAGGCAGCTTTCAACTGCATCTGGGGATTCACAGGAGCCCTGCTTTCGAATACTGCCACTACCTCCTTTGGTTGATCACCATGTACCTTCCTCCTGAGCCGGCACTCCTCCCTTTTACACTGCACTGGTCTGCTACAGCCCACTTTGGCAGGCATGTCATACTGCTGCAACTTCCTTCAGAAACACTTTCCCGTGGCTAAGAGCACTGCATCCAGGGACATCAGAGCAGAAGCGAGTGTATTCTAAATACAGATTACTTAATTTTCAACATTTTGTGCTTTATTTTACAACATGTTGTTGCATTTTATGTCCTACTTGTCCTTAAGGTCCTCCACTGGAAATACGATCAAAAGGCTAAAATGTACTATCAACGTGAAGTTATAAAAAAATAGAAGTAACATAATTTTTATGCTGTCTTAGATTTTCAAAAATTATAAATTAATATCTCTGGCATCACTGTCTCCCAAATCAGAGAGCACAAGTACATGGTTTCACTCTTTTCAGCAAGGGGCCCTTAGCTCTAGAATTCAAATGCCCCCTTATTGACTCCCAGCTGAGTTTTAGGGAATGCGACAAAGTCCATTTATTTTCCCAGGCTTGTCTGAAGAGGGACATTTTTTTAAAGGGATGGTGGGTCTGTATTCATCTTTATGAGGTGAAGGCTGATGGAGAGATCAAAATGTTTGTTTCTAAAAATTTGCTAATGTATTTTAATGGCTAGCTGCAAGGATAGGCACTCTTTAAAAACACTAAGGTGCATATGACAGTACAGGCATGTCGCGTCTTGCGCCAGGGTTCCGTTCCATGGTTACCGCGTAAAGCAGAAACCGCGTATAGCCAGAACTCATTGACTTCAATGGAAGGCGAAATTGCGCCTCCTACAGGAAGCTTTTTTAAAAAAAAATTCTCCTTTTTTTTTGTTTTTGCAGACCGCGTAAAGCAGAAATCACATATGTTAAATACGCCTAAGACGCGAGATGCCTGTATATGCCTCTCAGTTCACACCCTACACACTACTGTAATAATTTCTGCACAATGCATATGTTGTAAATAATCATCTGAAAATTCATAATTTGTTGGTCAGTATCATCCTGATAAAATGTGTGGCAACATTGTAAGGTGAAGTTATAAGATTCCGCTTTATGGTGTTATTAACACGTTCCAAACCCCACAGCCAGCCCAAGCTGAAGTTAGCAAACAGGTTTGTCCTAAAAAGGGAATGTGTGCTCTGCTTAATTTGAATTTAAGCAACAAACAGTCATCAAGCAGGGAGTGAAACAAAGAAAGCTAAAAGAGTGAGTAAAAAGAAGCTGGGAATATCCTTCCATATGGATTCTTTGTCTCCTATTACCTACCTGGAAATGTTTTTCAAGAGGGGGACTGAAACTATAAAAAGGAGGGACAAACATCCCAAAGGACGCCTCTTTCTCTCCTTGCACATTGCATTTGCTACACCTGAATTGACAAAGGAAGTATTTGTTAAGAGACGCTGGGAGGGGTCCTGACCTACAGAGTTTGGTCAGTAAAACTGCTAAAAACATCTGGTAAGAGACTTTGCTTGAATCTGATAGAGTTAAGTATTAGTAAATGTTTTACCTTTATTTTTATTGTAACCATTTCTGATTTGTATGCCTTATTACTTTTATTCATTTAAAATCTCTGTGTTTTATTTTTTTATCTGAGCAAGTGTATTTAAATTGAAGTGTCCAGGTAACTCTATTTGGAGTAACAAGTTTTGTGCATTTTATTCTCTTAAGGGAATAACAAACTTAAAATATGTTGTACCGTGCAGGAAAGGGCTGGACATACATTTTGTGGGGGGAAGAGGGGAGGAGAATCTGAGACTAGGGACATGTTGGTGGGTCAGTATAACCAAAGCTGGTGAAAGTCGGACAGTAACCCAAGTGTGGCTGGCAGGCTGCAGTTACACACAGACAGGCAGTGTGTGACACGCATCCTGGAAGACTGGGAGTGGCCAAGGTGGCATTGTAAGACACTCAAGGTTGCAGGTCAGGGTGACTCAGCTGGTCATTAGTCTGGATTGTACCCTGGTAGGTCACAGAGCATTTTTTAAAAATCAGCATTCAAAATTAAACAATATTTGTCTGTACAGAACATTCTTGTCTGGGAAGCGTTGTAACACTTCTGTTTGAAAGGTATTAGACATAGAACAAGACTCTTATGTCATGTTACATGTGCTCAGGACACCAGAGGAGACTAGTCACTGTCAGGTGTTTTTCCTGTGGAATCCTATCACTCACCGATCTCTTTCCTACGGAAGCATTTTTATTTGGATCACCCATAATCAGCACATAAGTAGTGCAACAGTGAAAAGAAATGAATACATGATAGAGGAAGTCCACAGGGTGGGTAAAATTTGTTTTTGATGTATGCTTTGACTAGCCTCTTCATTACACTTAACTATGTGCTAATGACAACAGCATTCATGCATACACTCAGTTGTATGTTGTGACAACTCATCCCTAAAGAAATGAAGATTAATGTTCCAGCTAAAACTGAGCCATTACAAGATTTATCAAGAGGGGCAAGAGGAGCTGTTCTTTGCAACACTTTATATATGAAAATGTTCTGGGGATGTGGACTAACTTTCTTGGCTCAGTATGCTGTGTCCCACCTGCCTTTAAATGGGAATTGCAAGCACTTTGACAAACGAATAGAGAGGTTCTCTAGTTTCACTGTAGTTTTTGTAAGTACCTCTCTATGCTCTGCTGAAATTTTAAATATCCCCTCAGTGAATTACAACTGATATCTCTATATTGATGGTACCCCAAGAGGACTCTTTTACTCTCTCTCTAGTGTTGATAAAACACCAGTCAGAAAAACTGTATAGAAACAGAAATCTGGCTTACCACTCAGTCCAAATCTTAAAGCACAAGCCATGATAGTGAGATGGTGGAAAGTGTTGCCAGTGAAAATACTGACGACACACACCATACTGAAAGAAGCTGCTGACAAGACCAAAGGTCTTTATTTCAACATTTTGAGCCTTGGCCTTTTATTTTAAATTGCAATAATAAAACCACCACCATACAAATTACTGGAGCAGTTACCAACCACTATTCTGTGTGCACATTGTAGATTGTGAATGATTTTGACAGCAATAGCTGTTTTTGCCTGAGGGACAGTAAAACTACCGAGAGTATAACAGTAGTTATTCCACAAAGCTCATTATTACATGACTGAGTTAACTTTTCTACCATGCAAGAAATATTGTACAAAAGTCATGAGTCAAGAAGTTACTTTACTCTCTGCTATAAATTTTACGTGGAGAGTTCTCTTGAACTAAGTCAGGTGTGCTGAGTCAACTATTTTGAGAGCCTAGCATGTCTGAAAATGTGCAGACATCTATTACTTTACTTGTAAACTACTATGAACAGCAACCTCCTCTGAAACCAGTGCCTTTTTAGCTTCACATATCAGACAGCAGAGGTACCAATTCAGCAAAACATTTAAGCATAGGCTGCAGTCCATCTTTCTTTAGAAAAGCCTTCAAGTGTATGATTAACTTAAACCATATGTTCAATGCTACTTAAGTATATATTTAACTTTTAAGCACTTCCTTAAGTGTTTTGCAGAATAGGAATGGTCTACTAAATTGGAACCTAAAGGAATAGCACAATTACTAGGTCTTCCCTTTCCATCCTTCTCTCAAGTCTTCGACCACTATTTTGCTGCTACTTTTTACCATTTATCCTCCTCTGCAATTATCAGGGTGTTTTGCATCTCAGTACTATGGCGCTGTGTGTTCATACTGCTTAATGATGCAATGGCCCCAAACAATTCTGAGGACGCTGCATTAGTCCTATAAGCCAAACGTGCAGGATGTAAAAATCATGCCACTGAAATCAGGGCAATACTGAAAAATTTGGGCTACGCAGCATTGTCCCAAAATGTTTCCCTACTGATGATAAAATAAGAACAAGAAAACACCCTACCTGCAAAATTAAATGTGCCTGTTTAAATGAATATATTTGGAGACAGATGTTTCTCTGAATCAACACCTGCCATCCACTTGATAATACTGATAGCTTTCAAGATGTGCTAAAATGGAAGATACCACAACAGTGGAAAAAAATTAGTGTTGCTAATTATACTACTAACAACACTGAGACTATCTGCTGCTAATCTTATTGATATAAATAGTATTATTAATTCAATGAGGCATCAGCACTGATGTTGAATGGCCATGTGTATAGTAATCTCCCTTAATTACTTGTTATGCTTATGGAGAAATATCACCTCCTCCCAGCTGAACCTGGCCTGCCTCAGGCATTAATTACTCAATTGTCTTTGCTTCCTCTCAAACACTTAACCAGTGCAGTAAAGAAACACATATTCTGATTACCTTAAAAAAAAAACCCTATGTTCATAACATTAAGGTTGCAAAGTCAGGAAACGCCAGAATCAAGGTTGCCCGTGCAACCTTAATTTGCCCTCTAGTGCACATGCTTTATAGCATATCGTTGTATATTGTGTTTTCCACAGGACTCCTGATCCATTTAATGAACGTGTTCAGTATTTCTTCTTATCCTCCATATTTAATGTGTGGCCTTATTTAATGCACACCGCCTGAACCCTACACTGATTGCAGCATTATTACTTTCCTCTAGGGCATTTCTATGATGCTCTCACCACAGTAGCTGAGTGCTTGACAAACACTAATGAGTTTATCACATGGGTATTTTGAAGATGCAGGGTCTTCAGTTGCAATATTGAACACTTCACACATAGGCACGTCTGGCCGCAGGTCTCTCCAGGTGGGCACCCAGAAAATGAAGCACACACAATTAGTGGCCAAGTGAACATTTTTCTTGAAGCGACTTGTCAGCCATCATATAGGAACATTATGGCAGAGGCAGGAACAGAATCAACCTCCTTAATCAGGAGACCATCCTTTATCTCCTGGTAATCCCCTTCCTCATTCATTAGACACCTTCCAATTTGTGCAGCAAATGAGGCAGAGGTCCTGCAGACAACAGCCTCATTAACTACACAACCCTAATTGATTCCTAGAGCACAATTTATACTATGTGCTGAATGAGATAGAGGTCTTGTGGAAAACAATAGTACGTGACTCTGAAATGAAAGACTGCATCATATTCTAACATGTTGCGTCTGTGTAATATTGTCTGGTTTTGTATTGTCTGGTGTTACACAGCACTGCCAACTTGTAAAGTTGTGTAATTGCATAATTTTATGGATATCCTGTGAAATGTGTGGGATTTAGTAACATATACAACCTGTAAGTTGTCTACCTTTTCAAATTCGTTTCTTTACGAACACTAACAATCACAAAAGGTTGCATCATAATGCACTTCTACAAATGGGCCAAATGAAAGTTATACAGGCACCTTAATTCTGAAATTTCCTGAGTGCTTGACTTTGAATTTTTTTTAATTAATATGGACTGAATCTTGAATATCTGTCCTCCCATGGACCCATGACTCTCTTTACTGCCTGAAAAATTTATTAAGGAGCTCACTGGAGTTCAGGGGTGCTGGAACAATTGTATAGTGGTGGTGCTGAGAGCCACTGAACCAAACTGTAAACCTTGCATATGATTAAAACCATTTCAAGTCAGGGGGTGCAGCATCCCCTACCCCACACCCTTAGTGCCAGCCCCTCAGTTATTAAAAAACTGAAATTCCATCATGTGGAACCACACTGACCCCCAACTTGGGTCATCAGCTAGTTTCAACCTTTAGATCCACAGCACATTTGAGCTAATAAAGTAAATGGTAGCAGTAGTAGGCTGTTATCCACTATATGGACCAGTCACTGGCTGGGGCATGAGATATACGTGGCCGATGGGCTTCAGTTATTTACTGTGAAAGCAGAGGAATGTAGAGACTCAGGACTTCGAGGTTCAATTCAAGATTCTGTGTCCGAGTAGTCATAGACCCTTTTGCCCCTGTCCCCCAAGGCTGTCACTGTCCCCCTCTGCTCCTATAAAACTACCCCACTCTGATTTCTTCCCCGCTCCTGTCTTCTCCTATCCAACTCCCTACCCCCACTGAACTCCTTGGAGGGAAATGGTATGTCTCCGGCTCTATTTTACCTGCATTCTGCCATATATTTCATGTGATAGCAGTCTCAGATGATGACGTTGTTCATTTTAAGAACACTTACATTGGTACCTTCTTTGTGTTTTGTCAAATCTGCTATGGGAGATTTCTAAAGATAGCTACAGCACTCGACCCATGGTTTAAGAATTGGAAGTCCCTTCCAAAATCTGAGAGGGATGAGGTATGGAGTTTGCTTTCAGAAGTCTTAAAAGAGCAACACTCCAATGCAGAAACTACAGAACCCAAACCATCAAAAAAGAAAATCCACCTTCTGCCAGTGGCATCTGACTCAGATGATGAAAATTAACATGTGTCAGTCCTCGCTGCTTTGGATGGTTATCAAGCAGAACCCGTCATCAGCATAGACGTATGTCCTCTGGATTGGCGGTTGAAGCATGAAGGGACATATGAATCTTCAGTGCATCTGGCATGCAAGTATCTTGTAACACCGTCTACAATAGTACCATGTGAACACCTGTTCTCACATTCAGATGAGATTGTGAACAAGAAACAGGCAGCATTATCTCCTACAAATGAAAACAAACTTCTGCAGCCAATCACTCAGACAAACATATAGGACTGAGTGGACTTGTAGGTTCTAAAGTTTTACAGTTTTATTTTAATACTTTTTGTTCATAATTCTACATTTGTAAGTTCAACTTTCATGATAGAGATTGCACTACAGTACTTGTATTAGGTGAACTGAAAAATGCTGTTTTTTACAGTGCAAATATTTGTAGTCAAAAATAAATATAAAGTTAGCACTGTACACTTTGTATTCTGTTATAATTAAAATAAATATATTTGAAAATGTAGAAAACATCCAAAAATATTTAAATAAATGGTATTCTATTATTGTTTAACAGCACAATTAATCACTATTAATTTTTAATCACTTGACAGGCCTAGTAAAAATCAAATGCGCAGCTTCAAAAAATGGGGAATAACTGGGTAGAACTGCTGAAAGGGACCTGTGTGCTATTGTGGATCACAAATTGAGTATGAGTCAACAATGTGATGCAGCTGCGAGAAAGGCTAACATAATTCTGGGGTGTATTAATAGGTGTGTTGCATGTAAGACAGGAGGTAATTGTTCTACTCTACTCAGCACTGTAAGCCCTCAGCCAGAATACTGTGTGCAGTTTTTGGTGCCACATTACAGAAAAGAAGTGGACAAATTGGAGACAGTCCAGAGGAGAGCAACAAAAATGACAAAAGGTTTAGAACACCTGACCTATGAGCAATGGTTTAAAAAAAACTGGGCAAGTTTATTCCTAAGAAAAGAAAACTCAAGAGGCACCTGATAACAGTCATCAAATATGTTATGGGCTGTTATAAAAAAGGATGGTCATCAATTGTTCTCCATGTTCACTGAAGGTAGGACAAGAAGTAACATAATTAATCTGCAGCAAGAGAGATCTAGGCAAAGACATCAGGAAAATCTTTCTAGCTATAACAGTAGTTAAACTCAGGAATAGATTTCCAAAAGAGGTTGTGGAATCCGCATCTTTGTGGGGGTTTAAAGAGGAGGATGGCCACACATGTCAGGGATGGTCTAGATCAGGGGTCAGCAACCTTTCAGAAATGGTGTGCCGAGTTTTCGTTTATTCACTCTAATTTAAGGTTTCAAGTGCCAGTAATACATGTTAACTTTTTTAGAAGTCTATAATATATAATTAAGCTATTGTTATATACAAAGTAAAGGTTTTTAAAATGTTTAAGAAGCTTCATTTAAAATTAAAATGCATAGCCACCCGGAACTGGTGGCTAGGGCCCGGGCAGCATTTGTGTCACTGAAAATCAGCTCGTATGCCGCCTTTGACACACTTGCCATAGGTTGCCTACCCCTGGTGTAGATTTACTTGGTCCTGCCTCAGCCTAGTGATAACTTCTCAAGCTCTCTTCTAGACCTATATTTCTATAATCCTATTACTCTATTATATTGAGAATGGTCTCTGGTTTTGATTCAAGGGTAGAATCTTGGCCAACTCATATTTATCATTGATTTGGAGTAGCATAGTAGAGGAAAAGAAAGTGGTATAAAGACACTTGCAAGCACCTAATGCCAAAAGTATAATATCCGGTCCCTTTAAAGTTGCAAAGCTTTGTATTGAAGGTAGTCAACCTCATTAGCTTTGGAGGTCTGTTTTAAATTATTAGCTCATCATACAGTACAATGTGGGGCCAAGATAATTAAAAGTGACTATAAGATTATCAAAAGTGATTTGGGATGCCCAACTTGAGATGTCTTAATGGGGCCTGCTTTACAGAGGGCAGATGCTCAGTGCTTTCTAAAAACCCAGTTCCTTTCAGGTGTCTCTGTGCAACTAAAAGCTGTGCAACTAAAAGTTACAAGATCCAAAATTATCAAGCACTTTTGAAAATTTAGTACATGGATTTTTACCCACTCTCCTCAAAGTTGCTCTTCTCGCCTTAATGGGAGCAACATTGTCAACATATTGTACCCACTCATGATAGATTTAAAGTTGACAACTACATAAATCCGTTAGAGTTAAACTCAATGGCTATGCAAATCCCAACTGTTATTTCATATTTGAAATTTCTGAAAAGATGGTGCACCCATTTCAACCAGGGTATTCTGCACCCTCTTGAGAATCCTATCATCTCATTCCGGGGCAGATCCCTGAGCAAAGCAGCACATGGGTGATGAAGGATGTACATTATCTCATTCCAGAAAAAGTAAAACCTGTGCAAACATTAATCTACTATTTATAATCATAAATGGCCACTAAAAGCTCAGTTCCAACAAGATTTCCTCCACATAATTTCACTGAGTTATACAGCTACTTGTTATGAGAATCAGAAAAGTTAACAGCCCCTTAAAAGTGGTCAATGTTAAATTTCATCATAAGTACAAGAATTATTTCCCCACCAATTACATCTGATAACATTTATTTTAAAAACATCCCTTTTGACATTTCGTCCAGCTCTCCTTTCACATTATTTCCATCATTTTTGATAGACACTGACAGACAAAACCTGAAAAAAATACTCTCTAATCATAATGTACATGAAGGTTTGTTTAAAGGGTAGGACCTTTAACACCATGTTTTGTTTATCTTCTGCCCTTAACCTGGAAGAATCAACTTTTTTAAAAAAAAATCATCTCATTGAACACAAGGCAATTCATAAGAGAATGTGTTCATCTTGTAGTGCCTGATAAAATGATTCCTCCCTAATACCTAAAGGATAACATGACTTATATAACATTTGTGAAAATATCCTTTCTTTAGTGCACAGACTGAAGCATTCAGAACAAATCCAAAGCTGTGCTTCAAATTTGTTATGCTCTTTGTAGCAAGGGCTCCACGTATTCCAGTCCTAAAGGTCTACCTACTGCAGACTGACCATATGGAGAACAGACTGTGTTGAGATAGATATTGCAACAATACACAAGACTTTACTATTTTGTGGGGGCAGAAGCAGCTTACTCTGTGCGGGATTAGAAAAGGTTTTTTTATGTGTACTGAAGATCTGCTGCTTCAAGACTTAAATCACACATCACCTTTGGCTTGCAAGAATGTGCAAAGGGAATTTTATCCTCTTTCTCCATTAGAAAGAAGCTTGGGAAGAGCAAGGAGGTAAGTTAAAGATCAACATCATGCGTGACAACCATGGAAAACTACACATGTCCCACAAGATTACACTCGTCTATAGCCTGCTGTTCCAGAGCTATCTGTGGGTCAGAATAATTACCTACAGACTGGAGTAGTATGGTCTTCTTTGGTCGATTAGCAAGGACTAACTCAAGTCTGCCCTCACAAAATCCTTTGGTTTTTGTCTAGTTTGTGCAAGCGTGTATGCGCATGTCTACGTGTGAGTGTATGTGTATGAATCACATGCACAAGAGTTTTTCTTCATCAGGCTGGTGAGCTCATTGGCTGGTGCATTTCTTTTACTCCACACAACACCAAAACATAAAGAACAAAGCTCTCAGAGAGGCCAGCTGTGGAGTGAGAGGCCAGCCAAGAAAGAACCTGTGCAAATTAATGTGATTTTTAAAACAAAGGCCTAATGTATCTGTTTTCAAGCATTCTTTGTGGAGTTGCCAAGTTCTTTGAGTTGCGTTCATATCAAGGATTTTTTTCCATCACGATTTCCCTTGTGACTGACTGACAGTGAATCACCTACGAGATGCCTGGCAGCAGGATCTCACTCAACTGAGTGCTCTCCAGAAAATGTTTTTGCAGAGCTGACATTTTCACAATGTCACAAGCAGGCCATGTTAATCACTCTGCACAGTATGGGAATCAGAGAACAGACAAACAGCTTTCCTGGAAATGCTGGCTCATCTGCTGAAGGACACACATCCCTTCTCTGCAAAAAGTAGCCAGGGACGAAAAACCTGGGATGCATAGAATCTCAAAGATAACCTGTTTAGTTCTCTAGTTTAAGTACCCAGGGGCCTCCCTAATTTGTGTTTGCAGAGCCTCCCTCATCCACAGGAGACACCCCACTATCTGTTTCTAAAGCACACTTTATGTATCTAAAGTACACTTTGTCTATCCATGTATCTGTATCAGCATCAGTATGTCATCTTTGGGAAGGGGAAAATTGAGGAGGGAAATTGATCTTTTAAAACATCTCTGCCTATGCTGCAAATCACATGTTGTGCAAATCACTGTTAGGATGCAACCTTCGCACAACAGCTGCCCTTGGATTTTGGTGAGTTTCAGATTGGATGGGGGTATGTCCTGGCCACAGCACATTTCCCAAGCAAGCAGTTAACCCCAGGTGAGCAAAGGAAACTGCTGGAGATAATTTTCACAGTGAGCTTTATCCCTATTGTCCCAGAATGTTAAAAATAACTTAGAAGGCAGTAAGGCACTTCCTCTGGCCCACTCCTTACCCTTCCACAAGGTAGGAACCCTCCTTCTGCCAACTGAATATAACTTCATCAAACCAACAGCCTGCTGGAAGAAATTTACCAGCAAGTTAAAACAATAAGCCTCACAACCAGTCACTTCCACTTGACTTTACATAGCTTTACAACTGCGAAGGAGAATTGGAGAAAGTGATTTGAGTGTGTTTGTTGTCTTTATTTCACTCAGCATTTGGGAACACACAGGCAGATGACATGCTGATACAGATACATGGATACAAATGACTAGGATCATTTTCCCTTTGGGTAGCGCTAAGCCAGTAGCAGCATTATCCTGTAAACCTCTCCGAATGATAAAGGCACAGTAAAAGGGACTTCCGAGAAAAGAAAGAGGTTGAGCATTGCTCATGCTGCCGCCACCACTACTGCTCATCCCGATAGATGATAAGAGCGGACCTAGCACACAAAGATGACAGGCACTTGGAGTCCTCAGGTGGATAGTCAAATCAGATCTCTGTTTCCCAGAAAGTCAAAATACCACATTTGAAGGAGTTAGTTTGCTTGAGAATGGGAAAATGACAGATTAACCCAGAGAAGCACTAGCACTTTTATATAGCCCTACGCTAGTGAAACTTGATGTTTCATTAGCGACTCATTATTTGATGCTCCATGATGTTAATCCGGAGCAGGAGGGATCAGGCTCATCTTTGAAAGTGCTGCAGAGGTTTCCTTTGAGGATGAGGACTGATAGATCAGATATAGAGGGATCACTCTGTGAAAAATGTTCACACACACAGGTAGTATGGTGGGTTTTATGTTTTATCATTTTCCTGTGTGAGTTCATTCGGGAGCATAGTAATTGTCTGGTTTCACCCACATAGGTGTTATTGGGATATGCAATGCACTTGGTGAGGTACACCACATGTAACAGCCATGCGTAGGACCTATGATCTTTAAAACTGTGTTGAGGGTGGTGTGGATCACACTGGAGATAAGTCTGCAGGTTTTGCATCTATTGTCCTGGCAGGGTCTGGGAGGGCTTTGAGTTGGAGTGTCCTCGTCTGTGGGGAACTTGCTTCTGATGATGAGCTTGGAGAAGTAGAGGGTTGTTTGAAGCACTGGTCTTCAACCAGTGATACACATACCCCTGGGGGTACACAGAGGTCTTCCAGGGGTACATAAACTCATCTAGATATTTGCCTAGTTTTACAACAGGCTACACAAAAAATACTAATGAAGTCAGAACAAACTAAAATTTCATACAGACAATGATTCGTTTATACTGCTCTACATACCTTTCACTGAAATGTAATTACAATATTTATTTTCCAGTTGATTTATTTTATAATCATATGGTAAAAATGAGAAAGTTAGCAGTTCTTCAGTAACAACATGCTGAGATACTTTTCTATTTTTATGTCTGATTTTGTAAGCTAGTAATTTTTAAGTGACGTAAAACTTGGGCGTACTCAACACAAATCAGACTCCTGAAAGGGATACAGTAGTCTGGAAAGGTTGAGAATCACTGGTCTGAAGGCCAGAAAAGCAGGTTAAGGAAATATTTCTTTCAAGGTGGGGAGCCCATCAAATATGAGTTGTAGTTGTTTGATGATACCCCTATGGGTTCCAGTGTGGGGAGATAAGTGACATCTATAAACCCTACACATATTCATTTCACCTCTATCAGTGGACACCTCAGGGCTTCTCATCTGCTTACTGTACTGGAATATGGATAAACTACAAGTTAAACAACATTTCCAAATACCCAGAGATTATGGGATAGGATATATGGAAGTAACAACAAACTAGGGATGAGCAATGTAGAAAGAGAGCTGATTAGGGCTCCTATACAGCAAAGCACTTAAGTATGTGTTTAAATTTAAATATGTACTTAGGTCCCATGACTTTAATGGGACTTCGGCACATGCTTATGTGATTTCCTGAACTGGGATCTAGGTGAAATCGTGTTGCTATGTTGAGACAACAAAATAAAACTTTAAACTACAAATGTGCAGATGCCACTGGACAGAAGAATGTTAAAAATGAAGTTGGCTGGAAAACCGGAAAAAATAGCAAAAAATGAGTGGAATCATTTTTGACCTGGTGAAATTTTGATGAAATTTTGGTTTGAAATTTGAAAAGTTTCAACCAGCCCTAGTCACAGTAACTTAGAGAAGGCTCTTAGAAACGGATTTGGGAAGGCCACGGAAAGCATGGCATAGCCAAGAGAAACCAGGGGATAGAACCCTGAGCAGCTAGAGCAGGGGTAGGCAACCTATGGCATGCGTGCCAAAAGCAGCACTCGAGCGGATTTTCAGTGGCACTCGCACTGCCCGGGTCCTGGCTACCAGCCCAGAGGGCTCTGCATTTTAATTTAATTTTAAATGAAGCTTCTTAAACATTTTATAAACCTTATTTACTTTACATACAACAATAGTTTAGTTCTATATTATAGACTTATAAAAAGACTTTCTAAAAGTGTTAACATGTATTACTGGCACGCGAAACCTTAAATTAAGTGAATACATGAAGACTCGGCACACCACTTCTGAAAGATTGCCAACCCCCGAGCTAGGGAGAGAGGTCTGAACAGCTTGACAGGTATTCTGTCCAGCTTACAGCAGCCCCTCGCATAGGGACATCCAGAAAAGCCAGATAGGGGGCCCAGAGAAAAGAGCCAAAACCCAGGACTCTACACTGACTCCTCAGCATCTGTAAACCTTTCTTCCCGCTATTACTTGTTCTACATTCCAGCTGATACTGTGCCATATATCTGTCATTAAAATCTGAATGGAATTTTATAGCTGCTATTTGAAGTCAAATTTACCCTCCTCAGAAAAGATCTCACTACATTAAGTTTGGAACAAGTTAAAAAATAAAAAAAGCTCATTGCCCTCTTCCCCTCCTTGCACTATTAAATACATTACACAGAAGATAATCTTCTTGTCTGATAATCAATACTCCTCAAAGTTCAGAACCTTAGCTTCTAACCCAAAGTCTAAGGATAATACTCAGACTAATGATACACAACACCACTTCATTAGCATTCCTGGATTCTACGATCTAGGCATTTGGATGAACTACTAATGCACTGACTTGCTGATCCAGACCAACAGAGCTTTCAACACTTTGACTTGTTGATAACTCCTATAAAATACAAATATAACTGAGAACCGCTGATCCACACTAATGCACTTACTTCATGATACAGTCCAATAAAAATACTAATGCATTAAAACTGCTGATGCAGTCCCATTAAATCAAGGTTTCTTTACCATGGAGATGTCCTAGTTTTCCTTCCCAAGAGCAGCTCTTTCAGCACAAATGAGGCTGTAGTGCCTTGAGAAGGACAAAACATTGAAGAACCCCGCCCCGAGTCATGACAAGGTCATAATGGCTCAGAAAGGGCAACGTGCTTGACAGGAGTTTGGCAAAGGAGACATCCTGCAACCTATTTCAGACAAAGGAGAGCAGGCATGGGGTGGCTGAGGTAGATAAACTCTAGGATGGGGAAAATGCAAGAGATATGTTTCCATCATCTTTAATTTCTCATGCAGAACTTGTGGGTAGATTTGCAAAGGACATGTCTTTAGGGGCAAGGTGACCTGGGACATCCTGTCATACAACCTAGGGAACAGGAGGTGCTGTTTTGGCAACCACTAAGGATTCTGCGCCAGCCAAAGGAATTCTATAACATGAAGGATGGTTTTATAGGATTGCCATTATGTGCCCTCACAGCTGTCAAATAATAGGACTTTAGGGAACATAGCTCAGAAGAATGTTACTTCTCTTGTTAAGATGGCATGAGGCAGAGGAGGAATGACCCCTTATGAACCTGATAAGCTTTTCTAAAACCCAAGACCCATCCATTTAGATAACATATGATTCGAAACAGGTAATTCCAGTGTTACCAATTTCCAAAGACATTAATTATTTATCACGCTGAAACACTGTGTTGAATCCAAATACAGTCTGTTCTGTTTAGTCTGTCATTTGTTGATGTACAGAGTCTTAGGAAAAGGGTCTTATTAATTTAACTTCAGAGTTAACTGAAAGAGCCAAAATTACTTCCAGCAAAACAACAGATCAAGCTGTGTAAACAGGACACAATTAATAAGTCTCACAAAGAGATTATGTACTCAGAGGGCCAGTATCTCTTCTAATCAGAATTAGCACTAATAAAAAGTTGGATATATGAAGTATGTAGATTTTAAACACTCCAGTGTGGACCCCACGGGTAAGCTTAGATTTCATGAATCAAAATATCAGTTAAAAACCTGGGTTCAATTCAAAATATATCTGTAGAACTTGATTGTAAGATGCTCTATATGACTGTACTTAGAAAGCAGAAATGGTTATGGAATATTCTCTTCGACAAGCTGTTGTAGTATGAAACAAAGACTTAAATAATATAATAGCATAATATAATCCGTGATTGAGTTAGAATACAAAGTACACACAACTAATACATTTACAGAATGGTAAGGTTCCAAAGTGAAGCCCTACAAGGTCTGGAGAGGAAACAATGAAGGATGCCTGTGCCAGCCTGACTCTGCCCCCTTGTGAATATGTTACTGTCTTTAATTAAATGTCTATTGTGATGGGATGTCCACCCCACGTGAGGCAGACTAGGTCGAATTAGGTCAATTAACCTTATAGGCAGCACCTGGAGGAGAGCCAGTGCTCAATAAAGCCTAACCAAAGATGAAGTTTGGGTGGGAAGGAGCAGGTTGGGCCCGCGTAATGGGATAAAGCTGAGAACAGAAGGGGGCTTCAGGGAAAGTAGTCTGCAGTCACTCCCTGGGAGAAGGGAGATTTGTTTGGGGCTACAGAGTTTGGCAAAGTGTCAAAGAGGGGAGGCAGTCTACACTTACTCCCTGGGAGGAGTTTGGATTGGTAAACCCAGTGGGATGGAGAAGGTAGAAGTGAGGAGGAGTCGAGGAAAAAATAGTGACAGGGTGTGGAGCAAGTAGATCATAATTGCTGAACACAAAGTCCCTGAGCTGGAACCTGGAGCAGTGGGTGGTCCTGGGGTTCTCTTACCAGCTTCTAGAAAGTGGCACAGGGCCTGCTCTTGGAACAGAAGACTGTCTGGAACAGCATATGAACAGCAGATTCAGTGGGAATTAGAAACCCCGGAAGGCGAGGGCCATAGTCCTGGTTGGAAGGCTGAGTAAAAGAGGGTCCTGTGAGTCCTGTAGCACAAGGAGGGATGTAGTGTGAGGAACCAGTGGAAGGGGGCATCTGACCTGAAAAGAGCCATTAGGAGATGTGACCACAAGGAGATGATTCAACAGTGAGTAAATCCTGTTATAATCACAAACTATTTCTTTCCCTGCAGGATCCTTCTCTCATTCAGTGCAGAGGATGGACTCTGCTGAGTAAGACAGGCATCTTATCAATATTCTTTTACATTTTATCATTTAAGATGCGGCCCTATATCTCATTCACTGCCCCACTATCCAGCTCCTGCCCTGGAGAAAGCATTAGGCTTCTATATGGCTATAACTGTTATCATCACTGAGCGCCTCTCATACCTTGAGGAATTTATACTCACAATACCCCTGTGAGGTGAAGAGGTATTATCATCACCAACATACAAATGAATAAATGAGATGCCAGGGGCTAAATTCTTTGCCAGCCTACAGACCAGTCCTAGCACATGCAGAATCCACAGTCCCGACTGGCACAACACTAGCACATGGGGAATCCATAATTTAGCATTTACATAGCACTTATTTATTCAGTTCAGAATGAAAACCAGTAAACAACCAATGCACAGAAGTTGTAATCTAGATGCATACAACAGTAATGGTATGTTCTGATTATAAATCACTAGGGTTCTGACTATTTTAATATCTAGATCCAAACAACATTGCAAATTTCATATTTATTCCCCACAACAAGCCTGTTCCTTTTTTATTACAATGTTCACATACAGCATGTTTACTATAAAATGGACAAAACCCAGCTCAGACATGTTGATGACTTATATAATGTGCCAGCCAAGCACAGTATCTCTATGGTAGCTGATGCCATAAAACTGCCTTCATTTCCCACAAAAATAAGCTATGTGCCATTATTCAGCAAAGTAATAATCACCACAAGACACTTCCAACTGGACAGAAGCCCATGATATACTGAGACTCCAATACCCTTTCCCCATCCAATATTATCTGAAATTTGCAGCAAGCAGAGAGAAGAAAACAAACTGAACAATGAAATAACAAAATATAAAGTAATCTTCATGTTAAAAAACAAAAGATTGTTAAAAATACTTAAAATCTGGATTAAACTGATTAAATAGATTTAGAAGGCTCTTGTTATACAGAATATGTCTAAACACTGTGTGACATATACTAATAATCTTAGGTTTTACATTCTTTGGGCTATAGGGACTGATTACACTGCTCTACAGCCAAAATGCTTCTGAAATAGCATATATAAATATATAAATTATATTATTTATTTAAATAAATAAAAAACTTTACTAATTCTGGGTCACTGAGAACGAAAATGATGCTTAAAATTGTTGATTGGCTCTAGTTTTCAAGATATGCTATTGGGTCAGTATATACGACCCTTGACATGGGAATGGCGGAGGATAAGTGAGTTATAAAGGGAAGGGATCTCAATTTAAACCAGAAATGACTAAAATACATCTTTGACTGGATCTATGAATAAATCTATGACTGGGTTTGGACAGTACTTGCTTTTTAGGCAAAACAATGAATGATGCAATCTGAAGCTGGTATTGCGTCATACATGATATGAATTGCATCATGTTATTCCTACAAGTCATGGATGATGCAATCATAATGAAGCTTACATCATTCTGTTTAACAAATTGCTCTATATCAGCTCTAGAAATCATACAGTGTTGTGCTCTCTTATTTGTCAGTGTTTGATTTTGCAAAGGGACACATTTCTGTTTAGCCAAAGTGAGCAGAGATGCCTCGTACTTGTGTGAACAGTACAGATAACTTTTGCTATGTTCGTGGTGAAGTGACTTTTGCATCACAAAAGCGCAGTATAACCACTATGGTTAAGAAAGCCTATCACCTTTATTTTGGCTGCAAAACTGGAGATCAGGACAAGAGGTGGGCCCCACACATATGCTGCAACACTTGTGCAACAAATCTTTGCCAGTGGTTGAACAGAAAAAGGAAATCTATGCCTTTTGCAGTGCCAATGATTTGGAGAGAGCCAACAGATCATACCAGCAATTGTTACTTCTGCATGGTGCCTCCAGTTGGGAAAGGTGTGTCAAAGAAGAAAAAGTGGACTGTGAATTATCCAAACGTTCCATCAGCTATACGCCCAATACCCCATGGAGAAGGGCTGCCGGTTCCTGATGCACCAGAATCATTCTCACTTGAGTCAGACGATGAAGAGAAAGAGGATGAAACTTCTGGTCCTGAACCATCAATGTCACAGGACCCACATTTTCTCCCATCCTTCTCTTCTGAACCACACCTCATAACACAAGCTGAAATGAATGACCTTGTCAGGGATTTGGAACTACCCAAGAGTAAGGCAGAGCTGTCGGGCTCCAGACTACAGCAGTGGAATCTCCTGGCAGGTGATGTTAGGGTTTCCATGTTCCATGGCTGTCAAAAGGATCTTGTCCCATTCTTCTTCATGGAAGGTGATCTTGTAGCCCGCAACAACATCGATGGTGTGATGGCAGCCCTCAACATCGTTCACGATCCAGATGAGTGGAGACTCTTCATTGATTCATCGAAGACGAGTCTTAAAGCTGTTTTGCTGCATAATGGCAATGTTTTGCCATCAATTCCAGTTGGTCATGCAGTCCATATGAAGGAAACCTATGACAACATGAAACAACTTTTGAGGTGCATAAACTATGACCAACATCAGTGGCAGCTTTGTGGCGATTTGAAGGTTGTTGCTCTCTTCCTTGGTCTGCAGACTGGATACACAAAGTACTGCTGTTTTCTCTGTGAATGTCATGCAAGAGATTCCCACTACATCAAGAAAGACTGGCCACTCTGACAGTCATTGGAGCCTGGGAGGAAAAGTGTTCAGCATCCACCACTTGTTGAATCAAGGAAGATTTTGTTACCACCCTTCCACATCAAGCTGGGTCTGATGAAGAACTTTGTCAAGGCCATTGAAAAAACACAAGCAGCTTTCAAGTACCTCCGTGGAAAATTTCCAAGGTTAAGTGAAGCTAAGATAAAGGAAGGTGTCTTTGTTGGTCCTCAGATTTGTGAACTTCTTTGAGATGATGCATTTGACCATGCACTGCGTGGCAAGGAAAAGACGGCATGGAAAGCCTTCCAGTCAGTGGCAATACATTTTCTCAGAAACAACAAGGCAGACAACTACAGGTTGTTGGTGGAAAACCTCCTCAAAGCATACAAAAGCCTTGGTTGCAACATGTCACTAAAGATACATTTTTTGCACGCTCATCTAGATTTTTTTCCACTAAACTGCGGAGCAGTGAGCGACGAGCACGGCGAGCGATTTCACCAGGACATTGCAACAATGGAGAAACGCTATCAGGGCAAATGGAGCCCATCAATGCTTGCAGACTATTGCTGGACAGTGACAAGAGATGCTCCATTTAATGAATACAAGAGACAAGCCAAGAAGCGCCGAGTAGACACTGAATAGGACTAAACTATGTACATAATAATTTTTTGCCTTCTGTTTCATAATACATTTATTTATATAACCCTTTTGCTGATTTTTAAAGTGTTACATAAAGAGGACAGGTGAAATATTATCATGTAAAGCAACCATAAACAAATGAAAAGACCTAGGTTTACAATTTATGATTAAAACGCTACTATCAACACAATATACATAGACATAAAATGTAAAAACTTAAATATCTTAGAAACAGTAGCCAATCAGTTGTTTTAATTGTCATATTTGAATTCAGCACATCAAAATGCATAATAAATATCACATTTTATCTCTGAGGCAGACGACTTCTAAAAAACTGTAGACCAGTGTTATTTTAATTATCTCTGAAAGGCCCTTTTTCCTTATTTTAAGAAATCATTTGTCTCAGATTAATTTTTAAGAAGCTTTTGTAAAAACACAAAGTTGATGCTCACTCTGCCTGCTCCTACAAACAGTAGTTAGTATTAGCTGGCAGGCAGGACAAACTCACAGCTCAGAAAAATCTGAAAATCCTCAGGATACAATTTGCTTGCAAGATTCCCTGTACAAACAATACATATCAGAAATATACCAAACTTTTCTCTCCTTCTATCTTTGATGCATCCTTTCATTTCCTTTGGGTATCGACAGACCTGTGTATGTTTTAACAAAGAAGGAATATAAAAACATGTTTATGAAAGCATTGGAGGGTCAAAGTCAAGTCAGTGAAGAGAGGAGGACATAGTCAATAGAGGAAAAGAAATGTCTTGGAAGAGCAGTCAAAAGGGCCTGTTGGAATGATCATAATCAGTGGTGGAAAAATATGGCACAGAGTACTAAGGGCATCTCTAAAAGACATAACCAGAAATGTGTATTTGAGACTTTGAACGTCCCAGCTGGATGTCCATTCTCACAGCTTCTCTCGGTAATGGATAAAAATAGAAAATATTGACAGGATATATGTACAATTTAAGCACTGGTGTGAGCATTTTTGTGAATTAATGAACAGATTCTCACCAAGGTATAAAAGACAACTCAATCCAAAAATGAAGCCAACCGAAAACCAGCCTGTGATAGAGAAAGAGAGACCTACAGTCAAAGAGCTACAAAACGATAGAGCACCTGAGTCTTGACAATGTTTCATCAGAATTGCTAATGAGTGGAGGTGCAGATTTAGTTCACTGGCTTCACAGAGTTGTCTTAAAAGTTTTGGGAAATGGCCACATTCCAGTAGATTGGGAAAGGGGGAGCATCATCCCTTTTTCAGAAAAGGAGAGCAATCAGCTTGCTCAAATTATAAAGGAATAATGTTGCAGTCAGTCCCAAGGAAGGCACCTATGATCATACCACTGAATTGACCAAAATACTGTCTCAGCCCAAAAATGAGACACTGTGTAGTTTCCATACAGGTCGATCCACAGTCCACATTATATATGCTCTGCAGAAAATTATTGAAAAACAACTAGCATGACAAAAGGACGTCAGCATCCCATTTATAGACTTTGCAGCCACTTTTGACTCAGTGTATCAATCAGCACCGTGCAGATGGCAACACCAGTATGGGGTGCCTCAGGATGTACTATGGCTAGTGGAGGAACTGAACCACTTAGCTATGTGAGGGTCAAAAGTTGTATTAGGCAGGTTTTCAGTAGAATCAGGAATATGCCATGGATGTGTTCTCTCACCTATGTTTTAACAGCCTATCTGATAATAAAGCTGACTGAGGCCAAAGTATGAGGTATAAAATTTAAATCTTCTTCAGAGGATATTAAATATGTTGATGGATATTGTCTTACTTGTAGAGGCTACTTGCCAACTACAGCTAACGCTGGAAGAGCTGTGAAAAAACTGCAGAATCTAAGGGATGCAATA
Source organism: Dermatemys mawii (assembly GCA_007922305.1). NCBI lineage: Eukaryota > Metazoa > Chordata > Testudines > Dermatemydidae > Dermatemys > Dermatemys mawii. Next base: position 3,040,133 of record ML677332.1, on the reverse strand, counting down.
TCAATGGTGATAAAACCAAAGCTATTCATGCCTTCTGTAAAATGGACATGAATGATCTGCTGATGCTACACATAGATGGCAATGACATCAAATGGGTGAATAGGTTTATCAATCTCGGTAGTCAGTTGATAACAGGGAGTTCTATAACCGAAGAAGTCACACATCAGCTCGATCTTCTATAAATGGTGTTTCAGCATCTTTAAATACTCCTGTTTGGCAGGCAGGATATCTTTGTGATGACTAAGATATGAGTGTTCAAGTCAATAGTGTTGACAAAACTGTTATATAGAGCAGAAACATGGCTGTTAAAAACACATGAGGAGAGGAAGTGAAACAGTTTTCAGTGTCAAAAGTTACAGCGTATTCTTAACATCCATTGGCTTGATTTTTGTCACAAACAAGAAGATACTTAGATGATCCTGGGCAGTTGCAGTCTTGCACCAATTGAGAACACAATGGTAGGGTCATATCCAACATTATTACACAAGGTTTGTAGAGCCGAGGCTCAAGAAAGCAGAGCACGATACCAACCACAAATGAGGCTGGAGGGAGCAATTCTGAAGGACTGAAGAAGTCTAAATCCTCCCATACTGACTCTTGCTGAAAGGAGAAGACTTGCAAAGGACTATTCAAGTCTATTCTATGCGCCATCACAGCCCTGTGAACCTGCTGCTGTTTCTACTAGAGCAATATAAAAGTGTTCTTGAATGTCTGCCCTGAGGTTGAGACTCATGCTCATGAGCCACTCCAGACAGCTTGACATGTGTCTTTTTGTCATCCTTCACCCTCTATGAGCTACAGTCAAAGGGGATCACACAATTATTTCCCCTTTCCTGTTTCTTAAAATCTCAAAATAGCTCAGCTCTGTAGTTCTACGAATAATTCTCACTTTTTTTATTTACAGAACACTTGATCATCAAATATTAAAACGCTCTAATATTTACCTTATGGGCAGGTTTTCTCGAAGTTACCACATTCAGTAAATTATCCCCAATAGCATTTGTTATTCATCAACTTACACATTTTAATGAATATAGTTATTAATCATTATTATTATTGCTACACAATTTATGTGACCATACATTTATGTGACCATAAAGACTAAAACTTGTCCTTTTCATATATGCATTATACCACAGAACTATCCATCACACATGTAACAACAACTTTGAAGGACAGAATTGAGAAAAAACATGCAACAGACTAAATGCCAGGGATAATAGAACAGGCACTTGTTATGTTCATATATATCCCTTTAAAGAATGCAGTCATAGCTATACAATACAATAAAACCTGCTTTTACTTTGTCTCGTTCCTTTCAAACTCAAAGTTACGTATGTCAAAATGAGGTAAGAATTTGTGCAGTAACTGTTCAGACAAATTTTGAAACCGTTATCTACTCAGCAATAGCCTACATAAAAACATAGGGCCACATCCTCAACTGGTGTAAAGAAGCATATCTTGCTCCACTGAAGTCAATGGAATTACACCAATTTATGGTAACAAAGGAGCCGACTCATCAACATGGAATCTCTTAGTGAGAGGGGAAGTGATCGTCAGGATGAAACCTTCCAATTTTAAATGTACCACAGGAGCTTAAACATCCAGCAATGGATGGACTGGACTTCAGTTTAATGTTACTTCAAAGTAACAGTGCAGCACACATGCTCAGACACTTAGGACTGTGCTGGAGAGAGAAAAATGAATAGGAGCCCAACAGGAGCTGATATATATTTTGAAGTTATAAGTTTCTGCCCCAGTTGCTCCCCCACTATCACTGTCCTTCCTGCAATCATATTTATGTGCCACAGTCCCTTTCAGAAGAATATCTAAAGGAAAAATATTGCTATAGCTGACATTTAAGAATGGGTATTGGTATAAGAAAAGCACAAATCCCCTATGAATGTCACCACAATATAAGCCAATAAAGACATTCTCATACTATGGAGACGAGTGAGGCATAATAATTTAAATAGAATAGAAACAAATGAAAACATATACAAAGTTACTGATATGCAATGCAATCTACAGAGAATGTAGTTACATGAATAGGAGCAGGAGGGAGGGACTTGAAATTAGTTCTTAATAGTTGTGATTGTCCTCTTGCTAGCTTAGCGCTTTAGTATCTAATAACACCTGCTTGACTCTGCTGTGAACCATGTGCTTCAGTCTCAATGTTGCCTTTTAATCCCAGACTGACCGCTTGTATCCTCTGCAAAACCTTCAATATGTCAGGATAACAGCCTGGGAACAGAGAACCGATAAAGACCAAAATTGTAGTTTTCTGTGAAAGGGCAATGTGATATTTAACCTTTGAAACAGCAAAGCCTATAGTAGCGTAAGTAACAACTTTACCTAAAATCTATCCTGTTCTATTAAGCCATATCCGCAATAACAAATTGACTCATTGCTGGCAAGCAACACCAACAACTGGTCAAGAGGAACCGATGCCAAAATCTGTTTAAAGGCTAGTATGCATAAGACAATACTATTTTCAGCACCATTGCAAGAGTCATTCTTGAGTCCAGAGGAGAGGGCCAGACTGAAGCCATCATTTTGACAAGTGAAACAGAATCAATCAAGCAACTGACAGTGCAAGTACAGTATATTTTGAAGTTATAAGTTTCTGCCCCAGTTGCTCCCCCACTAACACTGTCCTTCCTGCAATCATATTTATGTGCCATAGTCCCTTTCAGAAGAATGTCTAAAGAAAAAATATTGCTATAGCTGACATTTAAGAATGGGTATTGGTATAAGAAAAGCACAAATCCCCTATGAACAACATCACAATATAAGCCAATAAAGACATTCTCATATCATGGAGACGAGTGAGGCATAATAATTTAAATAGAATAGAAACAAATGAAAACATACACAAAGTTACTGAAATGCAATGCAATCTATTGGTATAAGAAAAGCACAAATCCCCTATGAACAACATCACAATTTAAGCCAATAAAAACATTCTCATACCATGAAGACGTGGTACAGAGGGTCATGGTCACTTGACCATGTTCGGTGGTTCAAGAGAATAGCAACAGAGGGCTACGGTCTCAGGACAATCAGACAGCACATCAAGTATTGTATGAGTGTCCAAGAAAGATCAGGAAGCATCAGGGAACGGTTCAAGGCGGGGGTTCTAAGACCTTCCTTGCCTGCCTGCATGGCATTAGTACTATTAGTCCTTCTCTCATGAACATCAAATTCATAGAAATTCAGATATGAATGCATGTCTAATATTATGTAAATACACACACACATACACACAGAGAGGGATGTTAGTACCGTCTATTTTTCAAGTTACCTGACACTTCCCCATTACAAGATCCTGTTTTCAGTTCTTTATAACTTTGTCACACTTTAACCATTCAGGCTGACATTTTTCAGGCCAGGTGTTTGCCTCCGGGAATGGATAGGTGAGAAAAATGGGACTGGAATGAGGAGACGAGACTGGGGAACAGACAGGACTTGGGCAGGTTGGAAAGGCTGGGCACAGGGGTTCAAGTTTTGGGGGAATCAGGCAGGAGAGTCAGTGTTAAAGCATCAGTTGAAGTAAACTCTCCTTCAGAGCCTGAAATGGAACCCATTATTCTCACCATTCCTCTACGGCAGAGGTGGGCAAACTATGGTCATGCCTGGCCCTTGAGCCCCCGGCTCCTCCCCTGATGTCCCCCCTCCTCTGTAGCCTCAGCTCACCATATCACCAGCAGTTGGAGGGTGGGGGCCGGGCTATTTGGGGAAGCACAACCTTCCCTACTAGCCCTCCATACAGTTTTGGAACCCCGACGTGGCCCTCAGGCCAAAACGTTCGCCCACCCCTGCTTTACAGTCAGCAAATATCTGTTAAACCCACTGGCAAAATGTGTTTTTTCATCTCACTCACACAGGATGACAAGCTACTATTGCTATCAGTTACTCCATTGGCTCAAATGGCAAAGATCTGGACAGTGGATCTAAAGGTTGCAACTATGCTGATAACTCATGTGAGTGTCCATATGATGCCATGTGATGGTATTTCTATTTTTTCAATTTGTTTTCTTTTAAAAACCTTGGAAATAACACACACAAACAGTACATTAAATAGAACACTAAGATGGTTCAAAGTCAAGCACTCAAAAGTTGAAAAATGCCAAAAGTACAGCTGCCTGTCTCCAGAGCAGGGTTTGAATAATGTGTAGTAAACAAAGCCTAGGGCCACACATTGAACAACAAGGATAAAGCAAAATATTGAACAGATGCTCATTAAGTGAGCATAGTCCATCCAATGAGTTGACTGAGGCAGAGATCCTGTGGAAAAAATATGTGATCATGTAATTAAAGACTGACTTATAAACACATACTGGGGTTGAATTATGGTTGCACAGGCAACCTTAATTCTGACATTTCTTAAGTTTTAAGTGCTTGACTTAACACATTTAACAATTTGTGTATGTAATATGTATACAAACACAAACACACATAGAGTGTGATTTACATTACTTATGTGGGGTTTTACGCTGCTAATGAGAGCGCTTAAATATCCAAGGGGCAAACTCACAAAAACCATGCATGTCATCGGGGTTCTGGTTCTAATGACATCTAACAAACAAACCAAAGAGGGGAAGAATGGCCCAGTAGATACAATGTTCATCTGGGACTCAGATGACCCAGGTTCCATTTCCCTGCTCTGAGACCAACTGTGTTTGACCTTGGACAAGTAAATTAGTCTCTCTGCTTCTCTGTTCCCCATATTTAAAAGGGGGAATAATAGCATTTCTCTATCTCATGGAGTTGTTGTGAGGATAAATATATTTAATATCGCAAGGTGCACAGATACTACAGTAAATCGGGATATATAAGCAGCTTACAGAGGAGAAATTTTCCAAAGAATTAGAACTTGTTTCCCAGTTAAATTTCAGGCCAAGGAATATGGACATCCTCTCAAACATTTTTCTCACATGTTTACAGAATGGGAAACCTAGTTGTCTCAAACTTATCTCAAGCTCATCTGGTGGTGTCTAGCACCCAGTTCTCACTGTGTGCTGGCCACATGCCCTCACTCACTCATAGTTCTAACACCTAGCACTGATGTGAAAGATACAGTTGCTGAAAGCTCTTAGAAGAGCATGAGGTGTGAAACAATAAAAATGTCACATCCTGTCATTGCCTTTTATAGATTTGTTTTTTAAAAAATGATACAGTGGACTGACTGCCACTAACTTTGAGAAGAGACTTGCAGTCAAGCTTCTCATTTTGCTGCAGTTATCAAATCTGTGTGCTGTCATCTACATACTTATATGGCCTCCATAGTATACGAGTGCTTGTGAGTGCATTGAGTTAATTTTTTCAGCACTCAGCTGTGCACAAAACATCCAATGACAATTTTCTCGCAGCCACAGAGACTGGTTATTTTTAACATCGTAGTCAAACTACCTGTTGCTTATATAAATTATATATTATATTCTCTCTTTCTCTCACAACTATCTTCAAAACAGGGTAAAATTTTCAAAATCGCCTAAGTGATTTGTTCCTAAGTCACTTAGGGTATGTCTAGCCAGCAAAAACACCTGCAGCTGGCTCGGGTCAGCAGACTCAGGCTTGCGGGGCTAAAACTGCAGAGCTAAAAATTGCTGTGTAGACGTTTAGAGTCAGACTGGAGCCTGGTTTCTGGGACCCTCTCCCTCACAGGATCCCAGAACTCTGGCCCCAGCTCAAGCCTGAACATCAACACAGCAATTTTACCATCCTGCGGGTGTTTAACTGCTCTGTAGACATATCCTCAGGCACTTTTGATATTTATACCCAGTGTGCCCATAGTTATGCTGCTTAGCCCATTGGTAGATATCTAAATATAAGTGACTTGATTTTCAAAAGTGCTGAGCACCCAGGAGCTCTCATTAATTGCTTATTTCTTAGCAATTTCTTTCCTGACAAGAACAGCTATATTTGTCCAGATATGGGGTTTCTCAGAGCAAATACTACACATTACTGAAGAAACAGAGAAGGATTTGCTGCATCTATTTGGATACCTTGACCAGCACCCTGAAACAGAAGAAGGATCAGTCCACTGGATGAATGTAATCTCTGATTTTGTTTCTTTCTTCTTAATAAATAATAGTACATTATAAATAAGGTGGCTTAGGTTTATGACTATATATAGAAGACCATCTCAGAGAGATTAAAAGACCTCTGAATGAACTCTGAGAAAAGGAGACAGGATAGGAGGTTACCTATTCAAGATCCTTAGTCAAAAAATCAGGGACCACAGTATCCTCTTTTATAAGGAATTCTGCAATCAGATGCATGGGAAATACCCAACAACTATGTACCAGAACTGAATGGGATAGTGGTCTTCACACAGCCATGAAGAAGTCTTTTAAGGCTATGGTCTCTGGCAACAATTGCTAGAAAAAGCAGAAATACATCCCAGATGGCAAATGAAATGATCTTTTGGTCATATCTTGGTGCCACAACAGCAATCTAGTTCAGCCAGCAAAAAATTGGCACAGGGACCTTTGAAATTACCAACAAGGGAATCAAGGTTCCCTGGAGAGGATCTACAACAAACATTCTCTTCTTCCCCTCTCTTTGAACAACAGGTTTATTAAGGCACGGCCAAGAAGTCCATGTCAATTACCAGAAAAAGGCCAGGGCACACTATATCAATTGAATGACTTTCTACCTCATTAAAGGTGAAAATAAAAGGGATTTGAGCAACAGCAGCCTCTTGCATGCTTGCTGATGGGATTCGAAATTTGTTATTGATTTTCAAAGTGGAGGCACTTAGTTCTTATTTTGCTGAAAGGACATTTTGTCCTTAAAATGAATGACAACAAAAAATCAACCCTCAACCACAGCTAAAGCTAGAGACTCAAAGTTAGGTGACATTAAATATTCCTCCTCCAGGGTGTGGTATTATTACAAGACATCCTCCTCCCGCCCCCCCAAACAATGGGGTTATTTGTCTGAGATAGTTAGGAGGAGATGAAAGAACCTGTGTTAGTTCTAAGTTCTAACATAGTCTAGAACTATTCAGAGGTCTAAATATCACACAGAATAAAAAAACTCTACAAAAGCTTCCTTCTCCATCTCTCCCTCACCACTACCACGACTTGTGAGGTTACTAAAACTGGAATAATACCCTGAATAAATTACTTACATTAGAGCTTGTAGGTTGAAAACATAAATACGTAGGGGTAAAACTGGACAGGCCCCATGGCTGGAAGGGTTCTTCCAGTTACTATGAGTCCAATTCTGACACTCTTAGTCATTGATTTCAGTGAGACTACCCACAGAATAAACTACTACTTAAGATCTGTCAATGGTGGCAGAGTTTGTCGCTTTATATGATTACAACATCCCAAGTAGATAAGTAGGACCTTCAACTAGGCATATAAACAGAAGAAACAAATGAACTCTGTGACTGGTTTGAACATAGAGACCCCCTTGGGACTGTCACCTGACATGCTTGAATTACCTCTGAGCCCAGTTTCCTTGCCAACCTGGGTCTCCGGAACCCTGCCTTGTTGAGCCAGACATGCTAGCCAGCTGCAACACAGACACTGGTCTGGCCCATGCCCCAAAGCTGCAGACTTTAACTAAAATCAGCTCTGCAGGTTATTTGCCTCTGGTACCCAGACACCCAATTTCCAATGGGATCCAAACCCCAAATAAATCTGTTTTACTCTGTAAAAAGCTTATACAGGGTAAACTCATAAATTGTCTGCCCTCTATAACACTGATAGATATGCACAGCTGCTCCCTCAGGAATCACTTACTTTGGGTTAATTAATAAACAAAATTGATTTTATTGAGTATAAAAAGTGGGTTTCAAGTAATAACAGACAGAGCAAAGTAAGTCACCAAGAAAAATAAAGCAAAAACATGCAAGTCTAAGCCTAATACATTAAGAAACTGATTACTGATAATATTCACACTCAGATGTTCCAATAAGCTTCTTTCACAGACTAGACTCCTTTCTAGTCTGGACCCAATCCTTTCCCCGGTACAGTCCTTGTTAGTTCCAACAGACATCTTAGGTGGAAAACAGGGGCTCTCTCATGACTGCCCTCCTTTGTACTCTTCCACCCCCTTTTATAGCTTTGGCACAAGGCAGGAATCTTTTCTCTCTCTGGGTTCCCACCCTTCTTTCTAAATGGAAAAGTACCAGATTTAAGATGGGTTTCATTACCAGGGGACATGGTCACACGTCACAGTAAGACCTAATTCTTCGTTACCCATGGGCTGGCCCACACGTACACAGGAATGCTGGCAGGTAAATAAACCATCCACAACCAATTGTCCTAGTCAATGGGAGCATCAAGATTCTAAGCCACCATTAATGGCCCACACTTTGTATAATTACAATAGGACCTCAGAGTTATACTTCATATTTCTAGCGTCAGATACAAGAATGATAGATGCATGCAAATAGGATGAACACACTCAATAGGTTATAAGCTTTGTAATGATACCTTACAAGAAACATTTTGCATAAAGCATATTCCAGTTACATCATATTCACATTCATAAGCATGTTTTCATAAAACATACTGAGTGCAAAGTCATAAGCACTTTAGATATAAAGGCTATTTTTCCTGAAATATCCTTAGCAGGAAAGAGTAAAGGAAGAGAAACAGAGAAACTAAGTGTGACAAACATTACAATTCCATGCAGTATATTTGGGGGCCACTGTATTAAATGTATGAATGCTTTATGTATGATTACATTCTACTCCATGATGCAGGGTTACCAGAGTTCCTTCAGGCGATAAAAACAGTGTTAGGTGATTAGTCTCAGAGACTCACCCTAAATAAACTCTAGAAAGGTACCATCCTCAAGACTCATGATGGGTTTCCAGAGACTAGGAGACAAAGAAATGGCTTCTGGTATACAAGGGATGAGCTTGAACTTACACAGGGCTTCTTTCTGATCCAGCAAATGGACAGGAGCTTCTGTTCCAATGGGGACCCCCAACTCTTGAAGATGGGTTGGAAAGACTTTAGTCTGCTAGTGATTCCTGGAATGTTTAATGTATTTAAATTTATTTATTATGTTTTCTCTGTATTGCTTGTACCTTAAAAATAAAGGTGCTTGGCTTAGAATGAGCTGTGTGGTAACTTGTAACTTCTGGCAATATACTGTTCATAGCCTTCAGAGAGAGAAAGCAAAGCACAGATACTGACCTTTAGGCAGACTGGCTGGCCATGGATATCACAGTGTAAGACAGCAGTTGTGAAGCCTTGCAAAAACCCTGATCAGAGGAGAGTGGGACAAGGGTCCATACCCAAAACCAGGTAATGACAGATGTATGGAGATCTTAAGTGGGTGCCCTTGAGGGACCAGGGAGGGGAAGTGCAAATGCAATTACCCTGGAACTGTGATATGAATGCAGGATATTGGATAAACATGGTTTCTAAAAAATGTTTGGCAAAGATTTTCATGGCATCATCACTCATTAAATCTTGGAAAATATTCTTACCAATATTAAATATTTGTGTTACAGTAGTCCCCAGTGTGCTAGGCATTGAAGAAAGGCACAGTAAGAGACAGTTCCTGCCCCAGAGATTCCGGTCTTAACATATAAGACGGACGAAGGGTGGGAGGGAAAAAACTATAAGCACAGAAAGGTGAAGTGACTTTTCTATGGTCACAGAGCAAGTCAGTGGCATAGCCAAAAGCAGAATTCAGGTCAACCGAGATCCACTCCAGTGCCCTATGCACTGGAGCCCACTGCCTGAAATAGAGATAACAGAATCTAGATCAGCGGTGGCCAACCTGTGGCTCCAGAGCCACATATGCTCTTCAGAGGTTAATATGCGGCTCCTTGTATTGGCACCAATTCCGGGGCTGGAGCTACAGGTGCCAGCTTTCCTATGTGCTGGGGGGAGGGTCACTGCTCAACCTCTGGCTCTTCCACAGACTCTGCCCCCACTCCACCCCTTCCCACCCCCTCCCAAGCCTGAAGTGTCCTTCCTCCTCCCCACAAAGCCTCCTTCATGCCATGAAACAGCTGATCGGGAGGGAGGGTGGGGGAGGCGCTGATCGGCAGGGCTTCCAGTGGGTGGGAGGCCCTGGGAGCAGGGAGGGGTGAGGGAAGCTGATGGGGGGCTGCTGACATATTACTGTGGCTCTTTGGCAATGTACATTGGCAAATTCTGGCTCATTCTCAGGCTCAGGTTGGCCACCACGATCTAGATCGTGGTTAGATTTGGTTTACCAAGGGAAAACACAGCTCCCTTTAAAAACTCTAAGCTGTGCTTCCAGAGCAATCTCTTGTAATTCAAAAACCTGCAAGTATCCTGACCAAGGAAAATAAAACTACAGGTGAGCATCCAAAGGTCAATCCCGTCCCATGCCATTCCCCAGCCACCCACCCCCCACTATCTGAGCACTAGCCATGTGTCCACTTCTGACTGCCTCTCAAGAATAGTTTCCCAAGATGAGAAATCCTACAAAGCAAAACTGAGCCCCAGCAGAATGTACTGGAGTGGTTTTGAACTTGTATTTATTTTCAGTTTGCTGTTGATATATTTTAAATAATATTTTCAATGTATTTTTTCTATTCAATACTATTTGCCTTTGAAACATCCTTGACAAACATGGGGAGGAATGAAGGAGGGGAAGAAAAATTAAAAATCCTCAGTACCCCACACAAATGCAAGCTTTAGAACATGGAAGACACAATTTTTTGTAACGCTTTAATATGGAACTAATTAAAGGAAAAAATCTAAATTGCATCCAAGAAACCAACTAACTGACAATGATCTTTTCCATCATAAAAAGAAATATGTAGATGGCAACAACTTTCTATCACAGACCAGGAATACACTTTCCTCAGAGGAACCCATCAACTAAACTGAACAGAAGCAGAAAGCACACAAGTAGCCTTCAACTCCTGTAAATCACAGAATAAATTCTTGGCTTCTTTTACCACTGCAGAGCTAATTCTAAAAAAAAAATCCTTTTACTGTGACTATTTCCAAGTGCAGAGCAAAAAGTAATACATGTAGTTAATCAAGTAAATTGCTAATGTCTCATTTTGAAAAGTAAATTGCTTAAGTTGTATTTCTTCTTTCGGCAGCCTAGCTAAGGGCACTGAAGACTGAATTGGGAGTCTTTCAGCATAAAAATGAAACAAAATGTCTATTTAGTATAATCCCATAATTAATTGCTGCCTGTTTAAAAAAAAAGCACACGTGGGTGTTTGCTTTTCACCTTCCATCCTACAGGCAATTATTTTTAATTCCAAGGTTTAGTTTGCACCAACATGTAGCTCATGTAGTGCATGATCACTTGATCCATTAGGAGTAAAATCATCGTAAAAAAGCCATGCAAACATGCAGCAGGATCAACAAACCCATGAGGATGGGCAGAGTCATGCCCTTGCCGAGATATTCAAAGGAGCTAAAGGGTGTTATGTGAAATTCAACAGGAATTGCACACTTAACTCTGTTAGTCTCCTCTGAAAATACCAACCATAACAATTAATGTGTAAGAACATTTTGAAGCAGTCTCTTCTCTCATGTATGGTATTTAAATTTATCAACATCCTAAAGTAACAGAATTGTGGGAATCCTCCCATTATATTCTGATCATGCAAACACATTGCTCTTCCCCATACACACATCACAAGTAGGTAGTGAAAGAGCCAGAACTTCCAAGTGTACTTCAAGCTAGCAAAATAACTTGTTTAGTGCTCAGTTTCCCCTTGAGTGACAAACTATTAAACATTAATGGAAATCAGACAGTCCTGAAGCAGTTAAAATACAATTCATACATTTTCAAATATAGTTTAGAAATGCAAGGCCAAATTCTGAATACAGTCTCATAGGCCCCCATCCTGCAAGCTGCTCTATGGGATGCATCGTGGATCCATGACAGTGAGGAGCAGCTTGCTTTTAATTTGGACCCTCAATTTTGTGCATGGAAACCCCTGAATTTGCAGCTGCAATTGAAAACCTTCTTTTTTCCTACATCCTGGCTCCTATTTGCTTATCCCTTCTTGCCTTTCACCCTCATCTCACCCCTGAACCCATAAAACTAAATACATAGTAAACACCATAGACTGATGACCACCTTGATCACTTTGCTTATATGTTGTACTACCTCCTACCCTTTGTTTGCTTTTTTCTTATCAGATTGTGTTTATGAGTAAGGACCATGTGTTTATTCAGCACATTGTACACTGGGGCCCTGGAACTGACTAGTGACTCTGGAAGCTACCACAATATTAACCAACAGCAACAAAAATGATGTAGACATAAATTTAAAGCCCTTCTGAAAATCTGGCCCATATCACTTTTAATGTGTCTTAGGGCTTGGCTACACTTGCAAGTTTGGGCAGCTTTAGTGTGCTCTGAGTGCTCTAATTCACTCCCCGTCCACACTGGCAAAGCACATAAAGCACTCTGACTCTGCAGCTAGAGTGCTCCTGGTACTCCACCTCGACAAGAATAACGTCTGGCGTGTCTTGACTGAGATGTCCCAGCATCAGTGTGAACAAGATGTTGCATTAGTGTGCTTTGATTGACCTCCAGAAATGTCCCATAATCCCCTTAAGTCAAGTCTTTGTTTTGAACTGGTTGTAGGAATGCGGAAGTGTCCTTTCAAAGCTCCATTACTGACAGCCTGCTTTCTTATCTGCTCTGAGACAAAGCAAAAAATAAGGAATGCTGCTTGCTTTCAGTGAGTGAGAGAGAGGGGTCTGAACTTACAGGATAGCATGATGACACACACTTAGCATCCCAAAAACCCATTCTCTCTCTCCCACATACACACAACACACTCCTTGTCACACCCAACCCCACCCCAACTTTTGAAAGGCATGTTGCAGTCACTTGAACACCGGGATAGCTGTCCATAATACACCGCTCCCAATGTCACTGCAAGTGTCACAAATGTGGCCACGTCAGTGCGCTGGCAGCTGTCAGTGTGGATGGAGTGCAGCACTTTCCCTACTGTGCTCTCCGAAGGCTGATTTAACTCAAAGCGCTCTATATCTGCAAGTATAGCAAAGCCCTTAAAGAGTACACATACTAAAATGCAATTTAAAAAACCCTATATGACGGGCTGTCACCCCGGGGTGCTACCTGTATCTGGGGTCCCACTGAGCCCTCTGCCTCACCAGCCGTGGGTCCCTTGCACACTGTTCCGCTGTGACAAGCTGTAGACCACTCCTGTGAGGAGTTGCCCATCCTCTAAGGTGCCACTTGAGGTACCAAGATACCACTGAGCTTGACAGTTCTGCCAGCCTGGGCCCCCTTTAGCCTGTCTTGCTGAGCCATGATCTTAAGCCTCCTCTAGCACACACAGAGGCAAGGCCACACCAAGTGCAGAAAGACACAGACACTGAGATTGGCTCTGGGAAGACTCAGCTTAAGTGTATGGTGACCAGATGTCCCGTTTTTAAAGGGACAGTCCCATTTTCTAGGACTTTTTTTTAAAATATAGGAGCCTATTACTCCTCACCTCCTGTTCCGTTTTTTCACAGATGCTAGCTGGTAACCCTACTTAAGGGTCTTGCCCCAGCACTCAGGTGCCCAACTCCCTTGCAGCACTGACCCAAAAGTATATTGTCTTGCACTGTATAGAAAATTCTGCATAGCGCACTCATAAAAATTCACCCTCTTCCTCAATGTGAAGAGAGATATGCCCAGCTTCTTGCCTCTTCCCTGTTAGAAATTGCACAAACTGGATTTAATAAGAAACAAAACAAATGTATTAACTATAAAAGGGCTATTTTAAGTGATTATAAGAGATAGTGAACAGAACAAAGCAAATTACTGAGCAAATAAAACAAAACACACAAACTAAAACTTAATACGCTAAAGAAATTGGCTACAAATAGTAATTTCTCACCCTAAATGTTGTTTCAGGCAGATTGCAAAGATTCTTGAAAGCCAACTGCATTGGCCTGCAGCTTGAAACTTCCAGTATTATTACTCACAGGCTAGACACCCTTCCAGCCTGGACTCAGCTCTTCTCCCCACAGTTCAGTTCTTGTTTCCAAGTATTTCCCCATGTCTCCTTGGGTGGGGAGGCAGAGGTGAACCACAATGTCATCACTCCCCTGCCTTACATAGCTTTTGTGTATGGTGGGAACCCTTTGTCTTGCAGTGGAAAAACACTGGCATTCCAAGATTGAGTCCAGTACCAGGTGACACAGTCACATGTCTCTGCAGGATCAGAGCAGCCATCACTCGCAAGCTGTTTGGAGTGTCCACAGGAAAACAAAACTCTTTCACAGTCATTGTTGTACCTGAGGGGCTAGTTATGGGTGTCACCCAAAGTAGCACATTTGAAATACAGATACATGCTCAATATTCCTAGCTTCAGCTACAAAACTGATACATGCATACATATTGGATAAACACATTCAGTAGATCATAACCTTCCCAATGATACCTCACATGACCCCTCTTGCATAAAACATATCTTAATTATACCATGTTTATATCACAACAATACTTCTATGAAGAATATGGGGTGTAATGTCACAACTCCCACCAGCATTCACACAGGCTAGGGCACACCCAGCTGCAGTTACATGCAGACTTCGACCAGCCACTGCATGAACCAACAATACAGAGGCTACAGCCAAGATAACCCCCAGCTCCACAGCCTAAGACCCTAGAGCTGGACCATCCTGCCGTGGTCAAAACCCCAGCTAGTATGAATGTATTACTCAGTTCACCCTCCCCCGATGTTGAGAGGAATATGCAACAAGCCTGTATTAACCAAGCTGAGAGTTTTCCCCAGGCACTTCAAAGGCACACTGGTTTAGATAAAGCAAAATACAAGTTTATTAACTACAATACATAGATTTTAAGTGACAAGTAATAGCAAACAGATTACTTAGCAAATACACAAAACCACAAACTAAGCCTAACATACTAGACAAATTGGATATGAATTAGTAACTTCTCACACTGGCTGATGATACAAGCAGTCCACCAGGTTTCCATACACAGGCTAGAAATTCCTTTAGCCTGGGACCAGCGCTTCCCCCAGTTCGGTCTTTGTTCCTAAGATGTTTTTAAGAGTATCCTTTTGTGGGGAGTGAGGCCCCTAGATGATATCAGACTCCACCTTATGTAGCTTTAACATATGGTGGGAACCCTTTGTTCCAAAAACAGTTCCCAGCCCAGTTTATGGAAAAATACACGTACACAAAATGGAGATCATGTGATCTGGTCACATGCCCTTGCTGAGTCATAGCAGCCATTACTTACAGACTGGCTGAAACATTTACAGGAAGGCTAAAATCTTCCATAGCTCATTGTCTTTGCTGATGGGCCATCAGCACTGTCTAGCTTCTTCACTGTTGTACCTGTAGCTGTGGGTGTTCCCAGAGTAAGCACATTTTAAATACAGATACATAGTCAATATTTATACCTGCAGATACAAAAATGATACATGCATATAAATAAGAAAATCATATTCAGCACATTATAACTTTTCCAATAACATCTTACATAGGGTGACCAGACAGCAAGTGTGAAAAACTGGGACATGGGGTGGGAGGTAATAGGAGCCTATATAAGACAAAGCCCCAAAAATCTGGACTGTCCCTATAAAATCAGGACATCTGGTTACCCTAACCTTACATGACTTATCTTGTACAAAATGCATCACAATTATGCCCTAATCATATCATAATAATATCATCATGACAAATATTGGGTATTGTGTCACACTCCACATTAATATAATACTATTATTACATATACTAGATTGTTAGCTCATTGAGGTAGAGACACTCTCTTACCCTGGGAGGCCATGTTTGTCTATAGTGCCTATCACAGTGAAGTTCCATTCCCCATTGGGGTCTGAGGGCACTACCATGAAACACTAATTAATTGTAACAACAACAAAAAGGTCTTTTAAAAGTTGGGAGAAGCAAACTGAGACAGATGGAATCTGAGGAATCAAACGTTACACTCTAGAAATTGCCACCGCAGTGACAGAGAAACCTCTAATAAGTAGGTGCTTTCAGAGTGCAGATACACACCTGGATACAGCTCAATGATCAGGCTTCTAATACAGCCAGATATATAGTCCCTTCCACTGATATCTTTAACCACAATCCACCTGCAGATACAGGAGCTCTTTCAGCATAGTATGTAAAACTAATGTGACCTTGTTCACCTCTTGATAGAAATATTCCAAAGCAGGTCTTCCTTGGGACAACACTGATGGGCAGAGCCCTCTAACAGCTAATAGCTTCTTATAGTGAAAGCCATTGTTCCCCATTACTGTCAGAGCCAAATTAAATCAAAACTGGACTGGATTAGAAAGGAGCAGTTTAGCTTCAGTGAATGCACAGAGGCTATCTCTGGTTAGATCCCATGCTCATTAAACACTCAAAAAGCTGTGAGTGATAGAAGACAGAAGGGGGAGAAAGGAGCGACAGATGCCATCTGTTCAGAGTTTTGCATGGAGTCAGTGTTGCTATTAGTTAGACGGGCTGCTAGAGACTGCTGCATCTGAGCCTCCCTCACTCTCAGAGGACAATGAATGCCTCAGGTGTCAGAGATTCTGGTCAGATGAGATGCATTTTATGGAGCTTTTAGGAGGAGGAGGAGGAAGGAAGTGAGAGGCTAATGTTTATCATGAACAATAACCTTCACTGTCTGCTGTAATGGGAACACGTTAGAAGTGCACAGCAAGGCACTAACGGATTCCCAGGACTGCATCAGTCTCAGAGGCATCTCAGAAATGGAAATGTGGCACAATCATGCATTTTCTTTTCGGTTTATTGCAGACTGCATACATGTGCATAGTTTCAAAACTTTAAAAGGCAAAAAGCTCCAATTTAAATCAGACATAATTGCACAAGAAGGGTTAGGGCTGTTGAAAGGAGCAAAAAACATTTTGTTACACACAGATCTTATTAGTTCCTGGTTTTGTTTTTTATTTTACCATTATGTATACTAATCGGAGGGATCAAAGTCAAGGAAGACACCAGGGGAAAGGGTTAGTATATTTTTTCATAAACTTCATACAGCTGAGCCCCCATTTCAGAAAAATTATGCAACTTGTGCCTCAATCCCAGGTATTATTAAATGCCTACCCTTCTTTATCTACACATCTGCACACACCCCACTTCATCCTCCCTAAGGAAGAAGCACCTCACATGATGGGAAATGCTGGGTTAGCAGAAGCTCTTGTATTAAATCTGTGCATTGTAACTTAAAGCATTAATTATATCGATATTCTCCACAGTGCTCCACCAACTCACCACAAGACAACCTACTGTTGTCACTGGCACAGTCCTGCACTTGATAGGTATTTGTATATATCTTCGTAATCCACAGTGTGCCAATTAAGCTGCAGAGGGACTGTGCTCGTGACAACAGTCCACTGTCTTGTGAAAAGTTATTTGTACACAGTGGAGAGGACAGCATCAGAGACCTTGTAAGATTGTGCTGAGCATTTGCTTGCTCTGGAAGCCACATATATTACAAGATATTAGTTCAGAATTCTCTAAAAGAACAAAAGATTTTAATCTTGCCTAGACTCCTCATCTTAGATCCCATGTTGCAGAAATGGGGACGAGAAGGAATAAGATTTCAATTAAATAACCAATTCTGCTTGGTAGAAATGATAAACTAACTCAAGGCATTAAATACAAGTCATCCACTAACAATAATAATTTCTAAAGCTTTTATACTATTAACAATCTTAGTAATGTATAATGTTTTTGCATGTTGCCATGACTGTGTAATCATTTCCTCCTAAGCTTTATATTTGCATACACAACATCCTTACCTTGTAAGATTATTGGCCAGAAGAAACTGAAACAGTGTTGCACAACATATAGAAACAGAAGATCACCAAAGCAAGTGTAATTAGAGCATAGGGCTAGGGTTCGGGACTCCTGGCTTCTTTTCTGGTTATGCTACTGACTTAGTCATTGTGCCCCTTTGGACATGTCTCTTAACAACTTTGTGCCTCTATTTTCCCATCTATAAAATGAGTATAACAGCTATCCATGAGACCTGATCAATATTTGCAAAACACTTTGACATCCCCAGAGTAAAAGCACTATAGAAGTGCAAAGTGTTGTTATTCACAGATGAAAAACAAAAGCAAAACAATTCCAGTTTAATGCATCTTTTTTTAAGACAGACTATGCTAACTGAAGAGGGGGGCAAGGGAAATTACAAGAACATTGCAATTACCCAAAAGCAACCCGGAGACAGCCAGGAAATTCAGAATTAAGTTTAAATTTAAGTAAAACCCAAACATTTATAAATATGGAAGTGCACTGTTAACACATCCAAATGAAAACACACTTAACACCATCCCTTTTAACAACACTAGAGCTCAATATTCCCTAGTTTGTTCCCATCAGACCTACTTTGTAAAATGGGTTATTTTTGGATCCAGGATTTCTTCTAAGGGCTTTAAGAATTCTTCAGCAACTACTTTGACTTCTTAAACTTGAAATAGGCACTGTACTGGTTGGATAACCAGAAGATCAGCATCCTCACATTGTCTCTTTGTATTAAATCTCTAAGAAAGTTTACAGCGTACGACTGCGAACGTTTTGTATTAAGAAAAAGCACTCATAGATGTACAATTTGAGCACAGAATATTGAAAATATGCAATCCAAAGCATTGTTTTCATACCTGCTTGTCCCTGGTACTCAGTGTGATGTTTCACTACCAGACTAATCTTTATTCCTTTTGTGTAAGTGCCCTTAACTTAATGATCTTAGTGTAGGAGGTTTGTCCAAGTAGATACACTGGCTCTGGGTTTAACAACACTTGTATAATTGGTGGCATGTGGAATCTTAATGAAGTCTAAGGCAGTGGTCTTCAAACTGGGGTGTACTCATCCTTGGTGGTGCGCGAGCCCACACCAGGGGGTGTGCAAGACCCCAGTGCCGCCACCGAGCCCGCCCGGGAGAATATCAAACTCCCGGACAGGCTATTTTGGTCCTGCCGAAATGCCGTCATGGAAAGCAGAAGCTTCTGCTTTCTGCAGCGGCATTTCAACAGACAAACCCCACGTGGGCCGCCAGATTTTTCCCTCTGTGGAAAGGAGCCGCGGGGGGAAAAGTTCGAAGACCCCTGGTCTAAGGAATGATTCCTTGATACTTGTGTAATCAGGAATTTGTTAAGCATATTTTATGTGGATTCTGCATAGCCATAGAGAAGTTGAGAGCTCCGCAACCATTACTGGATTAAGGCAAAGTATTCCAGACTTTGTGGTCACTGATAAAATTATACTGTTTATCATGGATGGATAAGGGTGACAGTGTTTCTGAGTTCTCTCAGGACAGTGGTACTGGGATAATGTTACGTTTGCTTGGTGCCTTTATTCTGCATTTCCATAATTTGAAATATTTAGTGCAATCAATGAAGTTACAGGGCAGAAAATTAAAAATTAACACAAAGAAAGACTTCTTAAGGCAGCAGATAATCAGTATGTGGAATTCACTGTTGCTGGAATTCCTCCTGACAGGTGCAGGGCATAGATTTTAAACAGGGCTGGATAATTTTCATGGCCCCTAATAGTGTATGTCACTATGTAACTGAAGATAATATAGGTAAATAAAAGTCATATTTTGGGGTGTAAACTGCCAGCTTCAAAAGCCAGGAAAGAATCTTCCCACTCACAACACCACAGACAGTACTGTACAAGCGGTTAGGTACATTACTGAAAGGGACTTGGGTTCCCCTTCTTTGAAGGGTTAAGTACTAATCAGCATTAGAGGCTGTATATGCTTGCATACTGCATGAACCAATGGTCTAATCCAGTGAGGACAAATTCTACGTTCCCATAACATCACATTTCCTGTTCTATTCCTGACACACAGACTGTGAAGAGTGGAACACATTCATCATCTTCCCCAAGACATCACAAGAGAGGGAGAGTGAAAAATTTTGTCTGCTCCACAGTATTGGTGACCTTGGACATCTCTGAAGTAAAATGATTATCTTTCAAGAGCATGCGCTTCTGGCCGAACAGAGTCCTTGAAACACATCTGCAACTACTGATGCTCACATTTTGAGGAGAGAGACCAGATTAGTGAAAGGGGGAGTTCTTTGCAGATATTTCATTTCAGATTAACGCTCTCTTTTGTTCTCACTTGAAGACCAGTGCCCTGACAACAGTGGAAGTCAGTTTCAGTCTGGCAGTACTGCAGAGCAGTCATATAATGGAAGCTTCAACTCAACCATTTACAGTCTGAAAGACATTTACTAAATTTTTATTCACTGTCCCTAGCTCATGATATAGCCACCATCTAGTTTAAGAATGGATATCAAAGGTGGCATTTTCAGAAATGCTGAAGTAATTTTGCAGATGTCCCCAAATCCCACCCCACACTATTAGAATAGGAGTGACTGTTATAATGTCGGTGGTTAAGCTTCTCAGCAAGCCTAAACCAGAGGTTACCAGAAACTTAAGCAAGCTCTGTTTGAACTTGCTGTTCTTGGGACTCCCCCCCCAACCCCCCCAGCAACCCTGACTCTGGGTGCTCAGTTAACATCAAATATTGAACCTGCATTTCATCTGCGGAGAAAGTAGACAAGAATGTCTTCAGTGTCTCAGCACCCTGCTGAGAGCCTCTGTGTGGTGTGCTGGTTTGAAAAACACTAAACTGTTGGCTTACCAAAAAAGAAATTTATCCCTAGGTTACCCCCAAAAGCATAAAGGTCACAAAAAGAGTAGGGATGGGATTCAGAGAAGAACTTTGACAAGAACTGGTCTCTAAAAAGGTGGCTGTCATGTTGGCATTTCAGGTGGGTGTGGCTTGACTAGTGGATGAAGTTTCCCAGACTACCATTACTGGAGCTGGTTGGGACTCCTGTCAGATTGATTTTCTGATGGGAAATGCAGTTTTTTTCAATATTCTGTCAGGGAAACCAAAATGAACTATTCTGTTTTGGATCAGTTGGATCCTTATATTTTGGGTATAGAAAATAACTCAAAACATTTAATTTTCCTATCAGTGTGTTACCTTGTGGGAGCTGCAGTTCACAGCCCAGGGGCTTGTCTACACCCCTCTAGTGCACACTAACACACTGCGTAAATCCTAGTTCACAATAGCATTTACACTCTAACTGGCCTGTTTGGATCCTGCTGGCATACATTAACGTTCCCTAATGCATATTAATAAAATTCCATTTCAAACAACACTACATTAATGTGCACCCAGGAATGGTTAATGTGCACCGGCAAGGTCCAAATGGGCCTGTTAGTATGCAATGCTCTAGTGTGCACTGGAATTTACATCCTTCTACCATGGAGTAATGCATGTCGACAAGCCCCTGTTTTCTCCTATGGACTGGGTACCTGAAGAGCTACCTTTCCCATAATGCAATGCAGACTTCTCTCTGACCAATTTGCACGGAGCATCAAGGGAGTCATGGAGGCATCAGGCTCCTGAACTACAGCTCTCATGAGTCCACCATGGGAAAATTCAGTTTAATACTGAACTGATTTGAACCTAATCGTTTTGGGTCACTTCAATAAACAAAAATGAAACTTTTCAGTTTTGGGAATGTCAAAGTTTTTTGTTTCAGTCAAAAACGTCAAAGTGAAACATTTAAACATTTCCAAATTGAAGTATTTTAGAATTTCTCCTCTATAATCAATTTCAAAATGTCAACATTTCATCACTATTTGGGACAAAACCAAGTAGTCGTGGAGTTTAAGGCCAGAAGGGACCCCCATATCATCAAATGTTGAACAGCTGGAACTTCTGGCAAGATGGAAATTCCACTCAGCTTTAACCACTACTTTTTTCTTTTTCCCATTTTAGCCCCTGGGCCTAGTGAAATTGGGGGCAGAGGTGCATGATTATCTGTTTATTTCCATTTTATTTAGAAAACAAAGAGAAATTTTCAAACTTGGGTGCCTCAAGTTAAGCTTCTAAATCCCTTATTTAGTCATGTTAATAAAAGTGGCTAGAGTTTTAGAGATGCTGATCCCAGTGGGAGATCAGAAACTTTGCAAAAAAATCAGGCTACATTTAGTTAGATGCCTAAAAATTGATCTACGTATCCAAGTCTAGTCAACTGAATTTGAAAATGTTGACCTCATATGCCCCAGAAGAAAGAAATGTCTTCAGCTTCTAAATGAAACTGCTATGTAGTCTAATGTTTTTCCCTCTTATTGTATTATGAAAGGTGTATGCACCACCATACAATGAGACATGAAATCATTTTCCATCCTGTGACACACAGGAAAACAGTCCTTACCCTTTTTTCCTGTGTATGTATGTGAATTCAATCACCTGCCCAATGACTTGGGCTGAATAAATCTCAGGCAATCAAGCACAAATGAATGGCTATAGAGAGGACAGTGGCTTCAGGGGAGCTGTGGAATGTATTGTTCCTAATGAAGCATTTATATGCTGATTTCAGAGAGAAGTGACATTACATGTTTCTTACAGGTAAGTAAGGGAGATGCCAGCTCCTCAAGCCAGTAACTAATCTTTTCCATACTTCACACTACTAACAGCACAAGCCTCTTCAGTGTGAAATAAAAGTTTCCAGCAGAAAGGCTGAAACAGTCGGATTCTATTATTTCCAGAGACAACCTATTATTTTTTTTAGCAAGGACCAAAGAACTCTACTGGATCATATTTTTCATGTTGTTCCTCACAAACATCAGGTTAACCATTCTCTCTTGGCCTCTATTAGACCTGCAGGCATTCTAGAGGTGACACATTCAATGTCAGATTAAAGGAAAACGTTAGCTTCTTCTTCTTCCTGGGCTGAAGTGTTAAAACTTTGGGCTACAGTCCAGAGGTCGGGAACCTTTCACAAGAGGTGTGCCGAGTCTTCATTTATTCACTCTAATTTAAAATTCCGTGTGCCAGTAACACATTTTAACGTTTTTAGAAAGTCTCTTTCTATAAGACTTTAACACATAACTAAACTATTGTTGTATGTAAAGTAAATAAGGTTTTTAAAATGTTTAAGAAGCTTCATTTAAAATTAAATTAAAATTCAGAGCCCCCCGGACCAGTGGCCAGGACCCAGGCAGTGTAAGTGCTACTGAATATCAGCTCGCATGCTGCCTTTGGCATGCGTGCCATAGGTTGCCTACCCCTGGTATACGTTAGTCCAGTGCTTCTCAAATTTTTTTACCATCGTCTGCCTACACTTTTATCACAGCAAGTGAGCTCAGGGTCCCACTTTCCTGTACGCTGGAGACAATATTCATATAGAGCAGCTGTTGATGAGGACGGAGCAAGTAGCTATACCAGCACAAAGTTACCCTGGCTCACTCCATCATTAAGATGAAGGATCTTGTTCTTGGGTGCGCAGAGAGATTATCCAAACTGGAGACACAACCCAGACCAAAACTGGAGAGTGACCTGCCAATCTCCCTTGGGCTCAAGGGAGAACACACACGGAAGGGGCGGACAAGGGCTCAAGGAAAACCTATATCTCCCCAGCCTGTTCCCTCACTCTTCCTCTCATCCCCTTGCCAGCAACACCCTGAAGCAGCTAGTGACCACCATCCCACTGGCACTTGTACAGTGCACTTGTACTGGGGACCAGCTGAGGCAGCCTGGAATGAGGAAGAGGAGAGTCTGCCTGCCTCAGTGCTGACACCACAGCAGCCCCTACATGCCAGAAGGGGTCGCTTCAGGGGAAACCCTGCTGGGCTGGTTTAATGAGAAAACACAGTCAGAGTGGATATGGATATGGATATAAATGGGCCACCAGAACATTTAGACTTGAAATTAGACAAAGATTTCTAACCATCAGAGGAGTGCAGCTCTGGAACAGCCTTCCAAGGGAAGCAGTGGGGGCAAAAGACCTCTCTGGCTTCAAGATTAAGCTTGATAAGTTTATGGAGGAGATGATATGATGGGATAACCTAATTTTGGCAATTAATTGATCTTTAACTATTCATGGTAGATGGGCCTGCTGGCCTGTGATGGGATGTTGGATGGGGTGGGATCTGAGTTACTACAGAGAATTCTTTCCTGCGTGTATGGCTGGTGAGTCTTGCCCACAAGCTCAGGGCTTAGCTGATCGCCATATTTGGGGTCGGGAAGGAATTTTCCTCCAGGGCAGATTGGCAGAGGCCCTGGGGGTTTTTCACTTTCCTCCGCAGCGTGGGGCATGGGTCACTTGCTGGAGGATTCTTGACACCTTGAAGTCTTTAAACCATGACTGGAGGACTTCAATTGCTCAGACATAGGTGAAAGGTTTATTGCAGGAGTGGGTGGATGAGATTCTATGGCCTGCATTGTGCAGGAGGTCAGACTATACTATCGTAATGGTCCCTTCTGACCTTAAAGTCTATGAGCTGACAGTCAGAATATCCTAGGCAGTCATTTGCATTTTCTTATTCTCCAAATTGTGAATAAAAACTTTTAGGCCCTAGTCAGTCTCTGTCTAGGCCCCACCAGGGGCGTTTTAGCCCCTCAGTTTGACATGGCCCACTTTATTCCAATACCAAGCACCACTACAGGGATGCTGTTTAACTAGTCTCCATGCATAGATCATTTAAGTGAGGTAGATACACAATGGCCCACTTCCCTCTCCACAAAGAATTGTTGCCCACAGAGGCTTAGGAGGTATTGTGACATTCTGAATCTCTCTCAACATTACTGGTTTGCACTACGTACAAGGGAAATGAAAAAGAGAAACATTGTCTTAGGCTGCCCATGCCACAGGCAGCTACTCTGGGAATCACAAGGGCACTCCATCCCCATTTACCTTCGCCTGGTCATGCTCCATATATAGTGTAGGAAGAATCCTGGGGCCCATCAAAGTTTGCAGTTGCTTTGTGCCACCATAGGAGTGAAAAGTGGCCAGATTACACTGGTGAGTCAAATACTGTATCCTCAGGACTATCCTCATGGAAATTCCCATGATTGAACATTTCCATGGCAATATACCAGAACAGCTCCATTCTCCATACAGCTTGGAAACCTGCATCTGGCTATCACCAATGAGAAATTCTTCATATAAGGATGTAAAACACTCATTCGGCACTGAATTGTACACTACTAGCCTATAGGGGAAAGTTCCTCCTGATCCTAGCTTTTAATCAGCTTATGCGCTGAAGAATTTACACTGCTAACATTTGCAGTTTTCAATAAGTCTGCATCATCAGAGAGGCAATAAAACCATTAATAACTTGTGTGGCAAATTTGCCTGTACTATTACGATGGGTCCCACACTTTCTCTTCTTGTGTGGGGGTTCAGGGCATCATTTCTTGCCCCTGAACAGGGTATTAACTACTCCACTAGTATCCTAGAGTAGGGGAGTGGAGAGGGAGGGACCCAGGCCCGCCCTCTACTCCGGGTCCCATCCCAGGGGCCCTGAGGATAGCAGTAGACTACTTGAACTAGCTATTCCTTCCCCTGGGCTGCTTCCCTCTCCTACCCTTCAGCTTGTGAGGCCTCCTGCCCTCTCTCTGCCCAAGCCAGGTGTCTCTTTACCTATGGTCTGGGTCTTCTTAGCTCACCACAGCACTTCTTCAAACTCTCCTCTGCTTTCCTCCAAACTTCTCTCTGCTTCAACCCCTCCAAACTGCTCACTGCTCCAACTCCTCCAAACTGCTCCCCGCTCCCTTCCACTGACTGATTGAAGCAGGGGGGGTTTATCATGTGCCTGGCTTCAGTTACTCTAATTGGCTTCAGGTGCCTTAATTGGCTCCAGGTGCTCCAACCAACTTTAGTAAACTTGCTTCCCTCTACAGGGAATAAGGCTTCCCTCTAACACTCTTCTGCTGCCCTCTGGCCATGGTGTATCACACTTGTCACACACAGCCTTCTGCTGGTTTTATGGAAATTCCTTTCAGGATTTTAATGGCTATATAGAAGGTTCCCCTTTGTCAATTTCTGCTGATAGGCTGTTCTCAGAACATACCACAAGAAAGAACATTATTTCAGAAATGTTCCATTTATTCCTTTTTGTAGCCCAATTGTTTCATGTTGACTATATAAATCTTAAGGCAAAAACATCCACCACAAACTGATATCAGCCATAGGAGAATTAGAGTATCAACAAATTGAAGCTGGAGGCCTTCAGTTAGTAAGAATAAAAACATCAGGAGGTTCTTCACCATCTTTATAGAATGCCAACAGGAAATGGATTAATCAGACTATAGAAAGTAGGAGCCCTTCAACTTGTGATCACCAGCTCAAACCCATCCCAGTCAATAGTAGCTGAAAGTCATTCTTCTCTAAAGGTTATTTAGTGGTCTATGTGAAATGGGTTAGTGATTTTAGTTCTGAAAGGATTAATGTCCATATTATTTAATTATAATGAAGTGTTCTAGACTCATTTCTAATGCATGCAGCATCAGGCACCAAATGCTAGAATTTAGTGTTACAGAAAATTAGCACCTCTGTTACTAGAGAAACCAAAAGTAAATGTCTAATCAAGTCACAGATTCACAGATTTCCAGGCCAGAGGATACATTGTGATCATTTAGTTTGACCTCCGTATAACGCAGACCATAGAACTTCCTCAATATAATTCCTAAAGCAAATCTTTTAGAAAGATGTCCAGTCTGGATTTAAAAATGGTCAGTGATGGAGAATCCACCAGCACCCTCACTATATAAAAAAA
>ML677332.1:2758938-3013191 GCA_007922305.1 Dermatemys mawii | reverse complement strand
AGTGGGTATTAGCCCATGAAAGCTTATGCTTCAACACTTTAGTTAGTCTTTAAGGTGCCACAGGACTCTTTGTCACTTCTGTAAAAAAAAAATGTAAACCTTATTTCCAGACTGAATTTGTCTAGCTTCCACTTCCAGCCATTGAATCATGTTATTTTTTATTTTGCTAGATTGAAGGGCCCATTATTAAATATTTATTCCCCATATAGTTACTTATAAAGTGTAATTAAGTCACCCCTTACCCTTCCCTTTGTGAAGAGAAGTAGATTGATCTTTCTGAGTTTACAACTATAATATATGTTTTCTAATCCTTTAATCCACTCTTGTGGCTCTTCTTGGAACCCTCTCCAATTTATCAACATCCTTTATGAATCGTGGGCACCAGAACTGGGCACAGTATTCTAGCACCAATGCCAAATACAGAGAGAAAACTACCTCTCTACTCTTACTCAAGATTTCCCTCTTTATGCATCCCAGAATGACACTGGCTCTGTGGCCACAGAGTCAGACTGGGAGCTCATGTTCAGCTGATTATCCACCATGACAGCCACATCTTTTCACAGTCACTGTGCCCCAGAATAGAGTCCCCCCATCCTGTAAGACTTGTCTACATTCTTTGCTCTTAGATGTACATATTAACATTTAGACATATTAAAATATATTTTTTGTTTGCGTCCAGTTTAGCAGAATCAGCAACCAGTCTCCTCTTCATTATCTACCTCTCCCCCAATTTTTGTCATCTGCAAACTTTATCAGGGATAATTTGATGTTTTCTTCCAGGACATTGAAAACAATATTAAATACCACAGGTCCAAGAACCAATCCTTGCAGAGCCCTACTGGAAACATAGCTGTTCAACAGAAGTCTTCCTTTCGTTTTTAATGAGCTTTACATCTGATCCTAAATGAACACAAACATTAAACCGTCCCCACACCCCTAGAATAATGGTGCTTCCAGAACAAGGCTGCCAAACCTTGGCAGACGATCACAGGGAAAGCCAGAACTGCGTCTGTCTAAACATATCTATTTCATTCAAAATATTAAATTCATTAAGTGTCAAATCCTGCCAATTGCTCAGTAGTCCCAGTGCACCTTGCATCATGCATAGGGACCACAGAGAAGTCCAACAACCTGTGTGCTGGCATAAGGAAAGGAGAGGGAAAAATAGTTTCATGTATATCACCAAGATTCTCAAGAGGAATACAGTTAACAGGCAAAAGAAGGATAACTTTCAGAATAGAAGGAAGTGAAATTAATGTTACATTTCACATCCTTCAAAGACCAAGGAAATAAGAAGAGTTTAATTCCACAGATCACAGCACTCAGATGTTTAATGTTTCTCAACTCCAGCCAATAAATTTCAACAATAGTTAAAAAGCACCGAGGATGGCATTCAAAAGAAACATAGGGCAGGAAATAGGAAACATACGTTAAATATGATTGTAGTAAGAGACTGAACTGGGGACTTTTTTTAAGCTTTGGTTCATTCAAATGTATTACAAGTAAAGGGGGTAAAACAGCCAAAACTTCTATGCCTCATTCAGATTATAAGTACATAATAAAGTTACAGAGGAATGTGATTTGAATCAGTACTTTATAATAAAGCTTATGTGATGTAGATGTGGTTTAGCTGAATGAGGGGATAAAACTTAATGGAAACACTCCCATTAACTTCAATGCACTGTGGATCAGCAGATCCTTATGAAAAAGCAGGAGGCTATAAACCAACAAGTATGTTCAACTGGATGGATATTTCTCCTCCTGTGCTTCCCTAGTTATATTATTAATATGCAATACATTGTGGAAAACTTGTTTCCTGACAAACCAAATATTCATATTAGATCGACAGAGCCGTCACACAGTCCAGCTACAGCAAAACTATAGGGACAACAAAACAAGAAAGAAAACCCATAATGGCTGACTTCTTTTAGAAATTCTTATTTTGTGGCTTCTTGCAGGCTGGGCCTTTATTTTTCCTTTTCATTGAATATTCTTTCTTTGAGAGTGTTTCCCTGGATTCCCTGAAACCACTGATCCCTCAAAGACACAGAGGCATGTTATTCTGACTAGCTGTGCACTCCTGGCAACTGGCTGTAGAATAATTTCTTTCGAAAACAATCAATAGTATTAGAACAAAGCTTCAAAATGCAGTTGATTATCATGAAGAACAGTCACAGCGCTTGGTGTCTTTAATAATAGTCTTTGATGCTACAGTCACCACCAGTTGGTGCCAAGAATCTGAGGCTACTTACAAGGCATTAATTTTCCTGATTTGAACCCTATTAAAAATCTGGATCTCATATATATACACAGGATGTTTGCTATCATCACCTGATGTATTCTACACTTGATGTTTATTGAGCTTGACAAAGGTGACCCTTGATTTGCTAATTCCAGAAGTTTTCTGCATTATTAGCAACAACATACAAACCATGTAAAGGACAGGATTAAGGATTAGCCAGCAAGGGTTTGTCAAGAAGAAAACATGCCAAACCATCTACTTTCCTTCTTTGACAGAGTTACCAGCCTAGAGGATATGACGGAAGCAGTAGATGCAATATATCTTGATTTAAGTAAGGCTTTTGACACAGTTCCACAAGATTTTCTCATCAGCAAACTAGGGAAATGAGGTCTAGATTAATTTACAATAAGGTGGATGCACAATTCATTGAAAGATCATACTCTAAGAGTAGTTATCAATGGTTTCCTGTCAAGCTGAGAGGGTATATCTAGCAGGATCTTGCAAGGATCAGAAAATTTGCAGATGACACCAAGCTGAGAGAAACTGCAAGCACTTTGGAGGAGTAGCTTAGAATTCAAAATGACCGACAAATTGCAAAATTGGACTGAAATCAACAAGATGAAATTCATTGAAGACAAATGCAAACTACTTCACTTAGGAAGGAAAAGTCAAATGCACTGTGATGCAGTTGCATAAAAGGCTAATATCATTCTGGCATCTAACAACAGGAATGTTGTGTGTAAAACACACGAGCTAATTTTTGCACTCTATTTGGCACTGTAGTGGCCTCATCCGGAGTACTGCAAATCTTGTGAAAATCTGAAAATTCTGAAAATCTTCAACCAGCACTACTCATGGATGAGTCAATCCTGGCCCACTGTAGTCAATGGCCAGAGTCCTATTAATTTAGTGGGGACAGGATTTCATCCCCAGACTGTAGCACTGGCATTCATTTTAGGAAGGTGAAAGAATGACAGTCCTGGAGACTGAAGTCTCTGTTCACAGGACAGGTACAATACAGGCAGCTAAGTATCAGCAGTGAAAGCGTTCCTATTCTGCCCTGCCAATGTGCTTCAGCCCTGGCCCGGGTGTAAGGGTACATCATTCTTCACATCCATTCAATTCATGGTGTCTTTGCTGAGATTGACAGCCACATACCAGTCAGTATGATCTTGGTGGATGCATCGTTTTGCATAAAGTTGCATTTTTCAGGAACACAACTATAGCGTTAAGCAAGGAGTTACTGTACCACTCTGATTTGCACACTCCACCTTTTGGGTGCATTGGACAACCCTCACTCTCAGATCAGTGCCACTTTTCCCAAATAGTTCCTTTTATATAAGACTTATTTCTTCTGTTAAATCCACAAAGTCCTAGAGATTTTCATTCCCCTCCCGCACCAGTTTTACTATCAATTCCTATGCTCAAATTGCATGTGTTGTAGCAAAATTCTCTGTATAAAAAAGCATGGAACATGGCTTACTTCAGAACAGGCTAATCACTGCTTTTTCAGACACTTATTTGGGGAACAATTGCCAATAACAAGGTTGTTCTTATTCTTAAAAAAAAAATGCCATGGGCTAGTCACACAACTTCCCTAGCACTCCAAATGTCAGCTGGCATGGAGGTCAGGAGCCCAACTTGTGACTACAACTTGGATCTCTTAAATGGCAGCATATTGTCACTACATCCAAGGGGCTGGCCCACTCTTTTCAGTTCTAAGCATCTAAGCGTTGATGCTAAACTATCTAAATCATAAAATGATTAAATACTTCATTTGTTATTGCCAAACAGAGGAATTATGATTACCCAAACCCAGGGGATTTGGAACATTTTTTGTAGTGTGAGTGCTGAAAGCCACTGAACAAAACTGTAAACCCTGTATATGATGGAAACCATGTCTTTGGTTATTGTTACTGCGGGGTACCTGTGTTAGTCTGTGCCACAAAAACAACGAGAAGTCCGGTGTCACCTTAAAGACAAACTTATTTGGGCATAAGCTTTCATGGGTAAAACACACATCCCTACCCAAACCAACTCCAAGACCCTTAAAAAAAGAAAAACAGCAATCACATTCCAAACAACTTTGACTTTTTCATTCAAAGTCAGTGAGTTCTTCCATTGACTCACACAAGCTTTGGATCAGACCCTCAAGCCCCATAACATAATAGGGGCCATTCCTGAACACTCTAAAAGCTCTGTAGCTCTTTGCTTCCTCCCTTTCCTCCCTCCTTTCACCTGCACATGATCATGTTTAATATTTATGTCCATAATTACTCTGACTCTTAAACAGTGGCAAGCTGTGAAGGCCACACAAAAGGCTAATCTATCTTCTATTTTAATAATCCTTGTAAATAAACCTGACTTAATTTAGAATAACTGCAGAATTACAGGATTTTCAGTCCAGTGTGAAATTCCCTAGTGACTTGTTTCTTTCACCAGTGGTTTATTTTCCAATTTTTTAAAAAATGTCAATTCACATGTATTATACCTGCTGCTTTATACTAGAAGAAAACAAAGGTAAGGGAATGGTTCAACTTTTCTTCCATTTCAGTAGAAATTGGGGCTGAATGAAATGCAAAGCAACATCAGGGAATTTGCAATTGTGGTGAAAATTATATTTGTTTCCTCCCAACACTATACCTTGAAAGAGACATTCAACACAAAATGAGGGGGACGTCACTCCTCTTGATGCTGTATCTGGCTAACCCAGGGATTGTTCCTGAAGTACCCAATGGAAAACATCACCTAATGACAGGAAGGATGGTTGTGTGGTTAAGGGGCTAGACTAGGACTCAGGTGATTGTGGCTCAATTCCTAGCCCTACCACAGACATGTTACCCTGGATAAGTCACTTAATTACCGTGTTTAGCTCTTCAAGGCAGGGATTGTCTCTTACTATGTCTGTACAAACTCAGTGTGACTCCCATGTGCATATTTACATCTGTGATTCACTGGTTATGGAATTTTGTACTGTTTCCTCCTTACCCATTCTCTAGAAGACATTATAACAGTCAACATGACTGATTCAGATGCATTCCTATTGGATATATTGGCTTTCAGTCATTAACAGGTAGCTTGCAAAGGACATCTTTGGACTTGTGCTGATTTTCAGTAAAAATCTTTGAAAGTAAATTTTCCACAAAACATTGGAAGTGGAAAATTTTGGGCTGAAAAGCAATGATGCACCATATCTGCCCTCTTGCTAAGCAACTACATACATCACAGGAGTGCCCAGACACAGGGCATTAAGGGAGATGTAGTCTAGTTGGTGAACCGGGCCCATAGAGGAGAATAGGGTAATGACACACCTGAACTACAACATCCATGAGGCATCACAGCAACATTTCTGAATTCAGATTACTGAGTTATTGGATTGATTTTGTTTTCAGGTGTTTGGGAATTTTAGCAAAAAGTCTAATTTTTCCCCATGGAAAGGAGATACTTCCCGTGAAGAGCTTCATTTTGTCAAAACCCCAATTTTCTATGAAAAAAAGTTTGAAAGGAATTTTTCAACCAACCCTAATATCTATACTATAAATAGAATATGTATATAGCCACAATATAGCCACATTTTCAGCCCTGGATATATTAGGTGCACCTGTTTTTCAAACAGAAACCCGTATTTGTACATGGATTTCTTATAGATATGTGCTTATCTGCCCATTAGCTGATGCTGCAGATTTCCTGAGGTTGAACTGATGCTTTATCTGTAGGCTCACCAGCTGTGCCTTATGCAAAGAATTTGCCCGATGCCCCATTCAATAAAGTACTGATCACCATTTAACCTGGATTTATTTGCATTTTCTACAGAGAATGACCTGACAAGAAATGTCTAAGAGAAGCCATTTTGGCTATATATAACTTCTAATTTAGTCTTTCATATTTCCTCCTACAGTATTTGAAATAATTCTGCAGCGCAGCATTATATCTTATGTGTACCACTGTGTTTTGTATTTCTGAGAGAAATGAAAAAATGCTAAATAGTCATCTTTAATATTCAGTCACTACTTTGGGGGCAGCTGAGTTCAACCGCTTTTTTATTTTAACCACATCTGATCCTAGATAGCGAGAAATCAGAATGAAAACACCTGAAAGTATTTGCAAGTCTGGCTTCATACACTCTCCATTATGATTATTGCATTAAATGGATAGTATTAAGTAGTTTAGACCCAAAATGTAGGTTTGGAATATAAGGCTCACATTTTCCCCAGTATTCATGCCACACAATTGGCACAAAGCAGTCCTATCACCCATATAACCTTCTATAAGACTGGTAATCAGTGTAATTTAGAGCAGCTTTAACTTACTCTGGGGACCAGCCAAATATAGCTTTAACTTACCCCAAGGAGAGGGGGAGCACAAAGGTGGCTAAAACCCTCTTATCACACCCCTGAATTTTAACTTTTCTCCTGTGCTCTAAGCTGAAGATGGGGTTCTATGCAAAATTTTGTTCAGCTTAGTAATAAATAGAGATATTAACTTTTTTCCAGTTACTGAAGATAGGATTATTAAAAAAGTAAACAATCTCTGCCAGCACTGAAAATATAAATTCAATAGCATTGTGTTAGTCAAAGAGAACCATAAAGTGAAAATAACTACAGACCAAAAGTGATCCACTTGGTTTCATCATCCTAGGCTATGTAAAATGCAGAAAATAAATAAAGTGAGCACAAATAGTGAAAATAAAAGTAGAACTTTTTAAACTTTCTGTTGTAATAACCTAAGGTATTGCTAGTAATACAGGGGATGATTCTGAAATTTAAGTAAATTATTTTTATCTTCGCAATATCCATTTAAACCATAGAAATTAGGGATGAAACTTTAAAATATTGTTCCCCAAAACAAATATAATTACGAATGAATTCAAAACACAGCTATCGAATGCTAAATATTAATTATGTTACAGTCCAAATAGACCCAAATTATCATCGTATATTGGTTTGACCTGATGCAACTTTGTAATTACAGTTCTCCTTTAGTTAAAAACAAATGCCCTGAAAGAACTAAATGCAAAATTTATCTCAGATGGTTTAATATAGAAGTACGATTACATACTTCACTGAATCATAGTAAGAAAAGTTTTCCCTATAAATCAAAATTTTTGTGGATGGAACTTGAATACTATTATGAGGATGAAAGAAAAAGACTTGATTTGAAGGACAGTGAGAGATAGGAAGGTTAACGGATTAGAAATCGATCCATGAAACTTTTCTGAGTCAAGACAGGCTCTGT
Organism: Dermatemys mawii; assembly: GCA_007922305.1. NCBI lineage: Eukaryota > Metazoa > Chordata > Testudines > Dermatemydidae > Dermatemys > Dermatemys mawii. The sequence goes on along the minus strand of ML677332.1, from coordinate 3,005,714 downwards.
ACAAGCTGAATTCCATAGAAGTTCCATAAGCATACATAAAACCACAGAAAACACATTTGCTGGGATTTCCTATGGTCAAATGAGGACTGATTTTGACTGATTCAGGCAAAAGACAGCAGAAACCATTTAGGGTAATCCAAGAAGAGGCAGAAACCACCACCCTAAAATTCAAAATGAGAACACACCAAAGCTTGAAGTTTAAAAGTGTTTGACTAATGTTTCTCCTCATTGTTCATAGCCCTGTGACAGACAAGTCCTGCATCAGAGATACTGAAATACCAAGTAGAAAGCTGGGAATGTGATTATGTGCCTGACCAGAAGGAGGGAGCGTCAGAGGTGTTAAGAGAAAGTCTGGTCTCCAGCCTACTTTGCATATTTAGAACTTGGTCCTGCAATATGCTGAGTACTCTGGTCCCATCCAGCAAAACATTTCAACATATGTTTAACTTTAAACACATGACTAGTCCTACTGGCTTCAATGGCTCTGCTGATGTATTTAACATTAAGCGGATGCTTTACGTGCTTTGATGAATCGAGGCCTAAGTGCTTTGAAGGATGGAGCCAGGGTGCTCAGCATCTTTTGGACTGATCCCTCAGAGAAGCCTGATTCTGATCTCACAACAATGCACACCAAGAGTAACCCACTGAATTCAACAGGCTAAATCTCAGCTCCACTTGAGCAAAACTCCCATTTATTTCAGCAGAGCCAAAATTTCATCCAACGGCTGAAAAACCAGTGTAAGTGAGAATCTGGTCCTAAAAATTCAAGCTATTGTAGAACACGGAAGTGTCCAAACCGAAACTGAACTTGGAGGTTCACCCATGACCAGTTCTGGCAGATGATGAACCATACATGGTTTCAAGACCAGAATGGCAAGAAAAAAGTAGATATTGAAATCTCAGCAATTTCTGAAAATTGTTCAACATTTTTCTAAAGCAAGGATGGAGGAGTTGTGTTTTCATGGCTGGGAATAGAAACAAAGATTATTGAACAAATGATCCACTCTAAGGCCCTAATTCAGCAAAGAATTTAAGCATGTGCTTAAGTCCTACGGAAATTGGTGGGATGCAAGCAGACACGCAAGTACTTTGCTAAACTGGGACCTAAATCAGTGTCTCTGCAGAAGTCTGATCAAATTCTCCATTCAAGTTAGTAAGTGTCTTTCTACAGACCTTAAAAGTAGCTGGATCAGGCAATAAGTAACATGAGACTAAACCTGAATCAGAAGATGGGGAGACCCAAGAGACAATCTCCTGGAAAAATAGATGCCGAAAGCCAACTGCGTGGTAACAACATTCCTTTATCACCTAAAACTAAACACCAGTACTAATAACATACAGTATCAAGATACTAATTCTCAAGTCTCAGGCTAGTCATCTAGGCTGGTGCAGTGAAATTTAAAGAAAACCACTAATGCAGAAGTGAAATTTGCTGCATTTAAGATGAGCAGAGCCAAAGAAAAAAAGTTGATTAGAACCAGGCAAAACTCCAGGTAATTAGCCTGCAACAGCTTGGCATTACCCAAGGAGGGTATGGATAACTAGGTTCAGCATCCCAGCAGATCTGCTATGTTGTGCCAGATTCTCAAACCCAACCCATTTTACAAGGGCCATTGACCCAATAATTTGCTTGTCAAAACTTGTTAGTCGAGGCAGGACAGAAGCAACGAGGCGTGTTGTTAATCCAAGAGATTAATTTGTTTTAATGACTTTCAGGGATGCTAACTATTCTGCAGGAGATCAAACCCAATTTACTCTGAGCAGGAGAGCACATGCTAACTATTACTATTACTATTATACTATTATTATTATTATATTATAATAGTATAATAATACTATAATAGTATAATAATAATAGTATAATAATGATACTATTATTATTATACTATTATAATACTATTATTATTATACTATTACTATTATAACTAATACTATTACTATTACTCTGAGCAGGAGAGCACACGCTAACTATTCTGCAGGAGATCAGACCCAATTTACTCTGAGCAGGAGAGCACATGGTAGGAGAGGAGATGCAGTGTGAGGATTATTATTTTTATTTATTAGAAAATGGCTAAAGCCAAAGGCACACAGGAGTTTTCTGGTTTCATGAATGCAGCAAAAAAATTACAAGATGAAAAGGGAAGAGAAAAGTAAAATATAAGAAATAATATATATCTTGATCCAGCAAAACAACTGAGCATGCAACTTCAACCATGTGAGTACGCCTTGGATGAGTCACATGGTTAAAATTACACAGACACCATTTTTTTGCTGTATTGGGGACATAATGGAAAGATGCATTTAATTAATAGTAATGGGAAATTTTTGCAAAGAATTTCAGAAAAATCCTAAACATTTTAGTACTGTTTGCACTTTGAAAAGTACCCCATTTTTGATAAAATAAAGGAAAAAATATTTTTCCATTTGAAAATAAGCCTTTTTTAAGACCCATTTTCTAGCCAAAGAGCATGAAATTGCAGTTGAAAACTGACCTTTTGGGGAAGTTAGATCAACTTTTAAAGAAAGGTAGAATTGCAATGAAATCAGGCAAAAAACTTTTTCACCTTTTTTAAGGCTATCAAATGATTTAAAAACATTTGTGATTAATTGCAGTTTTAATTACATTGTAAACAATAATTAATACAAGTTTAAATTTATTATAAATATTTTCAATGTTTTTGTACATTTTCAAATATATTGATTTCAATTACAACACAGAATACAAAGTGTACAGTGCTCACTTTATATTATTTTTATTATAAATATTTTCACTGTAAAAAGGATAAACAAAAGATAGAGCAATCTACAAGTCAAAGCATGAAGGGGCATACAAATGTTTAGCATATCTGGCAAATAAATACTTAGTAATGCCCACTACAACAGTGCCATGCGAATGCTTGTCCTCACTTTCAGGTGTCGTCGTAAATAAGAAACTGACAGCATTATATCCCATAAATGTAAACAAAGTTGTTTGCCTTAGTGTTTAGCTGAACAAGAAGTGGGACTGCTTATAGATGCTGAAGTTTTATATTGCTTTGTTTTTTTTTCAGTGCAGTTACATTTGTGTTGTAATTGAAAGAAATATATTTGAAAATGTAGAAAAAATCCAAAAATATTTATAATACATTTAAATTAGTATTCTATTATTGTTTAACAGTGCGATTAAAACTACATGTACATGTTCATGGATGATTTTGTACACAGTGATGCTGGCAAATTAGTGCCAAACAATTCATTGTAAATACATGGTACTTATGTTACTATTACACTTCTGTGTATTTATTTTGATCAAGTCCATTCCTATCACTTTGGACTGACATGTTATCTGTATTACAACCATGAATTGCCGTGGCCTGCATATCGCTGAGTAGTGCTTACAGGGCCCAGTTTTTGAACTATGGTTGAAGAGCTGAATACATAAATGTGCAGCACAGGGCAAAGCTGGTATTTGTGTATACGCAAGACTCACTTTTGCTTGAGCAAACACTTAGCCTGTATGCAAACGGAAACTGCACAGGCAAAAGTGGAGCTTGCTTGGCCATTGGCTCCTCTGCCCTTAACACAAATTCCCCAGCCCTATTTTTCAGCACAAGCAGCAGCTGAGCTAGCCCAACAGCCTTTTCAAAGGGCTCCTGGGGCTCTTGCATTCAGTCCCTCATGGCAGTAGTCCCCTGAGTCATCACTTGCTGCCACAAAGCTTGAGGGATGCTTAAAACTATCAGTTTTGGGTAAGAAGGGTTTCAAATGAAGGAGGAAATGGCCAGCAGGTTTTGAAATAGCTTCACTCTGTGCCCTAGAAGAGAATGTGTGCTGGATGTACAGCCCACCTGGCTTTAAAATCTGGTTCTGATATGAAAGACGACACTGGAAAAATGTGGCAACATGGACATGCTTGTATGAATGACTTCCAGTCAGAGACCCATTTACAAATGAGCTCAGATTCCAAGAGACAGTGTTCCCCCTCCTAACTGCCAGTCCTACAAGCTCAAGCAAGGAGCTGAGAACCAAGCTGTTCTCCTTCCAGCTCCCATAACATCAGTGAGAAAAACATTCCTGGTGGCCATATTAGGCCCTCAGTGACACCTCTATGGCCCTACTGTCTCCAAATTATGTCCTGAATGAACCTTATGCTACCACACTGGCTTTACTGGGTTTGCCAAGGTATATAACGGGTCTGATAACGTCTGATGATGAGGTACACTAAGGAACAGAATCCAGCTCAATATAGTATTGTCAACCTCGTGCACACAGAAACCATGAGTCAGGTCCCTCAAAATCATGAGATTGACCTTAAAATCATGATTAATATATGATTCTTTTGTATTTATCATTTGGTTCTGAACCTTTAAGGTACACTTGGCACATATTTCTCTGCAACCATGAAGGCTAAAAATGTAGTTTTAAAAAATGAAAGCTAAGATTTCAAGTAACGACACAACTTCAGCGAGGGCTTTAAGAAAAAGAGCTAAAACGACAAGAATTGGTAACTGTCTCACTGTCTCTTAGCTATGGTGGCTTTGCAAGGCTGATAGAGCAAAAAGAAGTCAAATCTTCTATGTGTCCCTGAACTCAGCACCTCAGAGTCTGAATACATACAGGAACCAGATCTGAAGGATAAGGTGGCACCATTTGTACATAGACACTTTTCAGAACAGAACCACGTTTTCAAGAAGCCACAGGACTTGGAGCACAGCCCTGTTATTACACATAGCTGACAATCTCATCGCTCTGTGAGGCTGGGCAGGGAAAGCATACCTGAAGTGTGAATTAAGCTGGAGTTTCAGCTAACCAAATGGCAGTGCCCTTTAGAGAACACAGTTTGATCCCACTCTGTCACACCTGTGAAAGCCTCCCTTTCATCAACACACCCTGTGTCTGCATGTGAGAATGATTGACTTTAGCAGAGAACAGGCACCAAGAAAAAACAACATCAAATCAAATAGTCAAGGCCCTTTGTTTCCTTACCTTTATCAGATATCACCAGCCATGGCATTAAATACCTTTTCTTCTCCACATGCACATGGGAGAAGCATGGACAAGATAATTCCAAATGCGAATCTCAGAAAAACTCAACATGTAGAAAGTAAGGATAATAAGGAAATCCTAGAAATGATTTTTTTTTTTAAAATAAAAAAGGCTATTTAATTTCAAACAGAGGTACTGGCTCAAGGATTTTTTGTTTGTTTTCTTGTTGGTTTTAATTAATGGCTCTTCATTTTCCTCTTTATATTACTCACTGAATCCTCTCCTCACACCAAACAGTGAGACACCTGGTATCTAAAAATCTTAGCAGGACTCCCCACTAGCTTTTCCACTCCCAACTTCCTAAGCCGCAACCAAGGCCATCTGGTTCACATATGGCACATTTATGTCACATGCTATCTATGTCATAATGAGGTACTTATCTGTCAAGATTCTCCTCTCCTATGTAATGGCATCTAGGCTTCCGGTCACTATCTCATTAGGAATTTGCCAATAAGCATGAAGAACCACACATGGAATCATTAATGGATCTTTGTCCATAAAAGCACAAGTTCCTCCTTCACTCAGACAACAAGATAAATAGTACAGCTGAAGGAAGTGGTGTTATAGCCATATCAGTCCCACAATATTAGAGAGAGAAGATGAGGAAGGTAAAAGATATTACCCCCCGCACCTTGTCTCTCTAAGTGTTAAAGAAAGTCCATAATGCTCCAGTCAGACATAGTAGCATATTGACTTGGAGACTGCATGCTGAACCCAAACTACGAGCTACTTCTGCAGGCTAACAATAGACTCGCAACACTATCCACCAACTGTTTCCCTAATATGCATGCAGATCTCCTCCAAGCTGTGTGGAAGGAGGTGGGGAAATCAGTCCATTTTACATCATTGACCCAGGACGAACAGCCTCTGGAAGTCTAGGATCTACATATGGGGAAGGGCCTGGGATGAGGGAATATGCTCCAAAGCTTTCCAAAGGAGGGATAAAGAGAGAGGGAGTGGTGCGAAATGAGAAGCAAAAATAATAAAAAGACTCTCACATTTAGGATCTTAGAACAGCACACACAGCAGTGCTGTCACTACAGACTAACAGGGGTAGAAGGGATCTCAGGAGGTCATCTAGTCTAACCGCCTGCTCAAAGGCACTCCCCAATTAAATCATCCAACAGATTTTTGCCCTATATCCCAAAACGGCCCCCTCAAGGATTGAGCTCATGGCCTTGGGTTTAGCAGGCCAATGCTCAAACCACTGAGCTATCCCTCCCCCATATTCCAGAAAGGGAAATATTCAGAACTTCTACAGTGCTTCCCAGAAAGCATTTCAAGGTGATTCACAAAAGATTCAAAGTCAAACACAAGAAATTTGATTGTATTATACTGTGGCTCAATGCAAGTGAAATTCTCTCACCTGTATTATACAGGAGTTCAGATTAGATGGTCAAGCACTCCCTTTTGGCCTTAAAAATCTATGACTCTGAATAATGAATGAGCAAATCTTCACAAGAGTGCTGGGAAGTGCTATTTATCTGTATACAACAGATGAGGATACTGAGGCACAGAGAAGTTAAGTAACTCTCCCAAGGCTTCACAGAAGTTCCTGGCAGGGTCAGGAATGCAACACCCAGGCCTGTGACTCCAGCTTTTGTGCACGGGCTCCAAACCATCTTCTTTCCTTCTCCTATTCACCCCCCTCCCTTTTCCCAGCATAAATGAATCCTCAGGGGCAGAGTGGGAGGGGAGAGTAAAACACAGACTGCCATCATCATCCAAGCACATTTTTCCCCCTCTATCAAATGATGTGGAAAAGAAAAATCATTTTACAGCAAAGAGTTACTTAAGATAATAATATTCTGACATTTCACAATGCCTCGTAGCCAGCTTGTTACGACTTGTTTATAACAGGGGAATGATGAGACAGAGAAAAGTCATTCCATTCTCATTAGGCTTTCAGATATCTCAGAGCAAGTTTCTGTGTCGGCATCACTTTTTTTCCCCTTGTACATTTATAGACTAGACACAGAACAGAACGTGATTATATTGTGCCTTTCAGACCCAAGGTATCCTGAAGCATTTCCCTAAGCAATCAGCTTGACTTTGGCACTGCAATTACTGCTGTAGGCAAACAAAACAGCACTGTGCGTTAGTCAGGGTGCCATGGTTACCCCTTATGCTTTAAGGGCCTAAGCCCTGTCCTGCTTCAGTCAATAAACACTTTATCACTGACTTCGGTCAGACCAGGATTTTGCCCCTAAATAAAACAAACCAGGAATTTGCTGCCTTTGAAGTCAATGGCAAAACGTTCAGTGACTCTGATACACAAGACTGAACCCACTAACAGGTCCCGGAGATGGGCAAGGAGTTAGGTTTTGCAAGTCATTAAAACGAGTGCACCCTTGTGCCAGACTTCTATGAAAGCCATTGCTAAGAAATCACTTTATTTAATAGAGAGATTCAATCTATGATCTTCCTGCTATAAATTCAAAGAATCAAAGCACTGGAAAGCTAGGACTAAGATATGATATATTACAAAACCAACCTGATTTCATTTTTATTCTGTATTTACTTGTTAATAGGGTGGGGTCAGATCCTCACATGTGGTAAATTAGCATAGCTCCATTATTTCAACAGAGTTATACTGAATTGCACCAAATGAAGATCTGGCCCAAAATGCTGAATAAGGCATGATGATGTGTATTATGCAGCCTCATGCTTTCTCTTACACTAGAGTCAAGCAGGAGCAACCCCACCAAAATCCAAGGTGCAGGATCAAACCCTTAATGTGAAATGATTTGCATGCACTGCACATATCAGGACCCAAATTTTAAATCTCTGACACCTCCCTTATATCTGCCAGAGGACAAAGTTTCCAGGGAAGAATGTAGTATTCTGATCCTTCTATGCGACTGAAGGAAAACTAGACTGAATAATCTAAAGGAAGTGCCTGCAAAAAGTATGAAGTCTAAGTGATTAATCCTTTTTATTTCTCTTCAAATTCCTTGTAAACAACACAAACCAGGAAAAAATAAGGGAAAATTTATCACAGAAGCAAAGCTGGAGCTATTTATTTTTATTTAAAAAAATGTATCTTCTAGTCCAGTGATACTTCCTCAGACATTCTCCAATGCATGAAGATTTTTCTGAGAGCTTCAGGCCACTGCATGCATTTAGCCTGTCAAATTTCTCTTTGCAGAGGTTTCAGATAAGGGCGTACACTCCTTGCCAAGGACCAGTGATCACCAAAAAGCCCACAATGAATGGGAAGTCATTTTAAACCTGTCAAATATTGGAATGATTCAGAACATCCCAGATTGGAATAAGGACGTTATCTGAAAGGCACATTAGTGACTCTCATTCAACTCTTATTGCCTTTTACTGGAAAAAGGCAAACCCTGCAGCCCAAAGTCAAATTCTAACTAACTGAGGGCTTGTCTACACTGTGCAGCAATGCCCACTAGAAGGATGTGAATTCTAAAGCACAGCAACACGTTGCCTGCTAACGGGCCCGTGTCTACTCTGCTGGCCCAAACTAAAAGTTCTCTAGCACGTGTTACTGTTTCAAGAGAATTACATTAACATGCACTAGGGAACTTTCAGTGTGTGTGCCAGCCAGTCGGAGGTTGGCCAGTTGTTGTGCAACACATTGGTGCACCTTAGAATTCACACCCCTCTGGTGCACACTGCCACACCATATAGACAAACTTAAGTGACTCACCTCGGAGTCAATTCTTATCAATAACTAACAATTCCTATATCCAGACTTCCTTCTTTTCCACTTACCCAGATGCTTCTTTTCCCTTAACACCCCCTCACGCCCCCGCACACACACAGCCTCCAACCTTATCACTGAAATTACACTGGAAAAACCTGCTTTGATCAGCTACCCCACCCCAGCCATTGCAGGATTGTTCATTACATAGCATTTACTACTGGTCCAGTCTAATGTTATATGCTGCGTCTCAAGCAACAGGACTTCCACCACTTAACAAAGGAGACCTTTCCTAACATTAAGTCTTTTCTGAATTTCATCCATTCACTTCTAGTTACACAGTCCTGGTATTAAACTAATTCCCCTACCTCTTTTGCATGTATACTATTAAAATACTTGCAGTCTTTTATCACGACACCTTTCTCCCACCATTTGTTAGTTTCTTTAACTTTACCCATCTAATAGTTTCCTTCTAAGTCATTTTCTCTAGCTACTTTATGACTTTTGTCTGTCATCTCAGAATCCACTCAAGTGTGCTGACAACATTCTGATATCAATATGCCCCTAACTAAACTTGGTACTTTGGTGAAATCTTATTTGAAGCATACGCAGGAGACAGATTGTCACCCTCCTGTGATACCTCTGCAAAAATAGCCTCAATCTACATTGGTGTTTTTTACTGCCCTACCACACTGCAAACTCATCTCTAATCTAATGTGTCCTGTCTCCCATCACTGTGACAGCTTTCCAAGTGCCATCCTTCCATCAAATACTTCTGATATGAGTTATATTCCTGGAAGTATTAGCTTACATACTTCAAGGCTGAATTTCATTTAAATTTCCTCCTATTTCTAAACTTTCTGGGTGCCTTTGTCATATTTCTCTGCCCTTACTGGTATTCACAAGACCTCTCAATTTAATTGCAAATGCAATTTTAAATTAATATTCTCTTTACCGCTTCCTCCCTTCAGATAATTAAACATATTACATAAGTCTACACCCTAATACTGATCCCTGTGCCACTCCATTACACACCTCCTACCTAACTCAATGATAAAAATCTCACTTAAGGCACTGGGGTGCAGGATCACACCCTCTATTGTCATTTATTATTTCCCTTTTTCCATGATTCTTTGGCCGGTTTTCAGTCTGAATGACTACATTCACATCCAAACCAATTGGAATTAATTTTGCAAGTAAGCTTTCCTGAGGCACTGTACCAAATGTTTCACTACAATAAAGATACATTGCAACTATTATTATCTGGTTTTAGAGCCATTCACAATGTACCTGCAGAATGCTCTGCAGACCTAAAGAAAGCTACTTGTTTTTAACCCACATATTTCCATTGAAGTCAATGAAGCTACACCAGCTCAGAAAGTGGCCCTATGTATTTCTGTTAAACCAAGGAAAATTTTTTGTTAAAGTACATTAAGAGTCTAACTGACAGACGACTACACATTTTGCTTCATGCTGACAGAGCCAGTCATAGCTGATCATTAAACAGTTGAGCGCTATAACTAAAATGAAGAGAAGGATGTCATTCATTCTATTCCTGAACCATGTAGTTTCTTGGAAGTTTCAAGAAGCAAAAAGGCTCAGAAAACTTTAAACAGTACGTCAGACCTTGACTGAGGTTCATCAAGGCCACTGGGAATCACTATGCATCAGCTAATAACTCCTTATTTTTACAAGCCCAGAAGAACTCCGGCCCTGTGGTATGGAAATTAAATCCATGAAAAAAAGTTTTAATTAAAAAGAAAAGGACAGCTGCCAGTGAGAGGTGGAAGTAGGGCATAAGAGATGAACCGGGAGAGTCTTGGCTTACTGTGGTCTATTTATAGCTGAGTGGTTTTTAATGATGTCTTATCTGGCAGGCAGCAATGACCTTGGAGTGTATCAACTAAACAGAGAAAAGATGCCAAAGAAGAAACACACCTTTGTATTGTCCACCAACAGATTAAAAGAACCACCTTGACCTGCTAGATGTCCCCTTCCTATACATAGCCAGTTTCCTTGGCCTGAAGCCTCCTGGTCCCCAACAGTATTTTGCATAAAGTTAGAGGAGGAAAACTTGGAGTCAGGACACATGGGTCTCATTCCTGGCTCTGTCACTGACTCACCAAGGAAAATCATTGCACCTCTCTGTGCCTTAGTTTACTCATATGTAATGTTTATCTCACAAAGGTCTCTGAGTCTTAGTTTATATTTGCAGAGAGTTTTGAGGTGCTTGTCTGAAAGGCATTCTGTAAGGGCTCAGTCCTGCATGGTGCTCCACACCGTGGCCTTGACCCAGCAAAGCACTTCATCATTTGCTTAACTTTATAGACGACAGCAGTCTCATTGACCTTAATAAGACTATTCATGTGCTTAAAGTTACACTAGTTTAAGAGCCATGCTGGATGGATAGTGCACACCCCTTGAAGGATTATACGCTGAGCCTTGGTTTTAGAGCCTCCACCCACCAGAAGCATACAGCTTCTGCCCTTTAGGCTTTGTACCCAACAGTTTCCAAACACAGCATGATACCATCTCTATTTTCCCTTCCAGAAATTGATTCTGTGCAACACAGGAAATGGCAGCACCACACTAGTACAGTGCCCTTCCTCCCTGAAAGGAAGATATTACTGCTCACTAACTGGAGGTGTGGGCAACCTCCGGCAAACTTCACAGGAGACAATGCCCAACATGAATCCAACCATTTTCAAGCAAAATATCTCCCCCTTTTGTCCTTTTCCTTCCCCTTCATGTGCCACTATACTTTTCCTTGCATTGACTCTGATCACCCTAAGCAAAAGAAGAGTTATTTTCCATATGGCTACGAAGAGTTATTGCTGGTGTGTAAAAGTCAGAGGAACGTCCGCATACATAATCAAAGACTCAGCATCCAATTTAAAATGACACATGCTACAAAGCGAGAAAAACAACACACAGCAGCTAGTGTTTAAAATGTGTTTTGCAATATCACTGAAGCATTAAAGAGGCTTTCCCAAAAGATGTTGCATTTCTACTGATAAGCTCACTATTACATCCATTTCCAGAAATACAGGCCTAGCCTATTAAATTTTTATCAATGGAGCCTCCCATAAGTACAGAATGTCTAGCGCTCTACAAATGTGCAGTAAGTGAAATCATGTAGGAGGCAGGTCATTTTAATTTAATCTTTACTTGGGATGTTTCTGAAATGAATGAGAAAAATGTCATCTAAATCTTTGCATTGTAAAACATCAGAAGCGTATTCTTATAGATCGCCTCTCATCTTACTGGTTATTTGCAAAAAGGGATCCAGAAAGATCATCATCTTGATTTTCTCCTTAATAGCCAACATAACGGAATAGTTTTTGTCTACTAAACTTAAATCCATAGAGTCATTAAGTTCCTATGATGGTGAGTTAGGACAAAGGCAAAGAGCCTGCCTGCCGTCTTGAATCAGGCCATTTAAACCCAGTAGGCATGCAATGGCTACTCATTTAAAAACATTAACCCATGATAAAAGCCGTGGACCCAAAAGGAATTACTCACATGACCCAGAATAATTTAAAAAGCCTGATGGAATGTGGACAGTATAAAAGCATCCCATACAAAAAACACCTCTATATAAAAATGCTTTTAGTTTTTAGCTTTTAAATGCCAAATATAATCTGATCTTTACTCTTAATCAAAGCCAGATTATAGTTGGAAGTACTTACACTTTGTATAACCTATCTAGGAAAGTAACTATCACTGACAAGAGCTCTTCACCGTAATAATGGAGTAAGCACATTATAACAGGAAATTTACATTTACAGGCAGTGGATGGTAATGATGAAAGATTCAGGGTGAAATCAATGGCCAGACTCTGAGAACCTTGGCCTTTTCCCTCTAGCTTTGATTATTAGGATCCAGGCGGGGTTGATAGTAACTTTTCAGTTACTATCATCTGACTACCTACATGAAATGAGCTGTTGGTTTGGGCTGAGTTTCTAGGTGACAGGTGTTCACATGATCATTTATCATGGCAACCCTGAGGACAATGTCAGCAGAGGCACCTATGGCTGAATCATCAAATACTGGACTATTTTTATAGGAAGGCAGAGGTGGGGTCTCTCCAGGTAGCATGTTCCAAGGAATATGGCTCTGGACTGGGTGACAGCTTCTGTTTATGTCTTTGCCAGGGATATGCTGGGTGTAATAACCTGCAATGATAGAACCAGTGACCATGGGGGTTCTGGGCTGCTGCTGCCTCCACATTACCATAGGGTTCTCAACTTTCTGAATGCAGACAACTGAATACCCTTTCCCTGCCCTGAGGCCTTACCCCTGCACCTTGTCCAAGCCCCCCCAAACCCCACCCACTGCCTTCCCTTTCACAAAGGAAAGATACTGCCTTTCCTTTGTGAAAAGTTTTGAGATGTCTATGGACAGAGAAAGCTAGAGAAGCACTAAGTGAGTCCCTCTGTTAACTACTGTCTGCTGCCAACTAACAGCAGCAGCAATGCTGTAAAGAGCAACTGCAGAGCCACCCCAACTGCAGGGCCTTTGTAGGGAGGAGCCTGTGTGCTAATTTGCTAAGATCCAAGCGATTTTTAGAAATACGATTCAGTGTCTCCTTTTTCTTATTGGTGGGGAGAATGCTCGCAAGCAACCCTGCAGTAACAACTCAGGGTGTGCGTGGGTGGGGGGCATGTACGCACATGATGGAGAGAAACAAACTGATAACTATCAAGAGGGGAAAGAAAAGATGATGATTTAAAAATACTCCTTGGCAGCGTTTACTTTAAAGGGGGGAGATGGGGCTTAATTTGAGGACTGGTGGTTGGAAGTGATGTACAGAGTTCAATCCTCTGCCACAGAGTCTCCTGTCTCTTGGGGCTCAGTATTGACTGTGCCTATTATACAGGCTGCACACCCAGCTGTGAGAATGCAACTGTTACCCCCTTCATTCTTAACTAGCCCTGACTGGCTGGAATGAGGAACTTTGAGGTGTGTGATACAGAGGAAAACAGGAGATTTTCACAGCTTCTGCTGGGACACAGAATACCGTAGTGAGGAGAAAGGCTATTAAGTAAATGAACTGAAATGCAGCTATTATTATTAAAGGTTATTTATACTGTGAATTTACACATATACACTATGCAATAACGTCATATCAGACAAACACATAGAAGTCTTCAGCTGGGTAAATCAGCACAGAGAGCTCATTTCACTCAATTTACACCTGCTGAGTATCTGGCCCAAGACGTAGAGCCCTGCGTGGACACAAAATGTGTATCTAAATCCAAGCCGTAACAATGGTTTGCGGAGATCTGTGGATTTGTAGGGCTCCACCAGCACATCCTTGTTCAATGGTAACATTTCAGGAGAGATACTGAGCTTTGTCCAAGGCAAAGTTGATTAGTTGGTTCTAGTGCTGCCACCTGATCCCTCGCCCTCCATGCACAGATAGCGATATGGCATCTGGTTTCTCTTCCATCAGGCTCCCACTCTCCCTGGTACTCATTCCACCATCCACCTCCAGGCTACCACCTAGCAAAGCACTGAAGGCAAATGGGATCTGCCAGGGGCCCCTTGAAAAGGACATACACTTAAAGATAAGAAGGGAATGCAGCCCAGCAATGAGCATGTAGCCAGCATGGGCAAGAGATGTCAGCCTCTTTCAAGGTCAGCTGCCTGTGTATATTCCTTCCCTCACTCTGCCCTTGCGAGTCATGCAGATGGCTCCTGAATGATGCAAAGTGAAATGCAAGTTGGCATTTTAGTCTTGAAAAGGGCAAGATGTCTCTCTGCTGCGATAACTGTGCAGAAAAGCTCCCCTCCTCCTCGCTCTTCCTGCCCAAAGCTGCCATTCCAGGGTGGTTAGAAAGCTTTACACAAAGCAGTTTCTCTCCAAAGGGAAATCAAACCATTTATGGCTGATCTCTCTTTAAGGATCTACACAATACAACTCCGGTTAACTGAAGTTGAATTATAGCCCCCGAGGATGAGCTGGATGAGAATGCCAGATGGTTTTGAACTAACTCAAAGTAGTGTGGCTCCCTTTAAAGCCTGTCAGCCTTCAAAGCCAGCTGGCATGACCATGATAGCCCAGGATTCTGACTGACTTTGACTCCAGTCCTGACATTCACCAGGACTCCTGATACCGATGCCAGCTCAACTTTTTGCATGACTCCTCAGCCCACCTCCAGCCCTGACCCTTGGCACGATCCTTACTTGGGCTCCGCCTTGCACTCTGGCTTTGGTTCCAGGCTTCCCACCCCAGTTCTGACCACTAGGCATGACCACCCACATGCTGGTCCCTACAGCAAGGATTTCAGGAGGAGTTTTGAAAAGAAAATTCAAGCAGAGAACAAGATTCAAGTCAGACAACAGATCCTTCCTTTTGCCTGAGATTGTAGTGAGCAGGCAAGCCACGTGCTGGGATGGGCTTCAGTTCTGGAAGTAAATATTTCCTCTCTGATTCGCCCTGTAGATCTCTTATGTACTGCAATGTCCTGATTCTCTTTTGCCCTGCACCTTCTGTAGTCATTTATTTTAGTGCAGTGGTTTTGAACCAGGGGTATGCATATCCCTGGGGGTACTCACCACATCTAGATCAGTTTCTCATATCCCTGGGGGTTGTGTGATAGGTTTAGGGGAGTTGCAAGTGTTAGGTGATGGCAAGCAGGGCAATTTCCCAGGGACCCACGCCACAGGGGGCTCAACAAAGCGAAGTTACATGCTTCAATCCTGGGCAGCGGGGCTTTGGCTTCAGCCCTGTCACCTGGGGCTCCGGCTTCAGACAAGGCTCAAGTATCACACTGAAATGTAAATACACTAATATAGTCCAATTGATTTATCTTATAATTCTATGGTAAACACGAGGAAGTCAGCAATTTTTCACTAATAGCGTGCTGTGATGCTTTTGTGTTTTAATGGCTGATTTTGTCAGCAAGTAGTTTTGAAGTGAGGTGAAAGTTGAGGTATACAAGACAAATAAGACTCCTGACAGGGATAAGGTAGTCTATAAAAGTTGAGAACCAGGGCTCTAGAGCAAAGTGATCATGAAACACTATTTTTCAGACATAGTAGCCCGGTGTAAGCAATCAACATAAAGTGCATTGCAATGATGAATCAAGCCTTGCGTTTCTCTATTACAATGAGACTTCCACATGCTGAATAAGTACAGGAGACACAATAGAGATCCACAGAGGCCGGGGGAGCAAGAAGGTTTGAAACAGAGAAGAGAATTTTATCCTAGGAGAAAAAATGCAAAACAACTCGACCCTGAGATGCAGCCTCTGCTGAGCCACTGTGCAAATACATCTCCTGCTCTCAGGGCCGGAGACAACCGAGGACGCTGCCCTCAGCTACTTCAGATTCCACCGTTGGCAACTAAAATGGTTACTCTTGCCTTGGAGACAATGAGGTTTCCCTGTGGATCCTCCGTGGCCTCTGAGGCTTTGCTGAACTTTAGGAAGAATTCCTCCTCCTGAAGAGCAGAGGTTCCAGCTGTGCAGAGTCTCTGGCACAATAGTTGCACAAGTGGGGACTCATCAGCCAGCTGTACAGAAGTGCAACCAAAAATAAAAATGATAAAAGCTACAACCGTGTAAGCAGCTCAGTTATACCAATTAGCTACAAGCTGCACACTTTGTTAGTCACAGGTGGTAAACCAACAGATCCATGACATCAATGGAGCTAGGCTGACTTAGTCTAACTGAAGATCCAGCCCTTTGTCTACAAGTTCATGCCGCAATGCATGCAGCAGAGCAGCACAGACATGAGCCATAGAGGGTCCAATCCAGCACCTTCTTAAATCAAGAGAATTCTTATCCATTGACTTTAAAGTGCTTTGGGTCTGGCCCTAACTGTATGATGTGCTAATATCTGTTTTACACTCATAACCTTCAACCTATGAGCAATGGGCTTAAGCTGCTTTGACCACTCAAATAGCTGAACGAAGGTCTTTCAGTGCTCTGGTTTATTGGAAAATATACAATGGATGCTTCTCTCCGTTAATGCGCTAGTTAATTGGTTGAGTAAACTAAAGTGCTCGGGATGTGGGATCCTCTTTCCCACCTGCTTCTGACATTAACTCAACACTTTATAGCTGTAGGTCCTTGCTCAGTGTTTACCCCATTTCACTGGCCTTTTTCTTTCCTTTTAATTCCAATTATTTCCTGAACGGCAATGCCAAAAGGCCAGTGACAGAGAAAAACCGAATCAAGAGCATGTAGCAGTTATCATAGTCATAGGTAGTGTCTACACCAAAGTGTTACCGTGGCACAGCTGCAGTGATGTAGCTGTGCCGCTGTTGCATTTTAAGTGTCGGCAAACCCTCAGATTGTAAACTCTTTGAGTCAAGGACTGTGTTCCTGCTATATTGGTACACAGAACCAAACCCAATGGCGTCTTTATCCCTCATTGGAGCCTGAAGATGCTACCAGTATAAACAAGTACAAATAATGAATTAATAATAATAATGGAAAGAAAGAAAGAAACCCCACAGAATACCCAATGTATTTGGCCACCTCGGTTTCATGGTACCACCCTACTATACAGTGAACATAAGGCTGAAACTATATATTGATAAAAATATACTAGCTGGTACTTGTAATAAAATTCCCATGTTGGAAGGGCTATGTCACGAGTGGCAGCTCCCCGTCCAGTGATTCATAATTTTCTGCTTCTTCTTCACTGCTGTTTTCCACTATGGTGGAGAAAGGCTCCAGCAACTCCCCCCACCCACCCGGAACTCTTTCCCCACTGCAGTGAAAAGGGCCAGCAGTGGGGAGAGACTCTGGAAGCGGGGAGGCAGCGAGGAAAGGCTCTGCCAGGAGAGCTGTCTCCCTCCTGCCGTAACCTGTCACTGCTATAAGCACCACAGTAAGCGTGTATGGAGCCTGCCTTTCACTGTGATGTGCAGCTACCCATACCCCATGCTGCCATAAGCATAGGCACGGTCTAAGAGTGCACAGTATTTTGGCATGCAGGATGTTAGACAGATGCTAACACCACTGAAATTCCCAGCTGCAAGCCTTCACGCATCTGGGCTATTCGTGCCCCATCAGCCCACCTCATATCCCTGTGAGAGGCCAGTGGGATGGAACATTGTGCTCTGCTGTCTTCAGAAAGCAAGAGGTGTCAGTGACTTATTTCCAGAAACCATCTGCCAAGGTTCCCTTAAATATTTATCGCATGACATGGTTAACGCTCCTCAGATAATTCTTTTTCTTCCCATAGTTGAGGCTAACTCTAGCCAGAAGGGACTTTCTAAGGTCTAGTCTATTCCCCAAGGGAAACTGCAGGAGGGTCATTGCTTACTGTCAGAATCACTCTCTGGGTTTAACAAAATGAGATAAGTACAACTCTAAAAACACACACACTCTAAAATAGCTGAGGCAGACTGCACCTACAGACACAACCAGTCTCTTTCAAATTTATTTTTTCCTTACAGGGACAGTCCTGTGCATTTTCGCTATCCACAATAGAAAAAGTATACAAGGAAAGCAAAATATACAGAGAGGACACGTCATTCAGAGGTAAGGTGTTGGCCAGGGACTTAGGAGACCCAGGGCCTATTCTCTGCTCTGCCAAACACTTCTTGTGTGATGTTAGCCAAGTCGCTTAGTCTTTGCCTGCCTCTGTTCTTTGCCTGTAAAATGGGGATAATGGTACTTCCCTAACTCAGAGGGGTTTTGTGAGGATGAAAGGTATGATGGTATTGGGAGCTACATAAATACCTTCAACAGATACTGGCTCAGCAGCTTCTTTGGGAAATGAGAGAATTCAGCAGCTTGTCTATCTGTTTGGCAAGTGGCCTTCACCAATCTCAGAGTGTATTCCCAGATGTCCAACCATCTAATTACACCCTTTTGCCAGGTGTCATTCAGCATAAAAAGATGTCAGAAGTGGACGAAGAACTGAGCAGAAAAGGCCTGCGCTAAGGATCTGGGCATTCATGTCCTATGGAAGTATTAAAAAAACAACACTTGTCTTAATCAAAAGATGTGTCTTGAGCTCAAAATGTTCAGGACTACCTGCTTATTTTGATGGCCCAGTGACACATGTAGAACCCATTAAGCCTCCATAATTCCAGCTGAAGTCAATGAGAGCAGCTGATGCTCAAGACATTGGACAATCAAGCCGAAAATGAATTAGGCACCCAAATTCAGAGGCCCATTTGGAAAATGTTGGCCTCCATTTTCCTCTTGGTGGAAGTCTGCAGTTTGGATGCAGCACTTGTTGTCCATGAGGGCAAGGCCCCTTTGCTGTATCAATGGTCCCAAGGGATTGGAGTGTAAATGATGCTGTTTGAGTGCTGGAACCTGCAAACTTTCTACCAGAGAGAGATTTCTAGTAACTTCCTGTGGTAGAATAGAAGCCAAGAACTTATAAGGGAACGGCTAGTGTGCTTTCAAGTTTGTGCATGATATGTACAACTACATGAGAGTGAAACATATCTATTCATGAAAGTATAGACATAAGAGTATTAAGACAATAGCAAAAGTTGTATGAGTAAGACAGGGAAAGCACATAGGAGAGAGTGTCTAACTAGTGTCCTGATCCAGCAAAGCACTTACCCACATGCTCAACTTTAACATTGGTTTAAGTGTCTAAAGTTAAGCATGTGCTGAAGTGTTTTGCCCCTTCTGTGCCCTATATGATTAAGGGCAAAGAAAGAGGGAAACTTGATTTTACATTTATGAAACCTGATACCTCCACTTGCTAGCTTACTGGAACTGCCTGCTTTTGATTTCCATAACTTCTCAACATAGATATGCATTCGGATTAATGTGCAGGTATAGATATTTGTGTATGCACACAAGCATGTGGGTGTATGTGAGAGCACAAACATGTGTTTACAAGAGTACATGAGTGTGTGAATTTATTACACTTTTTCCTGTGCTATAATAAAATGGAACTCCAGTCTTCAAGAAATGACTAGCTGTATTTATCTGCATGTCAAATCTATCTTCAACTGACAATGCAATTACAGAGCCAAATTGTGCGCAGTCATTGCACAGGCATAGTGGGTACAGATAGTCCCCCATGCTCCACCTGCCCAGCAGCTGGGCACAATGGCAGAGCTTGCTCCAGGAGCACAAAGACCAACTAAGTTTAGCACCCACAGAAATACTACTTTCTACATCAGGAGCAGAAGAGATAGCAGAGCCAGGAGCAGATACAAGAAGAAGTAAATACTGCAACAGAGTTACACAGTAGCTATGCTCTGCTTTGAGCTCTTATAGGGGCAGATGCACCTCCCTGTTTCCAATCCCCATCATCCATTGTGGGGCTAGGCCCTAGAGACATCACTGAGCCCAGGCACCATAGTGACCATTCAAATGACATTGTGGGCCCTGCGTTTATTGAATTTCTGCCCAGTTGTAACTCAAGACAGCCATTTTTTTTTCTGTCAGACCATCACCACCCAGCTCACCCAAAAAGTGGAAAAATCATGTTGTGTTCCTCCTGCCTATTACTGGGCCACAGGTAATAAAGACCCTGAGAGTTCATATCCCAGACTCAGTTGATGATTTATGTTAAAGGTGCACTAGGCAGAAAAGAATCCACCTCATTCTTCCATAGTTTTATGGGCTCTGCAGGGAGAAGAATGAAGACTCGTATTTGTCAAAATATGCAGATGACTTGAAAACACACTGGGGGCAGATTCAGGCAAACGGAAGGAGTAATTTTTACTTAGTCACTCGTCTGACCAAAACCACACTTCCATATTTTATATCTATATCTATATCTATATATCTATCTCCTGGCTTTAAAAATCATGGAAAGACAGCAAATAGCTCATCGGGGACAGCAGTGGTGCAAAGTTTGTGGAACAACATCCAAATGTCTGTGCAGTACCGAAAGTCAATAAACAGAGATCAGTAAAGCTCTATGACAACAGAAAAAAAAAATCAAGAAAATCTTTGAAATCTCTCCTATTATTCCAGTATAGCAGGCACAACTGAACTAGGAATGGACAATTTGGTTTGAAGCTAGAGTGTCCATTTCAGAGCCCCTTGCTTTCATTGCCCGTCTTATAGAGGCAGCATTGTGCTTACAAATTCAATCTGATATGATCTTTGGATTGAGAGGTGGCCTCTGGCAGCAATGCAGCAGCTTCAAAGCTAAAATATTTCTACCTATTTACACTCTTCATTGTTTTATGGAGGTTTTTTTGTTTTGATTTGGGGTTTTTTGTACTGGCAGGCATTGCTTTCTCCAGGCAGTTTGGTTGATATATCTCAATCCTGGCTTGCAGCACCTCCTGATATTCCAGGCATGGATGCCCTCCTCAACAGAGACTGCCACTGATGTCAACCTATATAATAATCACGGGTAGTGTGCAGAAGAGGACACCAGAACTTGTGTTGAGTCCATAGAACTTAATTCATTTGTGACAAATGTTGACACTTAGATTGCTGGTGGTGAAAAGAAAGGCTATCAAACTGGTAGCAAGCTTAGCCTGCCTGCACCCAAATGATAAACATGTAAAAATCAGAGCGTGCCTTTACTTTATCGGACATATACATTGTATTAAACCAGGCTCTTGCTCAGATTTTGCATGTGACCTTGGGCAAATCACTTAACGTCTCAATTGCCTTGATTTTCCAATTTAAAATGGGATAATATTTTCTCTGTCATACCTTTTGTCTTTGGTGTCTATTTAGATTGTAATTTTTTTTAGGTGTAAGGACACTCTCTTACTATGTGTTTGTACAGCACTTAGCTCAATGGAGCCCCAATCTCAGATGGGGCATCCCTCTGCTGCCTAATGCAAAAAAATAGTTATAATCCAGTTTCTCCATCACTGCTACCCCTGCAACCTCCTCATGCACTGAACCCTCTACACTGTGGTAAGAAACTACAGCCTGACTAGTCGGTTGCTTCTGAAAAGAGAAATGCTGTCTTGTTACTAGTCTTCAGAATCGGATCAATGACAGAGACCTACCACCTGGAGGAAGCCTTTCGTCAAAGGGCTTTTCTCCAGAACAGCTACTGCTGAGCAGTCCTTGCTACAGAGCTGGAGTAAGTATTTAGACTGCTCATTAATAAGCAGGGAAAGCTCCATTAAATTAGGCTGAACAGAGTGTGGGGAGCCAGTTGAGATCCCAAGAAGAACTTAAAAAAATAATAAAAAAAACAACCTTCCTCATTCACATTCACCTCAATGTGTGAAAACAAAACAAGTCTGGACTGTGAATATTTTAAAGGGAAGTGCTTTTATTTCAAGACAGACATTTTTGCTGGAAGTGCTGCGTGGTACCTAGAAATGAAAACACACCGCTGCCTGCAATAGCTCTTTTGTGTGAAATCTTAAATCTGATCCTATAAATATGTATACAAGGGAAAGGGAAAGACACCAATAACAGACGAATGGGAAGCCTGACAGGATAACCGCTCCTCTGCCTACATGCATCAGGTAAATATGTACACAAGCTCTGGAGTTTTTGCCTCTAAATAGCCATTATTTACCTGATAGACTGTAATGACTCCTCTCTGGAGCTGTGTCATGTAAAACTGTATTTACGTGGAATTGTTCTTATACTCACACTGAGAACAAAATGGAACAACTCAGGCCACATGGGCAATTAGCATACACTCTTCCACTTTTCATCCAATGTAAGGGCCACATTCTGATATCAGTATGCTCATGTCAAGAAATAGCTCAATCCACAAGCTGTGCCACTATAGTCAGTGAGGCTAAGGTGCTTCTCTGCGTGAGTAAAAGTAACAAAACCTGGCCTTTTATAATCTTAAGGACAAGACGTTTAAAAGCGACCAGCGATTTTAGGGCTCAATTTTGAGTGCCTGACTTGAGACATCCCAAATGGGTTTGATTTTCTGAGGCTGGGAGTCCATCATTTTCTGAAAATCTAAAAATCTGGCCCTTTAAGGTGTCTCAGGTTGGATTTAGATTAATGAGTGAGAGAGAGAGGATACCGTAGATTTTTCAGACTGTCACCATCACCACTTACTTGGATAGGAACATGAGACCTGCCACGTCAGATAGAATGACTGATCCATCTAATCCAATATCCAGTCTGATAGTGGCCAGTACCAGATCTTTCAGAGGAAGGTGCAAAAAACCCCCATATGTAACAATTTTGGAATAACATGCTCCATACAGGAAATTTCTGCCTCGTCCCCATCATTTACTGGTTGGCTTAAGTCTGGAAGCCTGAGAATTTGTATCTTTATTAGAATATTTTGAGAATTCTTTCAGTTGCAACCGTGGAAGTACTCATGAATCCTACACAACTCTTGGGATAAAATTTTCAAAAGTGCCTAAGTGATTTAGAAACCTACTGCCCACTTTCAAAAGTTACTTAATCGAAGCAGATCTCTTATCACATTCCCTTGTCTCCCCTGCAAACTATGAAGTCTGAGTCTGTGCAATCACTCTTCATATCAGGCAGGACACTGGGCTTGATGGACTTTTGGTCTGACCCTGTATGGCCATTTTATGTTCTTACTCTTTCCATGCCTCTTAGTAATTTACATTACCCTTTCTTTTCTGAGATAGGGTGACCAGTACAGAATTGCCAGACTGGATGAGACCAGTGATCCAACTATCCCCAGTAACCTGCTTCCACAAATGGCCAGAACTCAGTGATTTCAAGGAAGATCAGGTGAGGAGAGAAGCAACACTTCTTCACCATGCCTGGAGGCATACGGTTAACTTACCCTTATTATCTTAGCCTGTACAGTTAGGAATGTTATTTGTGGCCTTGGAGTCACTGTGTCCTTTTAAAAATCCAGTCACCGAATTTGATTCAATAACCTCATGCAGCAATGACTTTCACAGACTGACTATTCACTGCATAAAGCAGTATTTCCTTTCATGGGTTCCACATTTCCTGCACTTTGATCTCCTAGTGAGCATTTTGTTATTGTATGATGGGACTTGGTAACACAGAGGGTATGATCAGCACACCAGAGAGGATTCCGCTTGCATCAGCAGAAACACGATGCAAATGCACTAGGAAGCAGGAAGGCAGCTACCAAAATGGGATTTATTTAAAATTAATAGAGAGAGAGAGAGATGTATTGAAACAATTGTAACATTAAAAGCAATAGTTCCTTAAGCCTGGTTTAATACCAACCCAGTTCATTGCTCATTACAGTGTGGCAGGGAAAACAAAGCTGAGGGAATTGCTAATGATGCCAGGAATACGTATTATGCATTTTGTGGTTACCAATCCTTTGAAACAAAAAACAAACAAGAAAACAGCTGTTGCCAGTCTCTTGATTTCAAATCAAATTGCTAAATTATTCCATTTAAGAGCACTGGTTTAGTTAGATTCCATCAGAATGTCACCGAAAGTCACAAGTTCTTGTCTCTAAGCAGCTGAGTGAGGACACGTGAAAAATATCTTGTCTACCCTCAGCATCCGCTTTGCATCCTTCTATTAATTGAGTTGTTTATAACTAATCTATTCTGCCTAGGTCTAACCCTCTTCTTTCTTATCACCACTCCAGTCTGTATTATTGATCACCTTCATCTCCTTTAGCCCAGTCCTTTTGGATCTGCTGGACACCACGGTTCCAGTAAAAATCCAAAGCCGATCGTCCTTCTCCATTACGGACCAGACTTTGAAAAGGGTGAGCAACTAAGTGCACATGTCTGACTTAGATGCATAAAACCCTTGATGTGGGCATGCAAATCAGGATGGTGCAAGTGCTTCATTTTTTGTATGTATTGTGACAAAGTTCCAAGTTTGTACTTGTGGGTCCTGCGCTTCCTGGCAGATTTAAGGGCCTCAGAAACTCATCTAGGCCCCAGAGTGACCTCCCTTTCTCAGTATAATTGGCAAGAGTCACCACCTAGTGAGTTAGCTTCATCACAGGCCAGTATGGAAGGTGGAAAAAGGTGGGGAGCCCGGGCCCACCCTCTACTCCAGACTCCAGCCCAGGGACCCTAATAGTATCAGCTAAGATGGCTGACCTTTTATCCACAAAACACAATACAATTCCCTGGGCTACTTCCCCACAGCAGTCCCTGCTTCTTCAAACTCCACTTCACCCTTACCTCAGGGCCTCCTTCCTTCTGGATGATATGTTGTCCACCACTCAGTCTCACCAACAGCATAACTTCCTCTCACAGCTCCTGACACCCACAGCCCACCTGACTAACTGGGAGGTTTTTATCTGGATTCAGCCAGTCCCTGATTGGCTTCAGGTGTCCCAATTAGGCTAGCTGTTTCTACTCCTTTCTAGAAGGTTCTTAATTGGCCCCAGGTGTCTTGATTGGTCTGGAGTAGCCTTTGTTTGGCTATCCAGGGAACAGGGACCTGCACATCCTGAGACTAATATACCTGCCTTCCAGCACTCTCCTATATCCTTCTGGTCTGACTCTGTCACAGTATACACCAATGTCAGGCACGCACAACAGCTCATCTGCGGTTTGGGGTGCATCTTGGAAAATTTGAGCCTAGATGTCCCTACAGCCACTCCTGCCAGCAGGAAAATGGCCACCTTCTCTAGCCTGCACATGATTTCTCAGTTTATTCTCCAGTGATTTTGTCATTCTTCTCCTCTGAAGAATAAGTGCCTAACACAAAGACCACTAAAGTCAATAGAAAGGCTCAAATGATTTCAATGTGTTTTGGATTGGGCTCCACATGCACTGATACTTTCTGCAGATCACTGTAGGATTTTCAGTACTATTGCTTTATATAATACTTGTTTCTTCAACTCTCTGTATAGTACCTAATTCTTCTTTGCTTTTCCATTTTT
This sequence comes from Dermatemys mawii, assembly GCA_007922305.1. Classification (NCBI taxonomy): domain Eukaryota; kingdom Metazoa; phylum Chordata; order Testudines; family Dermatemydidae; genus Dermatemys; species Dermatemys mawii. Next base: position 2,980,321 of record ML677332.1, on the reverse strand, counting down.
ATTAGGGGAAATATCGGATGATATTTGAGGTCTATGAATCAGTTCTCAGGCAGCATGGACAACAGATCCACCCCCACTGGAGACATCCGTATCATTCAGCTAGTCCCCAATCTATCTGTGACAGTCTTTCTACCCATCCTGAAAAACTACAATAGTTGGAAGTGGAATGTGCATTGCACAAGTAATTTTTCTTTCATGATCTGGCATGACAGTCAACCCACTGTGACCAACAGACACCTTTGTAGGATTCAGTGCAAGACTGGATAGTACATTCATTCCATACTGAAGCCAATCACCAAAGCCACTCCCATTCATTTTTCCTAAAACATTTGGCCAGTAACATCTATGCAAGTGGCAGATTGATATATACAGCGATGCAGCACTGTCAAATGGCCATGCCTATTGTATGCAATTTTTAAAACACATATCTCCTTTGACAAAGGAATATGGGGATAACAGTAGTAAGGTTGTCACCAGAGATAGCAGTGTGTCAATCTGGTTTTTTATATCTGATGTCTAGCACATTTTGGGAGGCTCACAAATACTACAGAATGACTGGATTCTGATCCCCTTAGTTTCTTCATAGTTGCTATGTAAAGCTGTTCCACCTATCCTCTCCTTGTGTGCCTTTGAAGCACATCTGTTTACTCCACTAACACAAACAAGACTTTATTCACTTACACTGCACAGCCAAGTATAGCCAAGTACAGTTATCAAAGAGCACAGTGGATTTTTTTCTACCTTGCTGATTGTCCATGCATGGGAAAGTGCCAATAGTCCTTTTGTCTGAGATTCTGTGAGCTACTATAGCAAAGGGGTGTTGAGAGATCTGCCCTGGTGTGATACTCCCATTTGCAGGAATGGAATTCCCCCCTGAATTATGAGCAGATCTCAAAGTTGGCATTGAGTGTTGTTTCCTGTCTAAGAGTGGGACATCAGTCAATCAGAGGTGCAATGGCTAGTTTCATCAATTACAGCTCTCCAAGCAGACTTAACAGTAGGTTTGACAGAGCTACGTGCACAAGCACATACAGACTAGAGATTGGTGTATAATTCAAGCATTCACAAATAGCACAAGTGGCTGAATTCAGCTCCATGTTGACAAGCTAAATGTACAGATCTTCACTTTCAAGTGTTCCAGGTGAGGCCAGTGTGTCAGGCTATGGTTGAGTCTTACTCCCAAGTATGTGACAACCAGATAAAATGGCATTAGCCACACTTGGGCATGGACCAAGATGGGCTGATTGGCAAGACAACTGTTTAGAGGGAACATAGTGCCTCTGCCTTAATTTCAATGAGAATTAGTCTCCTTTGCTGGAAGTAAGTGGTCAAAGTATCCAAGGATTGGCTGAGATTCCATTCAACTGTTGGAAGTATTTCCAGTGTCAACAATACAGATGTCATCAGCAAACACATACTTATTGGCCTGCTTTTCAGGAAGATTGTATGTGTATATTATATTGAACAAAAGAGTAACCAAGAGTGACCCTTGTGAAAGACCACTGCAGAGGCATTTAAGGCAATTGATTTTCTCCCCAGCTTGTAGGATAAAGCTTCAATTGTTAATCATTTCTTGAATGAACCAAACTTTTGGCCTACAAGGAATAATTTGCAGCAGCTTACGCAGATGATCAGCGCTGCCAGGGTGTGAAAGCTACCTCCTTACGGAGTGGGAGCATCAGTGAGAAAGAGTCTAACAAACTCAATACATTCATGAGTTCATGGCTTGCCTTTGCCTCCTTGTCATCATAGAGGCACTCTTCCAGAGTTGCCACAACCAGGCACAGGTGCTTGGCCTGGCTTCCTCCCCACTAAGTGACTGTAGGGCGGCATTGCAGACAATAACTCATGTGATGGGAGAGTGTTCATCCTGACATTTGGAGGGTAATTTACCCTGCCTACCTTCCCTTGATACAAGGGCTGTCCTCTGGTTAAGGAACCTGGACATCAAGCTCTGATGTCTGCATATACTAAAGAGAGAGAGAGAGAGAGAGAGAGATCATATATGCACTGCTTACTACAAGTGACAAAGAGTCCTGTGGCACGTTAAAGACTAACTAAAGTATTAGAGCATAAGCTTTCGTGGGCTAATACCCACTTCGTCGGATGCAACGACGAAGTGGGTATTAGCCCACGAAAGATTATGCTTTAATATTTGAGTTAGTCTTTAAGGTGCCCCAGGACTCTTTGTCACTTCTGCAATTCCAGACTAACACGGCTACCCCTCTGATTCTTGCTTACTACAAGGTACCTGGAAATAGTTACATGCCTAGTTCTATACCCAGCAAGGTAGAATAAAGATGTAAACCAGATCTGTTGAAATATTAGTGAAATTCTCTACACATCTTGGGACCTTCTGGTAGTTATACTATGAATTAAATTGGGGCATTCATATTTCCATCTGAATTATTGGCTCACAGCATGGCAAACACTTTTAAAATCTCACTGAAAATTAAGCTGCATCTGAAAGGAGAGTATGAAATTACGCTATCACTGTACAGCAAAGCCCATGTCAGATCCAATCAAGTGAATAGAAGAAAATAGAGAGTACCAGAAAAGTTATAGGAGATAAGATTGATCCCAAAGTCAAGGAGCAGTGGAGAAGAGAAGTGAAAGATAACAAAATCAATCCATGCTGCATAGAATGTAAGAATAGTTTGCTAGAAATAAAAAAAAAAAATGTCCATATCATCTTATCTGGAGTGTATGATGCGCACTGAGGTTGGAGTTTATTTGTGTACAACTAACTATGTTAAAAGGTCAAGGAACAAAAGGGAAAATTGTGGGGGGACAAAAGTCAGATGGGAGTAAAGAATACAATTAATTTTTATATAAAATCCTCACCACAGAGAATTATAAAACACTAGGCCATGAGTCAATCATAACAAGGGAACAGTGAAGTTTTAAGGCAAGACGAGTAGAGAGGAATTTGCTTAATGAGAAGGAAGGAGAAAGCATGCATAACAGTGATACACCAGAGGAACGAATAGCTCTGTCACCAGGGAAAGTCAAGGGAAGCGGAGGAGTAGCTGGGTACCAGCTCAATGAGAAGCAGTTTTGAGCACATCTGTCCGAGAAGAGTTAGGAAAGCTAGAAATAGACGTTTTTTCATTAGGATATTTCTGTCTTGTTGGACAGTCATTAATTAGATGACACCTGAATATCGATGGAAATAATTCAATCAGAGCTGACTGGTACATCCATCCAGACCCACCCACTAGTTAACTAGGATTAAAAATGGTTATGTCAATTCAATTAATAGTTTTGGTTTGGGGCCTTGAAGAATTCATTAGCATCTAGTGTCTGATCTCTTGCATAACAGCAGGGACAGAGAGTGGGGGAAGTGCTGTGCTCTCTAAGACATAACTTAAGACTTTCAGATTATGACAGAAACACTAGCAGTTCTGCTAAGAACGTACCCCCATAAAGCAAGTCCAACTCACCAGCCCAAGGTCCTAACACTAATGCACATGTATACATGCAGTGCTGTCTCCCATGTTGAAATCCTCAGATAAACCATAGCATCACGGACATGCTGATTACTAACATATTAATGTCTACACTGCCTGTGTGTTTGCACACTCCTTCCACCTGCTAGCATTACAATCTATATTCCTAGCTCCTCTTCCTGTGGAGCACCTCTTTCAAGCCAACTGTTTTCAAGGTACACCTGTGAGTCACTTACCAACAGTAACTCCCCCATACATCGAAGGATTCTCTCCACACAAGAAAATCCCATCCTCTTCATCATCTGTATTCATTGCTGCCTTTCCCTGAAGAAGGTGCACATGCCAGCAATCAATTTCTTTAGGCAGCTTTCCTGTCTTCAGCACTAAGTGACTACTGATCAGATGGATAGGGGAAAGCTGTAGCCCATGGGCAGTAATATTTATCATGGCAGTGAAGAACTTTCCAATTTGGTATGTGACTGGGGGGCTTGGAAGGGAGAAGAGGGCTAAAATTATGCCAGATCTGAATTCTGGCAATTCAAGGAGTCCAGTATCCTGCAGGATGGGAGGCCAGAATAAATAAAATCTATCCCCATCTCCATCTTCCAGCAGCTGAATTCCAAGAGAAATGTTGTTTTCATTTCATCTTTAATCTGCAAATCAAGTTTGTCTTTATGAATAGCATGGAGGGGTGGAGATGTGGGGAGGAAAGTGAGGGGCAGATTAATTATTTTCCCCCTTTGGACTAGGTCAGAGTTACCCTATGCATAAACAAACAAGAGCTCAGAAAATGAACCTTGGTAGGGAAAGTGCAGAGTGGTATTGATTCTCTAATGTTACTGCAGATGCTCAAGGTTTGCAGTAGAATTTTAATGAATTAATGAGGAACAGAATTTGTGCCTTTCCAGTGAACTGGGCAGACTGCCTCTATGTACATGCAAAACTGCAGAGCCAGCTGTTTGGTTTTGTTTTTATCCCACCCATGAATAGCTTCAGATGGCCATGGAATCAGGAACAGAAACACCCATGTGCATTAGAGCCTGCAGACATCAAATGACTAACCACGCCATTAAAAGAAAAAGACTAAACATCACCCAAAAAACCCCAAGGCTTTTCTAACTCAGGTTGGAGATTTTCTTTCTGAGAGTTAAGGCTTGGCTACACTTGCAGGTTATAGCGCAATAAAGCCTCTCAGAGCGCTCTACCTTACTCCCCGTCCACACTGGCCAGGCACGTAGAGCACTCTGACTCCCTGGCTGTAGTGCTCCTGGTACTCCACCTCCGCAAGAGGATTAATGTCTGATGTGCCCCCACTGGAGCGCCAGTGTGGACGAGGAGTTGCGTTACTGTGCTCTGACTGACCTCTGGAAACGTCCCATAATCCCCTTAAGTCAAGTGGCCTCTCTTCTCATTGTTGTGAAATCGGCTGTAGGAATGCGGAAGTGCCTTTTCAAAGCTCTGTTTCTGACAACCACTGCTTATTTGCTTATCTGATCCAAGACAAAGCAAATAGTAAATGCTTGCTTTGAGTGAGTGAGCAAGAGAGAGAGAGAGAGAGAGAGAGAGGCAGGGAGGGTGGGAGTGGTCTGAACTTACAAGATAGCATGCTGACACGCTCTCAGCACCCCAAAAGCCCACTCTCTCTCCCCCCTCCCGCACATACACTCAACACGCTCCATCCTCACATTTGAAAAGCATGTTGCAGCCACTTGAACGCTGGGATAGGTGCCCATAATGCACTGCTCCCAATGCAGTTGCAAGTGCCGCAAGTGTGGACAGACCGCAGCACTTTTCCTACTGGACTCTCCGAAGGCTGGTTTAACCCAAAGGCTCTACAGCTGCAAGTGTAGCTAAGCCCTTAAGCAGATAAGCCTGATTTGAAGAGCAGTGTCTTGGGGAAAGGTGCCAGAGGGAAAGACTTTTATGTCTCAGACCATAGCTGGGTTTATGTCACACATCAATTTTTGACCGTTATAGCAATATCATCCCAGCCTCCCTTAGGCCTACTTACACCCACCTCCTGACTGTAAAGGAGTCCAAACTGCTGAGACTTACCTGCTGAGAAGATGGAAGGAAGTGTAAGTTAAAACAGTCTCCTACCTGTTTTAGCTTTCACCCTCTGAATGGCCCATAAGTTTAACTAATATAGACTCCCAGACCTAGCGTGCATAAGTAGATCTAAAACTAGTGTAAGGGAGCCATATTTTCCTCTCATTTACACTGATGGATATCTGGAGTAACTCTACTGACTTCTGTGGTGTTACTCTCCATTATATTAATATAACGGAATGCAGAAATTGTCTCAGGAAGTCTAACTTACGCACCACTAGTTAATTTGGTTTTTCATATCCAAAATCTGGTTGGTTGATACTTTTAACATAAGTTAAAGTCCTATGGGAAGGATCAATAGAACAGCATCTACCATAATCAACAAAAGGATTCAGAAACCAAATCTCTCCCCTGAGGCAACTTTCTCCCACTGCTGAAGCTTACAATATCAAGAAGCACCCAGCCAACACTCACCACTGAGAACCCTCCAAGTGATAAAAAGAAGGTAAACTTACTGACTACATGTAGTACTTGATACAAACTATAGTTACAGTGAAAGACATAGCTGTGTTCATCCCATAGCCGAGGTGAACAGAGAGAGACCCAGAGAGAAACTGAAACTTAAAATCCTTTGTCTCCTGAGGAATTTCTCATTGGTCAGTTGTCCACCTCTCAGGTTACCTTTAGCTTAACTCCTTACAGGTAAACACTAATTCTAGGCTACTTCACACTTATGACGTAGGCTACTTCACACTTATGACAAGGAGAAAGGCTGGCACTATGAAATAGCCTGCAACCTATAAGGGAGCAGCAAATCATTTCATAACTGGGGCTATACGGAGGGCTGTGTGTGGGGAGGGGAGTAGTGGGAAGAGATTTGCTGCTTTGATTAGGGCAGCAGAATCCATAGAGGTAGCTCTGCAATCCTAGCAGCTCACAAATTTAACCTCTGACCCAACTATTTCATGGGAAAATTGCTGTGGTACAAAGGAAATGTGAACTTACAAGCCCTTTCCTGTCTCGTTGACCTGCTGACTACACTTACAAAGAGGTATTTGTTTAAATCAATGCTGTCACATGTCTATAATTTTAGACAGGTCTGTTTCTTTCATTCCTACTGTGAGCAAGAGCCTCCGCAGGTGTAACAAGGCATTGCTCCACTGATTTCACTAGTGCCACTCCAATTTACACAACCAGAGATCTGCCCCACTTTATTTTTTTTTTCCAGGTAACCCTGCTGGATTTTTGTGATACTGTTTTTATGGCAATGAAATAACCAGTGGTTGCTGCTGAATCCTCACTACCAAATGCGGCCATCTTTCTCTTAAGTCAAAGGCATTCCCAAATTCTGTAGCTGCTACATTGCTTAAACGACTTCCAAAGGAATAAATAAGGGCTATGGAGCAGATTTTTAAAGGTATTTTTGTGCCTAAAGATGTAACTAGGCACTTACTGGAATTTCGAAAGCCCTGGGCACTTAACTCCCATTGTAATAAATGTGAGTTCAGCATTTTGTAAATCTCACTCAGCACCATCTGCATCCTTAGGTGCTTAAATATCTTTAAAAATCTAGCCCTCAGCCTGTAGGGTAATGCAGCTGGATGCTGGTCCAAATCTTTCCTCTTTATTCTCCTAAAAGCAAAAGATTATTTCTTCCTCTTTGGCAGCTGGGATCTGACATCCTGGTGCCCTGCAGTGGTATTAATCATTAAAACACACCCCTCTCCATCATCTCCCCTGAACTTGGGCATTTGTTATGCAAAAAGGCTGCAGCTCAGAAAACAGTTGACAAAACACAGCTCTTAAAGCAGCACAAATGCCAGTTTGAAATGCTGCTAACCTTTCCCCTCCTCTGCCCCAGGAAAAGGGGGACAGTGAGTGTAGGAATAATGGAAAAAAGGTATATCTGCTTGGTGGCAACAGTGTCACATGTAGGGTGAACAGAAAGGAAATGTGAAAAATTGAGATAGGGGGTTGGGAGTAATAGGAGCCTATACAAGAAAAAAAATCCAAAATTGGGACTGTCCCTATAAAATCAGGACATCTGGTCACCCTAGCAACCTGTGAACATACAACAGGTAGTTGACTATTCCCCTGCAGCACTGCTAGGGATGGGAGCAGGGGGATAGTCAACTAACTCCCATGCAACATCTTTCACCCTCATGTGTTTCTTCTCAAAGATTTCTGTCTAATACCGAAGCAGTGCATGGGGACACATTTTCTAGCATGAATGGTGGTACTAAGTTAGTAGGAATAGGACTGTGATGTAACAAGAAATGTTTGGCAGAGAATTCTTAGGGAGAGCCTTAATCATAAGCACGGGAAGTATTTTGGTTTCATGGAGGGAAAGAGATGCGAATTAGATTCTTTACTCTAGCTGAATTCCAAGGAAAATGAGTGCTGACAACTCCAAATTCTGCACATAAGAATATAAGAGTCCAGATTCTGGTACTTTTATTCTCATTCTGGAATAGATTACTCCACAAGTAGTCCAACTGAACTCTATCAAGAGGACCCCTGGTTGTGTGCAGAGTCCTGGTCAACAGGAGTAAGGGTATAGGAATCTGGTTCCTTAGACAAGTCAGACTTGCTGTGATTTCTGACCCTGATTCATACAACCAATGATGTTTGAGCTAAATTTAACCAGAGATGGACAAAGGACACCATAATGGAAGGACAGTTATATAGCACTAAACTAAGACCATGATGTGGAATCTCATCATGAGCAAGGTGAGATTCCACACGTGCTGCAAGTTGTCTGTCTGTCTGTCTGCAAATACACTGGAGCTTTAACACTCCTAGTAACTTTAAGAATTCACTACCACCAACATATAGTGACTTAAAGATGTGAACCCTGCCAGGTACGGAGGCATAGTCGTGATCAGTGTTGGACAAATAGGAGTGTTGTAGTTCTAGCTGTGGACTCTTAACCACAAAAAAAAAAAAAATCTTCAGTGGACACACATATTTATTAAAAAGTAGAAATGTGAAGGCAATGGAGAGAGGGGAGGAAGAGGAGAAAAAGAATAGAGAAGTTAATGAAGGAGAAGTAGCATGGAGGAGGGAAGAAAATAGCATTGGCTCATTCTGTATTTGCCACATGACACGATATAGGATTTACAGAACTGAAGCTGCAGGTAAAAGGACATACAGCATAGCCCGGGAAACAGATAGAGGACTAGTGAAACACAAAGATTAATATTAGGATGAGCAGGAAAAACTAACCAATTCAAAGAGAGAAAGAGAAAGCATGCGGAAAGCTCTGAGCTGTCCTTTTATTGTGTCTCACAGGTAAATTCTGAATTGTAAGTGTCCTCAGTAACAACTTCTGCCTGTCAGCTGGTGCTTCCTCCTGTCCAGACGTAGGGTAAAAGTAAGATAAACCCTCTTCAGATGGCTGATATGTGAAAAGAACCTGAGAAAGTCAACAAGGAACTCTACAATAGATGTATTTTCCACCCCATTTTTCCTACCTACTTTGAAGGGGAAAGCATGTCCACCTGGCAGCTTCGCTATCTAGCAAAGCCAATATTCTGTAGCAGCTCATCCCCATCCTGCTCTGTTCCCAGAATAGCATGGCAGGTTCACTCACTTTGCTTGCAGGAAAATGTTCCTTCTGAAGGGGGATTTTCACATCAAGGAAGCCTTAGAAATCTGCTGCATATTCTTAAGATCAATTAATATTCCTCTTTTTGTTTCTCCTACTTTACCTTTCAGTTTTGATAAGTAAAAAATATAATAGTACTTTGCATTTCTATAGAATCTTTCATTACAGTAATATCAATCATTTTATAAACATTAAAGAAGTCTCATAACATCCTGTGAAGTAGAAAAAGGTACCTCACTTGCAAATGAAATGAAGTCACCTCTGCATTGGAATGCAGCACTTGTTTAATAGAACAAAGCAAACAGCACAGCAGTAAGACAGGAATGAAGAATTCCATATCCAATGGAAACTGCAGGGGAAATGTAGGTTGCTGGACTATAACTACTGCATGTTTACATTTGATTAGGATATCAGAGTTAACACCACTCTCTTACTAAAAGTGACCACAGATGCTCTGAACCTCAGTTGGATGTCTCATCTAAAAGACTTCACCTCCAGCATCACAGTGCTCCCTAATGCAAGCCTGAGCCACTGGTTCAGCATCACCTCAAAAGGAACAGCCCTCCTGCATCAGCACCATCACCTTCTGCAGAATCTAGACGTTCCAGGATGTTCTCCCCACCTAGCCCAAACCCTGCTTAGTTTGTGAAATCTGACCACAGCCCAAGCTGCAGGAGGACACTGTGGGACATACCCTGTTAAATGAGTTTGGTGAACATTTCTGGTTGCCTGCCCTGTTTCCTTCCAAAGCTTCTCATGGGAACAAACCTCCACATTCTAGTGAGGAGACCCTAAGGGCATGTCTACACTTACCTCCAGAGCAATCGATCCAGTGGGGGTCAATTTATCACGTCTAGTGAAGACATGATAAATTGACCACCAAGTGCTCTCCCATTGACCCCAGTACTCCACTGGAGCAAGAAGCGTAGGCTGAGTTGATGGGGGTGTGTCAACAGTTGACCTACCGTAGTGAAGATACCGCGGTAAGTAGATCTAAGTACGTTGACTTCAGCTATGTTATTCATGTAGCTGAAGTTGTGTAACTTAGACCGATCTCCCGCCCCCCGTTCCCAGTGTAGACCAGGGCTAAGTAAGTCACACCGTGGCTTACTCTAATGGGAACATCACTTTACACGCAAGCTTCACCATCTGTTCTGCCGTCTAATTACAAAATATAAAATGAACATAATTCATGGTGGTATCATAAAAAGTGAGCTATAGGTGATTCAAAGCCGTGGGGTAAGCTCTTTATTTAACACAGCAGGCATTTGCTAGGTTGTTCCTAGGTCATCTTTCAAGTATTAAACTGTGAGAAAGGAGAAGGTAACTGCTTTCCCTGGATATCATAAAATGTGTTCCTGGCAAGCAAGGATAAATTCCAAGTGTTTTCCATGCAATCTTAGTTTTACAGTAGTGTGTGTCAGTTTTATCCAAATACACACATGCTTATTTTAAGACCAAACATACAACACCAAACTCTGACAATGAGGTCAAAGTCCAACTATGACACTTCACCAGGGATTTGTGCATGCACTGCATTTTTAATAGCACAGGTGCCAAGGAGGACCTTAAAAGTCATCTACACCGTTATTAAACTCCTCTATGAGCTTTAAAGTCGTCACCCACCAGCCTGGAAGCTCCAGGGGGACCTTAACAGTCATCTCCACCTCCATGAAGCTCCTGGTGCAGCTACACACCTGTCCCCTGAGCCAATAAGTCCCTGGAGGAGCTTTAAAGTCGTCTCCCAACACTCTGAAAGCCCAAGGGAACCTTAGCAGTCGTTTAAATGCCATTGAGCTCCTATAGGAACTCAAAAGTCGTCACACACTAGCCTGGAAGATCCAGGGGGACCTTACCAGTGTCCTCCCTGCCATTAGGCCTCTGGTGGAGCTCAAAGGTCGTCACCCACCAGCCTGGAAGCTCCAGGGGGACCTTAACAATCATCTACACCCCCTTAAGGTCCTGGTGGAGCTAAACACTCGTACACCCGCCAATAAGCCATTGGAGGAGTTTTAAAGACCTGTTCCACCACCCTGGAAGCTCTAGGGGGACCTTACCAGTTTTCCTCCCCGCAAGTAGGACTCTGGTGGAGCTCAAAGGTCATCACCCACCAGCCTGGAAGCTCCAGGGGGACCTTAACAATCATCTTCACCCCCCTTAAGTTTCTGGTGGAGCTAAACACTCGTATCCCCACCAATAAGCCACTGGGGGAGCTTTAAAGTCCTCTCCCACCACGCTGGAAGCTTCAAGGGGACCTTACCAGTTGTTAACACCGCCATTGAGTTCCTGTAGGAGCTTTAAAGATGTCCCCCACCAGCCTGGAAGCTCCAGGGGGACCTTAACAGTCATCTTCGCCCCCCCCCCTTAAGGTCCTGGTGCAGCTAAACACTCGTACCCCCACCAATAAGCCCCTGGAGGAGCTTTAAAGTCCTCTCCCTCCACCCTGGAATCTCCATGGGTTCTGCGGTGGGGGGGGGGTAGTTAGAGTGGGGGGGTCTCCGGAGAGGGTCAATGAGGGGACATGGAGCAGGGGGGGCTGAATGGGTCAGGGGTTCTGAGGGGGGGAATCGGGGTGGGAATTGGGTGGGGGTCAGAGAGGGGATGGGGCCAGGCTGCTTGGGGAGGCACCACCTTCCCTACCTGGCCCTCCTCACAATTTATAACCCCAATGTGGCCCTTGGGCCAAAAAGTTTGCCCACCCCGATCTAGGCTGTAAAATGTGAAGTGTTCTTCATGACATTCTTGTGCACACTGGAGGCCAAGTTTCTCAACTGCATGATATGCTGAGGTGGAATGAGGAATGCCAATGGAAATAAGAACGAGCTCTGTAGTTGTATTCTGTGACTGTCAAAGTGGCAGACAGCACCTGACCGTAACCTGGGGTGCTGTTATAGGAGCTGGTTGTCGTCCCATGGCCTGGAATTTTGCAAATATACACCCCACTGTGCTTTATTAGCAACTAATTTTTTTACTAAATATGAAGCTGTACCCAACAAGCCTAGTAGAATACATGCTGCGATGCATACATATATGGGGTGCTGTAGTGCATACATATCAGGGATACTTGTTCGAGGGATTTGGGGATGTATGCAATTTGAGGCCACTATGAATGACTAGCCTGACTAGAGTTTACGCTACTTTGATTCTTGCACAATGTCAAACCTAATGCTGGGGACTAAATAAATCATTCATACATACTTTGTTGCACTGATCATGTGCTGTGGGTCTTGAACCCAGGACTTTAAGGTTAGCAGGCTAGAGCCTCACCCCCTATACCATCACACTACAATGTCAAACAAAGAAACTGCAGCTAATACCTCACTGCTGGAAGCTCCACCCACTGACTCAGCTTCCTGCTCCTGTCCCATCCCATGTTTGAGCAACTAGTTGCTAGGCCTGCTACTGACCAGATCTCTGGGACCAGTCCCTCCCTCCTTGCCTGGATTCCCACTCCTTGCTCCCAATTCCACTTCTTGTTCCTTCTTCCTTACCTTAATTCCAGAGACTGACTCCATATTGACTCTTGGCGTGATCACTGACTGAGACCTTTGAGATCACACACACATGCACACACACACACACACTAACTACTAGGCAAAACTACCCTGTTACGGGCCCTGACATCAGTTTAAAAAAACCCTGTCTCTGGTAATATGGAGGGGTTGGACTATAAAAAAAGATCAAGCAGTAAATGGCTGTGATAGACCAGCTCTTTGATAGACAGGGAGATGTGATAACTGGCATGGCCTCTATCCTGGATTGATATTGCACATGGTCTGCTGCTAAGAAGTGAATAGTGCTGATAAAAATGAAGAGACCATATTAGAGCTAAAGCCTGGATTGCCAGGATTGTCCATCCTTAGTGGAGTTAAAAATCCATCCCAAATTCAGGTCCAGCTATATAAAGTTCATTGCAAATCAGCTCTGAGATCCTTAGACCTGAGGCAAAGCATCATGTGATTAACTGCACTGCATGAATAGCACTTGTGCCTGATAGCTTAGTATTTCAGATACTGACTTCTGTGTTTGAAAACAAAACAGATGGTCATTTAGGGGTCAATAAAATTCCTGCTAAAATAGGACTTCACTTCTGCTGGCCAAATTGGCAAGAATTTGTAAAGCAAATCAACAGAGATGGGTAGTGATAATATTATTGATAAAGCATCCTCCTTTGCCAAGACACTCTGGGCTGTGTGTTACACAAAAAACCACCTTCTAACATTCAAAAACATTAATAAAAATATGGCTCTGTACCCAGTAGCCAAGGATAAATCAATAACAGATGAACTGGATGAAAGACAGGCAGAAATCAAAGAGAGACGTTCTGGAATAGTATCCGCATATCAGACAAGGGAGTTCAAGAAAAACAGGCACACAGACAACAATAAATGTTTCAAATGTCTATATACTATGTGAGACGCTTAAAAACTAAAATAGGTAGAATTGGAATGCCTGGCAATGGAAGAGGACTGTGACATAACAGTCATTTCGTAAACATAATGGAGTGACACTATACAGAAAGGACAGAACAGATCCCAAGCATAAGAGAACATTGCTATATCTGAAAAACTCTATAGCATCTACTGAGATAAGATTACTGAGTGGAAGGGACTACACAGTAGAAACTGCATGGATACAAAGCCCAAGTCCTAAGAATATAAATCTCTTAGTAGGGTTATGCACACAAGTCCAGAGCAGGAAAAAGGACTTGCAGTAAAATCCTGGTCCCACTGAAGTCAATGGGAGTTTTGCTATTGACTTGACAGGAATCAGGATGTCACCGTAGACATACAAGAACATACACATTACATCAGATAAAACTAAAAATCAAAAATACAGAAATAAACTTTCATTTTCAAAGTGTAAGACAACCACAAGCTAATGGGGGTTAGAAAGAAATTCTCCCATTAGGAGAATCTTATAAGTTTCCTGCTCCTTTCGCTGAAATCTCTGGTACTGCCTATTTGTAGGTGTGATACTGCATTAAACAAACCACTGGTCTAATCCAATATGGCAAATGGTGTTCCAAATCAAGTAATGCAATGCAAAAAGAAGAGAAGGGGCAGGGATGCAGGTAGTAAATATGGACTCAAGAGTGGTCATAATAAACCCACCTACAATAAAAACATCTGAAGGAGATTTTTAAAATTTGAAAGATGTGGATTAAGAGGGATGTCACCCAGAAAAATAGTCAGGTCTACAACTCAGCACGGGACAGGCATGGTCCCTGGCAAACCTGAAATAGGATGGTGAGATGCCTACCTAAAAGGTGGGAACTGCCAGAGCAGTTACCCTTCCAGACTAAGTTCAAAGAAGCTGTCTCAGATAGAGCCAGAGCCCACACTTGGAAAAATTATTAGATTGCCAACTTTAAGCCAGTGTGAAGAGGGCGAGGTGAGAGCAATAGGACCAGAGATGCTCAGACCAGCGAGCAAACATTCTGAACAAACTGCAAGTGGTGTAGGTGCTCTGCTAGCAGGAAGCTGCCACGCGATCCAGTTTCATGACAACAAGTGCACATGTTATTGTGTTATGCTTTAGTGAAGCATACATAAGGGCAGCTGACACAAAATACACAACTGAAAATAACACTTTCCTATCCTGTCTGATGCATGTGGCTTTCAGAAAGTGATGCCAGCTTTCTTATCCTGCCTCACTAGCTCAAAATGTGTCCCAACAGGCAAGGCAGGAGAAAACACTTCTCTTTTCTCCGTGACGAGGGCAAGGAAGCTCCAGCAACCCAGCCAATGACATCAGCCATGCTCTTCTAATCAGAGGTCAAATTGTCAGGTTACATGGAGCTAGAGATGTACAGTTATGTATCACCACTGCATTGATGACAGAACCATAGAAATGTAGGGCTGGAAGGGACCTCAAAGGTCATCAAATCCATTCCCACCCACGTGGCAGAATCAAGTAAACCTAAACAATCCCTGACAGATGTTTGTCCTTGTATTTAAAAGCTTCCAGTGATGGGGACTCCACAACCTACCATGGAAGTCTATTCCAGAGTTTAAATACTCTTATACTTAGAAAGTTTTTGCTAATATGTAACCTAAATCTTCCTTGCTGCAAATTAAGCCCATTACTTGTCCTACCTTCAGTGGACATGGAAAACAATTGATCACCATCTTCTTTATAACAACCTTTAATACAGTGGATTCCAGTTAATTGGGCCACCAGTTAATTGGGGTAGCCACTTAATCGGGACACATTGCAAAGACCGGAAACAAAGCATCCCTTTTTATTTACTCTGGTTAATTGGGGCAGCCGCATAATCGGGCCAAATTGTTCCGGTTCCGATGTGTCCCAATTAACTGGAATCCACTGTATATTGAAAGAGTGTTATGAACTCACCCCCAGTCTTCTTTTCTCAAAATTAAACATGCTCCGTTTTTTCAACCTTTCCTCAATGGTAAACTTTTCTAAACCTTTTATCATTTTTGTTGCCTCGTGTAGACTCTTTCCAATTTGTCCACATCCTTCCTAAATTGTGGTGCCAGAATTGGCCTCACTAGTGCCAAGCAGAGCAGGAAAATTGCTTCCTGTGTCTTATATACAGCACTCCTGTTAATACACCCCAGAATCATATTAGCCTTTTTTTTGCACCTGCAGCACATTGATGACGCATTTAGTTTGTGGTCCACTATAACCCACAGATCTTTTTAGCAGTTCTACCACCTAGACAGTTATTCCCCATTTTGTAGTTGTGCATTTGATTTTTCCTTCCTACATAAAGTACTCTGCTCTTCTCTTTCACTTGCATTGAATTTCATCTTGTTGAATTGAGACCAATTCTCCAATTTGTCAAGGTCATTTTGAATTTTAAACCTATCATCCAAAGTGCTTGCAACCCCTTTCAGCTTGGTATCATCTGCAAATTTTATAAACATACTTTCCATTCTGGTATCCAGGTCATTAGTAAAAATATTGAATATTACAAGACTCGTGACTGACCCTTGCGGGAACCCACTTGATATGCCCTCCCAATTTCACAGCAAACCATTCATAACTACTTTTTGAGTACAGTTTTTCAACCAGTTGTCCACCCTCCTTACAGTGATTTCCTCTAGGTCACATTTCCCTGGAATGTCATGCAGAACTGTTTCAAAAGCCTTACTAAAATCAAGGTATATCATGTCTACTGCTTCCCCCGCCCCCATCTACTAGGTCAGTAATACTATCAAAGAAGTAAATTAAGTTCGTTTGGCATGATCTGTTCTTGACAAATCCATGCAGACTATTCCTTGTAATCCTATTATCCTTCAAGAGCATATAAATTGATTGTTTAATAATTTGCTCCAGTATCTTTCCAGGTACAAACATTATGGTGACTGGTCTATAATTCCCCGGGTCCACCTTGTTCCCCTTTTTAAAGATAGGTACTATGTTTGCCCTTCTTCAGTCTTCTGGGACCTCTCCTTGTCCTTCAGGAGTTCTCAAAGATAATTGCTAATATCACCGAGGCTGCTTCAGCTACTTCAGGGGTCGGCAACCTTTCAGAAGTGGTGTGCCGAGTCTTCATTTATGCACTCTAATTTAAGGTTCCGTGTGCCAGTAATACATTTTAATGTTTGTAGAAGGTCTCTTTCTATAAGTCTATAACATATAACTAAACTATTGTTGTATGTAAAGTAAATAAGGTTTTTAAAATGTTTAAGAAACTTCATTTAAAATTAAATTAAAAGGCAGAGCCCCCCAGACCAGTGGCCAGGACCTGGGCAGTGTGAGTGCCACTGAAAATCAGCTTGCGTGCCATCTTTGGTACCCGTGCCATCGGTTGCCTACCCCTGAGCTAGTTCCTTACGTACCCTAGGATGATACTCCTATCTAGACTCATCTCATAAAAAATACTTCAGAGACATTAGGCAACATGAGAGATATTTAAGGGAATCTGCATTTCTAACCCCTTGCCTATGACATACACTTATCCATCAAAACCAGTAGATTCTTGGATTTACTGAAGCTACTGGAGTGGGAGAGGGTAAAATTCCAAACATAGCAACAACTTCCTTTAGTTGCAAAAGCAACAAACAGCCCATGGTCAGTCACATCCAGAGCTGCGAAGAGGGCTAAATCAAAACATCCATGAGAGATACTAGCACTAGACACAGAGAGAAGGTTTCTACTGACTCTTCCCCCAGCAGAACAGGAACACTGAGGTAATGGCAGATGACTTTACAGACATCTGCCCTTTGAGATGCTGCATTTGAAGTGCACAGAAGAGAACTGGTTTGCTAAATAAATGCTACATCCTGATCTTAATTGTGCAAATGTAAAGCTACCTTCAAATTTGATGAATGTGGTTAAATAATAGATGATCAAATAGCTTTAATATCTTACTCAATGCTGGATTAAACTCTTCTGGTTATGTGATCGTACTGCCAAATTCAAATTGTTATTAGAAGGAAGAGTCAGAAACCCAGCAACAGGGGTTATTAAACACAAAAGATTGCTAGATATAAACAATGTTCAGGCCATCACACAAACTCCTTGAAGTACCGAGGTAGCAACAAAGATCAGATCTACAAGAAGACTGTGCACCTAATTAACAAGGTTTCAAAAACAAGCAGACAGTTTTGTAAATTGGGCTTCTTAAAGGGGTCAGGAGAAAGGCACAGTTGGGTGGAATCAATCATACATAGGTACATGCAGGCAGCTCATTAAAAACTCCCTTAGTGCTGAATCTACCTCGGAATAAGCAGGTCAATTTGTCTTGAGCCTCCAGGAGATACCTTCAGGGACTTGGCAAATGGAGGGAAGGTAAAGTCAGTACAGATAGAGAAAGGGAAAACAAAACAGAAATAATCCCTCCACACACACACACAATTTGACTTAACTGTTCATCCATGCACCAAATTGCTACATTCACCTGTAGAGTCCACACATCCATCTGAAAACAGGCTCTCCAGGGACGTAACAAGCAGTGTGACAGCAATGGAAGGGTGAAAAGTGAAGCAAGGGAGTCAGGGTTCCCATGTGGTGCTAAGCCACAGCTCTCTGGAAGGGGTGATGAGGATACACACTGCCCCAGCAGGATATGGAAGGACAGTACAACTAGGTGCAGTATTTGCATGGGTCCAGCATTACTGGTCTGCATGGAAGGGTTAAATGGGACTAACATGTCTTATTTGCCTTCCCATAGGAGTCTCACACCTATGGGGGTGTTAGGCTGGAACAGTCGTTGCCTCAGAAGAGGTGTCCAGGGACATAACGTGGGTAGGGTGTGTCCTTGTGCCAAAACGGGGGCTGGGCACAAAGAGAGGCAACAGACGGAAAAACCTGACATCCAAATTAAAAAGAAGTAAACCAATACCTAGATGGCAGCCTTACAAATTCTTGAGATACATTTAGGCATCTCCACGGCTGACAAGTTAGGAGACAAAGTGAATCTTTTCTGAACACTAATTAAAACCTATACCAGGACTTGCAGCAGCTACCCAAGGAAACTGCTTGCCAACACCTCTACCACTGCCTACCACACAGGCCCGCCATTCTCTTTACCATGATTTTTGCATAGAAGAATCGTCCGTCCATTTCCTTCTGTGTTGGAGGTGACAGATTCCTAGACCAAAATCCTGGAACTAAAGTCCATAGCTAAACACCTAGTCAGCTTCAGCAAATTTTAAACAAAGTGCCCAGAAAAGGTTAAAAATGTGGTCAAAAAGCAGAAAAAATAAATTTCACAAAGATTGCAAAGTATCCATGTTGACTCAGCATAGTTCATCCTACTCATCTCCCTCAGCCCAAAAGCACCAGCAGCTTTCTGAAAATAAAATGGACTAAATGGAAGAACTGTTTATATGCTGGATTTAAAAGAAAAAGAAATCTGAAAGCTACAAAAAAACCACCAGAAAAGAGAAAGAAATCCAGAGGTGATCATAGAGTCCCTATGCTTGAGTTCCCATTCAAAAAAAATTGTGATTACATTTTCAAAAGTGCCACGTTAAGATTCCTATTTGAGACGCTTTAAAAGGGCCTGATTTTCAGAGGATAGCTGCTCAACACTTTCTAAAAAAGAGTCCACTTTGCGGTATCTCAAACTGGGCACCAAAACCACTAGTCAATTTAGGCCTCAGACAGGTTTCACCGTATAAAGAAAAAACACTTGATTCAAGTTACTCAAGGTACATAAAGTCATGGCTGAAACCATATGAAGCTGTCTTTAAGGCAGATGCCTAACTTCCCTCATCAAGAAAACTCACTGGAGAGTGCCACAGCATTCAAAGAGCCAGAAAGACAAACACACCAAGCGTACTTCACAAGAGGATTATTGCAGCCCTACACAAATTCATGTCCTGTATTGTCATTGCTCTGGCTTCACTTATCTGGGTTAAGAGACTACACTGGATGATTAGAGACAGAGCTAGAGCTCGGTTTATCGAAAATCACCCCAACCTCCAGACTTTCATGTAATGTATATAGTACAGGACATTGCATGGGATACGGTTCATTTTTCTATTCAGTCTCTACATTTGCCAAGAGAATAATTTGGCTCGGAGCTAGGAGGGAGATTAAACACACCTCAGTCCTTCTCACCCTCAGCCCATCCAAAGGGGAAAGGCTCTTCAGAGCTCCTGTGGACAAAGCCAGTGGCCACATATTGGAAGAAGACAACTGTTTCAAGAGGCTAAAGAGAAAAATCAGTCCATAGTTTGATGCTGGAATTTTTCACAAGGCTTGAGGGAACTAGGGTGCCCTGCTCCCAATGAAATTCAAAGGAACCTAAGTCTTTTAGACTCCTTTGAAAACTCTAGCCTTAAGTATCTTCTCTAGAGCAGAATCCTCACCAGCAGAGGTGGTTTTGTCACAGTCAGCCTTGGATATGTTTTAATTGATGATCTAGAGGAGGAAAGATTCATACTCCATCACCGATCACCTGGCCTAGCCAACCTTAGCCTTTATGCCCCAAAATATGTGCGTGTGTACTGTTTGCCCTAAAATCCTGATTCTTGTCCTGATACAGCGGCAATCGCAACTACAGCAAGAACCTATTTTTTTAAAAAAAATTCTATGACTTAAAGCTGTCTGTGCAATAAGAACATGATAATCATTGCATTTCATCTTTATTTCTTCTCCCCTTAGCCTCTGTGCAGCAACTTCTCTATCAGAAGACTGGGGCTTAGAATTGAACATCTATTTCACACGGACTTAAAAACTACAACAGTGTGTGACACTGTCTAAATAGACTCTCGTTTCATGATACTTTTATTAACACTGTCCCAATTAAACAATAGTCATTGCCATTCACTATCATTAATGGAACCCCAGCTTAAAACTGAATTGGCAAATTATATATATGAGGATAAAGTTTTCAAAAACACCTAAGACTTAGGAGCCTACATGCCATTCTGAAAAGGTTACCCAAAAGTAATTTCAGCCATTGCATCTGCCCCCACAGCCCCCTGCCAATTACTGTGTTTTTTCACAATCACTTCCACACACCAAGCGAGGAGAAAAAAAATTAAATATGAAGAGCACTCAAACAAACAATAGTGGAAACTGACACAATACAAAAGGAGAAGACGATTGCACACAAAGGGCTGACAAATAAACACCAAAAAAGAGAAAAATAATGTTTTTCTCTAATATTTCAGTTATTGTAATATTGGGTGTTGATTATAATAGCAAAGAAAGTTTCGGCAAAAAGTACAACTTTTAAGTTGACAGTGTCACTTTAAGCTAAACTGGTTACCTGGAAAACTTCCCAATAAAGCCACAATTCAAATTGAAGACTCAATCCTGCTCCCCTTGAAGATGGTGCCAGAACTCCCAGGGACTTCAAAGGGAGCAGGATCAAGTCGGAACAGCCTATCTGGTTTCCCCATTGCTTTGAATTAATTTCCTTTAAAAAACTAACTGCACTAACCTCATTCTCCTTTGCACATGGATGGCATTTGTTCAGAATTGCACAAAAACCCCATGACTTTCACTGGTGAGCAGCCACCTACACAACCAGTCCCAGGAGCTGCAGATAGACTACTCATGCGAGTAACTGCTAACCATTGTTAGATGTAAAAGGTTCATACCAACCAGCCCTCAGCTAGTCTTTTTCACACATGCATAGTTTAAAAACTTAAAAATATTTGCCCTCGAACAGATATTTAGGCCTCTTATGCCAAAGACAATGATTTTTTACTTCTGAAGTATGAACTTTTAAAGAAAGGAAGTTTTAATGGATACTCTGGCGCAGCCTGAACTAGTATGAGGCAGATGTGCCTCTACAATGCACTCTGATGCACTAGGTATATCCTCACCAGAGAGCTCTCTCATTACATCTCTGTCAATCCAATCTCCAGCTCAGGAACTTGCCCTAAGAATTTCGGATAAAGCAATTGAGTGGAGAAGGGGACTTGCTCTGCTGCTATCGTTTTAATGCTCAAGTGGTTTTCTTAGCACAATTGTGTTTATTTCTGAGCTGCCTTTTTTTTTTTAATTGGATAATAAAAGGGAATTGGTTTTTCAAACCCTTGGAGACCTCCCCAACAATGTTAGATCTGATTTTCTATTTTTCAAAAGCGGTTAGAAATATAGTTCTGGAAAAGATAAACAATCTGATTTGTGAATTCTCTCTTCAGTAGATATCCTGCCCCCCCCCCCAAAAAAGAAAAAAGTCAAAAGAGGTTTGTATTTTATCATCTATGGGTCTTGGAGATTTAATTATTTTCATTAAGTTGCTCTTTGCACAGTGTCTTTTGAGTTCTGGCTCTTATCTATCTGTATTTATTTCAACAGAATTGACTGAACATGCTTTTCGAGTCCCTCGTACAATCCGATGTATATGTTTTTGCCATAGGACAAAATCAGTCTGTTCAATATGTACACCTACTGCTCTTGTGTAATGATTATAACGTGAGTTCCAAACCTGGCACGTTGCTAAGTCCCACAGCTGTCACTTGTTATTTAGAATTCTAATTGAGGCGGAATCTTGCTAGCCAAAATTGAACACCCACTTCACGAAAAGCCAGCTCGCTCTCACACACACACACGACTGAACCATTTGGATAAAACAAACAACCAGCCCAGTTCTACAGTATGCACAAAACACTAACTACATTTGAGCTGAACCCCATTTCTTTGTTGAAGGCTGAAAGTTTTTCAAATCAACTTCATTTGTCAGGCTCTTGCTTTTCCTGGTTCTGGACAGAACTAGAAAAAATAAAATATCACAAGCAAGTCTGTCCTGTCAAAGTTTCCAGAGAAACTTGGAAGACTACATCTATATTGCAAATGCTACAGCAGCAGAACTGCAGCTGTGTCACTGTAGTATAGGCACTTCCTACATTGACTGAAGGGGTTTTTCCATTGATGTAGGTAATCCATCACTCCAAGAGGAAATAGCTACATTGATGGAAGAATTCTTCTGTGGACCTACCTGCATCTACACTGAGCAAGCACAACGCTCGGGGCATGCAATTTGTCACAGCTATGGAATTAGGCTGATCTCAGGGCTGATAAGGTTCCAACTGGCAGAACAAGCATTCAGGCCTTTGAAAACCTTTCAAAGGTTGCCCATTATCAGCCATTCTCACACACCATGCTTTATTCAATAAAATCCTACCTTCACCTTTCTGCCCATAGACACTTACCTTCATGTGCACCCATACCACTCACACACATTCCCCCACTAACGCAGTCACTTACATTCTTTCCTACATCTCCACTAGGTCCTCATCCAAAGCCCCTGAGGTCAATGGCAGCCCTTCCACTGATTTCAGTAGGTTTTGGATTAGATTTGTACAGTACAGCAGTTCTTGAAAATGATCCACAGTTTCATGAATGAGGCCAAAGGTCTGTCAGAAAGAGCACCATGCTGACTGGATTTGCATTCACTGCTGGGTTCTTCCATTGATGACAAAGGTTGCTGAAATATATGAAAAGAAGCCATGCATCCATACCATCCCTCTGAGACACCTTCTTTATATTTGTATGGACAAGGACAAACAAAACAACAAGATATCATTTGTATTTTCATTAGCATGCCCAACTCCCATTCTCGAACAGGGCTCCATTGTGCTAGGCACTGTATAGTTACACAGGCAGAAACAAGTGTAAAACTCGTCATCTAAGCAGGCAAACAGTGAAGGGAATAGGGGATAACAGTGTGTGTGTGTGTGTGTGTGTGTGCGTGAGTGTGTCCGCAAAAAATAAACACACAAATTCTTAGGTACAAATAGACATTTGCTTTCAGTGGCCTCAGGGATCAGTAAAGGGACGATGTTAGTGTGTTAAGGACTGGCATGTTTGTGGGAGAGGGTGTGGAGGCTGGCATCACAAGGGGCTCACACAATAAAAGGTGGAATTAAACTACAAGAACATAGGTACCACAGGTGTTTACTGAAATGCAGCTGGCCTCTGATGGGGTTTAGACTGATCCTTTTTGTTTTATGTTGGTTTTATTGCCTGTCCCTCCTCTGCTGCTGCGACTGCTTCAGTTATTCCCTGCAAACCACAACAGTTCTTCCCATTGATTGCACTGATGCCTACTGACAAAGGCAGATCATTTCAGCTCCCAGTAACCTGGTCACCAAGCTTAGCTATCAAGTTTGCTCTGCTTTCTCGGGTAAGAAAGGAACTGTACTTCCTTCCAAAACCGTCTTTCCTCTCAGTGAAACGATTTAACCCTCTTGAGAGATAAAAGCAAACTCAGCTCTAGGCTCAGAACAAAGTGCTCTGAACTCAGCAATGTCACGCAAAGGACCCCAGAGTCCCAGCTAAGATTAAACAGTCCTCTTTCTGTTCGTCCTGGTGGAAACTTTGCCCGGAGAGAACAAAGAAAGGAGGGTACTACAACAGTGTTCAAGAGGCACAGAAAGGGAAGTATATTTTACTGCTAGTTTAATCTCATTAGCTCTGCAGTTTCATGTGTCCCTGTTCTTTCTGCATCGTCATTAGTCAGCTTCCTTGATTCCCCATCCAGCACGGAGGTACAATATCTGGCTCCTAACCTCACTGCTGTAAGAATATCTTTTACATGACATGCGCAATTCTGAAGAGCTGCTGATTGGCAATTAAACACATGAGTTCAACTACAAGTGACCGGACTCGATTGTGTTCACTTGGATAGGGTGACCAAGTGTCTGGTTTTCTCTTTTTGACTGGGAACACCCAGCCAAAAAGGGACCCTGGTAGCTCCGGTCAACACTGCCGACTGTACCATTAAAGGTCTGGTCAGCGGTGCTGCGGCGCTAAGGCAGGCCAGTCCCTTACCGGTCCTTTCTGGCACTGAACTACACCCTGGAACAAGCTAGGAGCTGGGGGGGCAGGGGTGTCCCTGTGGTGAGCAAGAGGAGGGAAGGGATGACTGGCATGCCTGGAGGAGCTGCCCCAGGTAAGCCCGTGCCCCAACCCCTACCAACCCCGCCCCAGCCCTGAGGCTCCACCCAACCTGGAGCCCCTCCTGAACCCCAAAGCCCTCATCCCTGGCCCCACCCCAGAGCCCACCCACCCCCAGCCCAGAGCCCGCACCCCCTCCTGCACCTCAAAGCCCTCATCTCCAGCCCAGAGCCCTCACCTATACCCCTGCAACCTAACCCCCTGGCCCAGCCCTGAGACTCCCCCACAATCCAAAGCCCTCTCCTGAAGCCCAAACCCCTCATCCCTGGCTCCAACCCAGAGCCCACACCCCTATCCAGAGGCCTCACCCTCCCTGCACCTCAAGCCCCTGCCACACCCTGAACCCCTCATCCTTGGCCCCACCCTAGAGCTTCATACCTCTGCACCCCCTCAACCCAGAGCCTCCTCCTGCACCCCCAGCCAGAGGCCTCACCCCCTTACACACCCCAAGCTCCTGCCCCAGCCCAGTGAAAGTGAGTGCGGGTGGAGGAGAGCAAGTCACCGAGGGAGGGGGAATGTAGTGAGTGGGAGATGGGGCCTCGGGAAAGGGGTGGGGCTAGGGTGTTTCGTGCCATTAGAAAGTTGGCAACCCTATTTGTATGGCAGGGCAGAATAATTCCCTCCACTGCAGGAATCACTGAGTGAAATTCGATGGTCTGTGTTATGCAGGAATCCAGACTAGATAAACATACAGAAGAGTCCTGTCTAGCCTTAAGAGTTTATTAAATGGGAGCTGAGTTATTTTGGGGGAGTGAGGGAAGTTTTTGCCCCAGCAAAAAAGAGTTACAGGAGAATTTGCTAAGGAGGAAAGATCAGTGTGAGGAAACAATGGAATGTCAATTTTTCAATTGTTCTACTCTGCAAAACACAAAATCAGGATGGTTTGGGGCTTTGGGTGGTGTTGCAAAGAATGCAGGTTGTTTCTGTGTTGCAGATCTGTCCAAAGCCCTTTTTCAAACATTGTCTTTTTCTTGCAAAATGATCAAATGTCCACCCCAAAAAATCTCCTGAAGCTGAGGAGCCTGAAAAAGAATTGTTGTTTGCCTCTTCCTGCACTCCCAGTGGACAACAATCTTTGAAGCTCTTTTTGGAGCCATTACCTCATTCTGCCTCAGCCATCAGCTAGTATCTTTCCCTAGAGATTAAATTCCTAGCTTTCCAGCCAGCAACTTGGAAACCTGTCTGTGCAGAAGGCTAAGTTTGTAGTGCCATCTACTGCTGTCTCATAATTTAAACATACAGGCACTTACACATACACACACATACACAGAAAGCCTACAACAAAAAGTCTTCTCCATTTCATTTTCATGTAGCTAATATCCAAAGCGGTGAAACCTCTTAGTTCAGACAACTCTTGGAGTCAGAGTCCGAAATTTCAGATATACAAAGACCTCAAAGGGTTCAAAGTCATCTTCGGAGAAGACTAGACCAGACTTTTAAATTCCCATAAATGAATCCTCCCCCCAATATCAATCAAATTCTCTCTCTTCAGTTTCAGAACTCATGAAATGAACAAAGACAGCATTGTTTTTCTTAGGCCTTGTCTACCAAAAGAAAGGTTTTTCCAGTATAACTGTACTGATAACTCCCCCGTATGGTGTGGAAACTCAGCTTATACAAGCAAGAGATTCACCCCCTCCCCGTAATGCTCATACCAGTTTCCCAAACTAAAGAATATATACCAACAAAAGGATTTATATGCTGATATAACTTAATCTCCACTAGGGATTTTTGTTGGTTTTAAAACGTTGTAAAGAATCATACCCCTAATCAACATTATTATATCAACAAAAGATCTGGCCACAGCCTCATAAAGAGCACACAAACTCCACAGGAACGTTAGTTTACAACTGCTTAAAAAGAAAACCTAAGTAGGTCACGATCTCAAGAGTTTACTCTTCCATTAAAGAAATTGATGTTAACAGATATAGCAGTATGAGCACAAGGACTGGAAGCCAGGATCTACCAGGTTCTAATCCCACTGCTCACACTGACTCAGAAAGGTGTCATATTTTTCATGAAAATTTGTTGCAGAAATTGAAAAAAATTACCCACGTTATCAATAAATACTTAACTGCCTATCTCACATGAATGCTAGTGTTTGAAAAGCACGTTGCTGGTAAGTACTAAGCATTACAAACATTTTGGATAGATATCTTCCATAGCATCTTAAATCCCATTTTCAACAGAGTCTTAGCCATCCAGATGCTTTTGAAAATTGT
Source organism: Dermatemys mawii (assembly GCA_007922305.1). Lineage (NCBI taxonomy): Eukaryota > Metazoa > Chordata > Testudines > Dermatemydidae > Dermatemys > Dermatemys mawii. The sequence goes on along the minus strand of ML677332.1, from coordinate 2,953,658 downwards.
GTCATTTATCCGTTTGACAACTGATATCCCTAAAAGTGTATGACACAGAAAAGTCTTGTAAAGAAGAACAGGGTGAATTTTTACAGGGAAAAAACAAAACAACAAAAATACCAAGTGGGAACATTCATCTAAATGATTTTTTTCTTATAATTTTTTTTCTTAAATCAGATAGGAATATAGGGTGGACCTGAATTGGGAAGGGACGTGAAGGTAAGAACAAGAAGTTAATGGTTGAGGTGAGGGAGAGCGGACTCAAAGAGAGGGATAACATACAGCAATGGGCTAAGAGGATGATCTTAGCAGCAGTATTTTGAATAGATTTGAGAAAGGACAGGTGAGAGATGTTCAGGGCTTGGATGAGAGTTTGGTGACTGTGGGAGAGAGGGGAAGGTGCTGATCAGTGGGGCTGCTGGTGGGCGGGAGCTAATGGGGGCTGCTGATGTATTACTGTGGCTCTTTGGCAAGGTACATTGCTAAATTCCAGCTCCTTCTCAAGATCAGGTTGGCCTCCCCTGTTCTAAATTATGTAAAATGGTAGGATTTTTTTCTGGGGGTATTTCAAATAAATGTTGGTTTTTTAGTAAGAGATTTCAAGATGCATTACAGTCTGACAGTCCAATTATAGCTCACAATTTAATTACTTTACCTATAGCATCTTGTAACAGTTTGACTTTTCAGCAGAAACAATTGTTGGACAATGTTAAGAAATATAATTTGTTGGTTGCAACCCTTATGGGTATTCTTGGTTGAAAGCCATATCATATAGTTCCATATTTTAATTTTTTTTATAGACCAAACAGTGCTCATTTTATAATATCAGCACTATCCAGCATTATTTGTTTCTTATACGAATATGCCATGTGATCCAAAAATGATGTATTTAATAACAATGAAGCAATCAAATATCAGTACTGTTCTTCTGATCAATCATGTTTATCACAGTAATTTCTAAAGATCACCCCCAAACTATGCCAGGCACTGCACAAACACAGAGTGGCAGAAAGACTGTAAACTCTTCTAGGCAGGGATGAGCAAAAATGCAGGCCCAGGATGGAGGAAAGGGGGATAACCCAGAGTGAACTATGTGATGGAAGATGACATCACATTCCCCTCAGATGAATTATAATTCCATGGATCAGAAGTTAGGCATGAATTGCAAGCACAGGCCCGCCATCAAAATCTCTCAATTTAGTAGCGCGGAGAGAAGGGATTGGAAACAATCTCATTTTGATTTTTGACTCCCTTTCTATACAATTATGGGGCCTAGTTGTGTTGAACTTACTATCCTCCATTGGCCTGCACAGAAAAGAGGCAGTAACTATTATACTGATCATTTTAGACCTGCTAGCTTCTCCATAACCAAACCATGCCATATTCTACAGTCCATTCCCTCAGTCACTGGGGTTTCCCAATTATTTTCACTATTTTTTTTAAAATCAGGCAAAAGGAGATGGGGTGGATCTATCTGATAGCAATTCTAGTAGATAGGTTTGGCAGCCCTCCATGATTATCCTGGACTCTCCAGGAATTAAAGATTGATCTTTAATTAAAGATTATGCCATGTGATGAAACCTCCAGGAATACGTCCAACTAAAACTGGCAACCATACTCATACAGCCAGATTTGGCCCATGCCCGTACTCATGTTAAAGAGTACTTCATTGTGCAAGCAGTCCCATGTAAAGCAATGGGACTACTTGAGGAATAAGGCACTACTCATCATGAGTAACGGTAGAAGGTACCTAACAAATAGGTAGCTGGATATAAAGGCAAATCTTTCTCTTCTGTTAACAAGCCTATTTTTCTTTCCAGTTAAATTCTGCCCCAAAAGTTCAATTTTAGGGCAATTCCACAGGTGGGAAATAAGTGTCCATATTCCTTTAGCAGAAAAGGGAATAATTCTCCTTGACTGCAGGATCTCAGGTTCATGACAGTAGCTGCACCCCTTATTTCATCTGGATGAGCACTTACTCATACACGTTATCCTGTTGAAACCAAAACTACTCAGATAAGGGCTCACCAGCCTGCGTATGGCTCCACAATCCAACCCTTAGTTTTCTATCAATTTCTCTATCTATTCCCTCCCCTTAGAAGCAGAGACTAATCCCATAACATTCTCTTACAACATAAGACTGCAACAGCAGCATTCCTCCTCCTGTTTTAGTACAATAAATTCTGTGATGGGATAAAGACACAAGGCCTGAGCTAATACTAGTGGAAGAAGGGGAAACTTTTTGCCAGTTAATCCATCTATTGTTGTCTTGTTTCTAATGATTTAAAACTGGCTGCCTAGGACAACTGGGAAATGTTAGCGATCCTCAGACTTTAATACTCAAAGAGATTTCTGGCCATTTTAGTTATTCTCGGTTTCATTCTGGAGAATGACATATACAGAGGGGTGGGGAGCCAGATTCAGCAATTTCACCTTTTTTCAGCATTTCACGACTAGGGCAGCAAACATGGATTCAGCCAAAGGCGCTCCTTCCAATTTAACATTGTCAGAAGGTTTCTGGTAGAGGTGTTTGCTCAGAACCTAATTAATGACCCACCTCCTCCCAGTGCTCCTGCTCGGGGTGGGGGGTGTCAACGTGCATAGATTGAAATATTTACAGAGCAGGCACCCAATCATATATTTGTTTCATATATTTGTCCACCTGTTGGTGACATGGGGGATTGGCTATATATTTGGAGTATTTTCCTCTTCCAGACATAACACGCCAAGGACTAGAGTTGTGTCTCTAGAACAGTGGTTCTCAACCCACAGCCCAAATTAGCACACAGCTGCAGCTCAACTGTACTAAAAAAAATTCAAAATTTGCCACTCAGGTCTGGCAGAGGTAGGGCTGGCTGAGGGGCAGGCAAGAGGGGGTGGGGTTCTGGGCAGTGAGGAGGTGGGGGCACTGGAAGGTTTGTGGGTTGTGCAGGGCAGCATAGGCCTGGGAACTAAGGGGATGGGGGGGTACTGCAGCACCCTGCAGGTTTTACTTAGGGTTCCAGCTCCTGGCCCCGCTCTGTGGAGGGGTCTCTGGGTGAGGGGCACTGGGGTCTGTGGTGGGTTTTAGCGGGGGAGGCTGGGCATAGAGGTTTGTGGGGAGGTCTTGGGGCAGGGGAGCACGGGGTATAGGAAGTTGGGGGGGTGGCATGTGGTGCAGGTCTGCCCCTGAGGGGAAGGAGCAGACTGGCAGTGCAGGGCTGGGTGAGCCAATGTGTGTCTGGTGCAGTGGTTCTCCCCCCGTGGCTCACAATGGTAAATAGGGTGAGAAACATGGCTCTAGAACACAGCCTTTCCTAAAGGGCAGAGTGTCCCTGCACCACCCAAGGAGCTGTACAGGGAGGGAACTGCAGCTCAATTCTCTTCTCCTCTTCCTCCTAGTAGGTGCTGACACACCAGCTCAGTTGTGCTGGCTAGTGCGTGATGAGGACAGAATAAAGGCTCCACCCAGTTCCTACCTCTTCATCTGCTGTGTGTGCGTGTGTGTGTGCATGTTCAAGGGGCAAGCTTGTGTTGTGCTTTTACCTAGGCAAACCCAGATACAAGCTCCAGAGATCCTGCACAGAGTATAAGGGGAGAGTCTTGCCACCCCACCCAGGGGTGCAGCCAGCCTCGTAGTCTAGCCCTAAACAATGCTTCCCTCTGACATGGGCCAGTGTCCTTCAAGCACTAGGAGGTGATGCCAAGAATCATTTTTTTACTTGTGACTTATGCTAGAATTGGAATGAATCTATTCAGAGGTGAAAGGCAAATGTGGCAACTCAGCTGGGTGGTGCAATGCTGGAAGCTTTAGACACTAATTAATTACCTCTTTTTTAAAAGCAGTGGTCCCCCGAAGCTGTCAGGGGGTGTCTAACAGTGCTGCACACCAACCAGAGAAACCATGTTTCGGATGGTTGCAGTTCAGTGTTTAACACAGCGGTGTCCAATAGACATTCAATGCTAGCCACAGCGCTAGCCACACTTGTGGTTTTGAATTTTTCTTATTAGCCACATTATAAAAAAGCCACATGCATTAGCCACAATTCAATAGCCTATTAGCCATATGTGGCTAGTGGCAAACGTATTGGACACCGCTGGTTTAAAAGAACTGCATTGTTCTGATTCAGAAGCACGGTGAAGCAGTGCCAGACTTTTCAGAAAGGTATCAGTCAAAACTTGATAAGGGTTAGAAACTTAAGCAAAAGGAGGGTTTGTTCAGCACTAGCAAGGCAGGCCAAGTGTCTTATTCTGAGGCGTCCCAGTTACTCATCACAGCTCAGATGTGTCCAGTAGGTAGCACTGTGCCAGTCTACCCGTAACACAAATTACAGTAATTCCCCTCCCACCCACCTCCCTGCAGTGTTCTCACTGGTATGAGAGAAAATGTTCACAAGACAGTTCCAAGGCTTGAAATCCCTAATATTAGAAATGACCTACAAACATGGGACATTTCCATAGAGATCATCGGTGTTAACTACTAAACTTCTCTGCCTCTAACCTTCTTCCTTTGGTTTTTGTTACTGTTTGTTCTCTATGCGAGACTTCTTCCAAATCATTATTTTGCAGATTCTCTTCTTTACTAATGTTTTATATTGGCTAGTGCATCATCCGTTGCTTGAAAGAAAACTCTTTATTCTACTGATGGCAGAGGTGCTATTGATCCTGTCCGTGCTTCAGCAAAGGACTTGGTATGAAAAGCAAGAGACACTGGAAACACAAGCAGAAAAGGGAAAAACACAGATCCATACATCTTAAATGAGTTTTGGGAAAAGAAGGTGGGAACGTGTGGAGCAGTTTGGGGAGCCACAGAAGGTAAAACAGCGTCAATATTAATCTTTTAGCAGTGCTCATATTGCCCTGAGAACATATCCAACCTTGGAAACAAAAGAGAGTCTCTAGCGAAAGGAGCCAGCACAGCAGAGTCTGGGGTTATAAGCACCAAAAAGTTGTTCATTTCACTGACTGTCATGGGGAAACTTTGTGAGTGGGGAGGGTGGAAGGGAAAGAATTTGGTTTTCCCTGGGTATTTCACAAGGAGAATATTCTGCCTCGTGATCAGTAGCAGCGAGAGATCTGTAAACTTCAGAGTGCTGGAAATTCAGCACAGGAAAAAGCAAGTCTCTATAGCAAAAACATATGTGGGCAAGTGTTCCATAGCACATGTCTGAAGTTGGGAGTGTTTACAAGCCCATGCAGTGATACGACAATTAGCTTATATAACAGCTCTCAGGGAACTAAGAACACTATGGCAATTCCTTTACAGGGATGCCTTCTAAGAATTATAGGCCAGATTCTGATACGTGTAGCCCCATCTTAGTAGTACCCTACTTTATGAGTGTTAGGCGCAAGAATTGATCCAGGGAATTCTGGGTAGTCCCTGAGCAGAGTTGCAGATGAATCTGCACTCTTGCCAACCCTGAGAGAGAGCTGCATTCTAAACATCTTTTACCAAATGTCCTTCACTCCCTGTTAAGTGGAGCGTTAATGTCAACAACTCTCTGTTTTGTCTCACTCCCTGTTTTTTTGTTGTTAAATTATCTATCTTTTCTGTCTCCTGGTTTCTGGTACTAGTCAAATGTGCTGATAAGAAAATACTGAAACAGCATGTATTGTTTTAACTTGTAATAAAATACTACAAGTTTCTTACTAACAAAGGGAGAAAATGTGTTGCTTAAATAAATAATTTGTAACGTAACAAAACTGTCTATAAAAATTTACTAGTTGTTAGAATGGGCAGCTGGTTCTCTTGGGAGATGGGCTGCTCTCTATTGTTGTGTGCACTCTTCAATAAAAAGCCTATTATCAAACCTTGCTAATGTTGCCTGTCTCTTTGCAGTCAAACAACAAACTAGGCCAGTCTGGGCTACAGTCCCTAACATGAGTAAGGTCTGATTTCAAATGTGACGCTTTATAGAGGAAGGAACTGTTGACTCAGACTATTAGAATCTAGCTCTATGTAAATAACTGCTGGCAGTGTAATAGCAGTTAAACTACCAGTGGAGTGGTTCACGTTCCCAGCTTTGTTGGTCAGGCCCTCAGTCAATGACACCTGCAAAAATTCCCAGTATTTTACCCAGCAATGGGAAAGGGGAGATTTTTGCTCTAATTTCACAAGTTGTACAACAACTTGTACTGTCACAATGTGAGTACAACGCTTAATCCAATAAAGCATGCCAGAAATGTTTAAAATCCAGGCCTTTGGGATTTCCTCTTCTATAAATGCATCACAGTTAGAACCAAGAATGGATGTGAAATACTGAACCCACTGGAGCGACATACTAATGTACCATTTTTCCACATTTTAAGTGGGAGATGACCATGGGTGAATGGAGAGGTATGACTTGCACAGAGCCTATCAATAGGAACAGAGGGAAGGTACAAGAGAGTAGAATTATACCTTAGAAAAAGAGAATCTAAGCATTTGCTCATTCCAGAACACAAAATGGCAACAGTCCACTGGAGACATGGGTTTCTGTCATTTAATGCAATGCTTTCTCTTTAATTTTGGGGAAACCCTGCTGTTTCTATTTAAAAGGCAAAAGATACCAAAATACTATTTCTTTTCTGGCTTTCTATTGCCTGCCACTAGATAACCATCTAGAAAAGTTAAGGAAGAGAAACAGGACAAGGGGATAGCAAAAGCTTTGGCAGGTATTCATACAAAGATGAATCCTGCTTGCACAGACACTTTGAAAACTCTTTTCTTTTGGTTTCTCAGCAAGTGCAGTAGCCATATGACTGGCGACAGCTTTTAAAACAAAACCCAAACCATCAATCCACGATCGCAGAATTTTCAACTGTTGGAAATACATCCTTTCTGCTTTTCTTTAGAGAGCATCCACTTAAACCTATATGCTTGTTAATAGCTTATATTTATTTACTCTCTTCAGTATGAGAAGCCAGAGATGTGCAACAGTTACAGCTACATACCCTGCAAACCTCATTCCAACACGGTCATTGTCAGTCATCCCTCCTGTGCAGGAAGCATGTCAAAGGGAAACAAAATAGAGTGTGCTGCAGCATTTGACAGCACCTCCTCCCCACTGCTTGCACAGCTATCCTGGTTCAATGGTATTCTCTTTTCAAACAGCCCCCCATCACCACCACCCAACGCTTGGGGAAAGCTCCAATGTCTTCAGGGGAGAAAAGCAAACCCTTTTTGTCTGTCTCTCTGAGCGATTGCTAAGGCATTGCCTTTGTGAAACACTCCAAAGAAACAGTCTGCCGTCAGCCCTTTGTAAATGCATGCACACTGCATGCAGAAATACCTTGTAAAATATATGTATATATCTGTACTGGATGGATGGAATAAAAGGAAGCAGCGCACGGAGAATAACCCTTGAGGGGCTGCTGTGGCTAGTTTCATACAGGGCTGTTCATGCCATGGTGCTGAGGGATTTCTCCAGCCCAGGCTTCAGCCAGCTGACAGTGCTATAATCTCAGTCGGAAATGGACGATAGCCTTAGAAGAAGCAAAAGACTTAAAAGGGCAAGAGAGCCAGCGTTCCCAGCTTTGCAGGAAGCTTTGGGGGTAAGCTGGGATAGACATCAGGAGATATTTCTGCCCCCAGCAGCGTGTGTGAGAATGCAAGTTGGAAAACAGACCGCAGTCCTACTCAGACGCTTTCTATCAGTTTATCTGAGGCTTTAAAAGGGCACCCTCTCTGTATTTCATAGTGCCTCTTAGTACCAGGCCAACTCGGTAGACTCACATTAATTTATCATGTCTTGATTTCTTGGTATCAGAGCATTACACTAGTGCTGAAGGAAGTTACCTACACTCAATGATTTCTGACGCACAAGGCACTGCAGCATGCATGGAAAAGACAATTGTATAGTAGTGCTTGATAGAGGGAATAACACTGTCACACACACATACAGCCTTTCTTAAACCACTGGCAACACATGAGAGAATGGAGAGTCTGTAGTAAGCAAAGGATCACTTCCAAACACAGCTCCCCACACTATCCCCCAAAATGCCAATACGGTGTTGCCATCATTTTACGACACTCCGTCCTTCCATTCCCTGATGACGATCCACCACGGGAAACTTCAGATGGAGTCACTGAAGATAGGCACACCAGCAAAACACCTTGCCATGCAGAGATCTGGACGGGGCTACTTTGAAACAGGAGGAACTCCCTTTCTCTTTTGCCTCACCAGTCAAGTCACTTCATCTTTACATGGGTAACAGCATTCATGATCCATATCCCTGACCATGTTCCCTCAATCAGCCTCCAAACCCCTCACTGTCCTGCTTCTGGCAGAGAAACACCCCCTAGTTGGCTTTTACCAGCTGCTTTATCTATTAAAATGATGACGTAGAGATGCATGCACGTACATGCCATCACGTGTGCTCCAGTGACGCATGAGAATTGGGGAAATCCAGGCCACAGAATAACCACCTCAGACAACCCAACCTAGGCGAGGCAGGCATTGCATTCTACCCACAGCTCAGAGACGTTCACACAAGGACCCACAACGGCTGGGCTCCTGATATAGGGCTTAATGCTGCAAGGTGCTGAACTAAAAAAACATTTAAGCATATGTTTAACTTTAGCCATGTGACTAATCCCTCTGACTTCAATGAGTCTATTCATACACTTTAAAGTTAACCCCTGTATTCAGGTAGTCAAAGGCATACATACAAGTGACCTTCTGTTCAGTATGTTTTGCCCTATACTGGGATTGCGACCTATCTGAGTCGAGTACAAAGAAGCAGGAGGCTATGTATATTACCTTGATCCTGACTTAGCGCAATCAAAGAAAGATCGGCCTACACCTTGCTGACATCCAAATTCAGAGCTCACAAATTGGAGGAAACAATAAAAGAACCTTTCAAGACCCAGGGTTCCCCCACCTTTTACTAAAAGAGGGAGCACAAAGGCAAACATCTCTCAGTCTCAGACACGTACTCACCCAGAAGAGAAGGTTGAAGACAAACATTAGGTACTTGATGCACTGCAGGCAGTTGTGAGCCATGCTGCACCTCTTCAGCTCTAGGAGAAAAATAAACGAGAGATCCAGGTAAAAGACAACGTACTTGTTCCCCTTGGGGGACGTGTACTTAGCCTTGGTGGCTTTAGGGCCCGGGTTGGTGTGGAATCCAAAAAACGAGTTGCTGGCGGCCCCAAACTGGCCGCCATACATGCTGCTGTAGCGACGGAAGGCGCCATTTGAAAAACTGTAATCCTTGCTGTCCAAAGAAGGACTCCTGTGATAGGTCGATTCATCGGTGCTAGACCTGCGCATGGTGACTTCCGATTGTTCCACGGTTACTACTGATGTGATAGTTGTTGGATGTTGGCGGTGGGGGGCAATACGTTTATTTATATTTTCCTCTCGCCTTATCCCCCTATTGCTTTGCACCAGCTGTTCTTTTGTCTGCCATTCTGTCAAGGAGTTAAGTGTGCTGTAAAGCAGAGGTTGGCAAACTGGAGTCTGCTCAGCCAGGAGTTAGGGAATAGCGTGTTTCCTTGTGAGAGACACTTCTGACCAAGTAAACATTCCCTTTGGTTTCACGCTTCCCCACCCAGCCCACCCTACTACCAAAAAGCAAAAGAAGAGACAGAGATATACTGTACCCAAAGCAATTAATTTTAAAAAAAGGAAGTATGGTCTCGCTTTTGTCGCAAATGCCATATAAACCCCTGGCTCCTCATGCTAAACACACACACGAGGGATGGTGCACAGACTTGTGGGCAAGAACAGAAATTATCCAAAAGGCAAGCAGCTCCCATGCCCCTTTCCTCTTTGCCACATTGCTCTGCCCTGAGATGCTCAGCTCACTTTAAAGATCCCTGCTTCTCCTCACACTGACAGAGCGTATGGAAAGTGAGCCACGGAGCTTCATTCACAGTGCTGCTGACACTCCTCTGAGACTCCAGTCCAATCATGCTCTCTGCTAGTATACAGTCACAGCTCTGTGGTCCATCCCCGCATCTGAAGCGAGAGGCAGAGAGAGAATGAGCGTTCTTACTGTAGCTTATGAATGCCTGCTCAGCATTCTCTCCGGCTCCTGCCCTCCCCCAACCAATCACAATTACCCTCAGACAACATTACTCTGCACCACCACTACCTTGTTTAAATAAAAACCTCCCCTTGGTTTCCTCTCAGCAAATCCAACATAAGCTGCTTTTAACCAATCACTGCACAGGTGGAGGGACTACAGTATGTATCTTAGATTTAACCAGGTCCATTCCCCTGGGTAATTCTATTCTCTAGCAGTCCTGTGTACATCAAAGCTCGGAACAGGTTTTAATCATCCTAGCTGCTAGTGGCTGCTCAGATTTATAGTTCTCAGCAAAGAGCAATCGAATTTAGATTTGGTCTGAAATGCAATTGGTCCTGCAAGAATTGGGTGTGCATACATTACACAACCAGATTCACAGGCGCACATATAGAATGTGCTGCATATGGCATACACATAAAGAGCGCTCTAGATGATGGCAAATGTATTAATTAATCCCTTTATGACTATCAATCAGATTTTAGACCAAAAAAATCGTAACAGTCCCATGCATATATATTTGTTTTTGCAGGAGATGCTATTGAAATTCACTTGTCTGAAGACCGGTCTGACCTATCTATTATGTTTACTCACTGTGGAGTCTTCTCTTTTTACTTTTTTTCAAATCGGCATCATCTGACTTGTCACTCACTTTAATGCTATTTCATTACATTTGCTTCTCTACCTATCTGTTTTTCCACACCACGTAATCTATTGGGTTGGCTTCATGCTCCGTGTGTGGTGCTCACCTCTCCACAACTGGCTCACGCTGCCCTAACACTTCAGCAACTAATAGAAAATCTTTCACACAACGCAACTTTTTCAGAGAGGAGGGATGTGCTTGTAGTTAAAGCATTGGACTAGAATGCAGGAGAGCTAGACTCAATTCCCTGCTCTGCTACATACTCCCTGTGTGCCCCTGGCAAGATGTTTTTGATTTCCTTCTGCCTCAGCTCGCCATCGGTAATATTAACATCTCATTTCTGCCATCCTTTGTCTGTCTTAGCAATTTATATTGTAAGCCCATGAGGCGGGGACTGTCTCGTCCTATGCATAGTGGGGCAGGGTGAAGAGGTGGCTGGCTGATATTTTTTAAAGCTTTGTTCAGGTAAAGAAATAGGTCAGCAAAAACCAGGTCATGAGCGCGCACACACAGCAATCAATTTATTTAACAGCAAAGTTGCCTTTCTAAGTTCATTCCTGCAAACAAGCCCCTGATTCAGTTCACTTATAAATTGCTAAGACTTCCATTCATCATCTTCCCCAATATATAAATCCACAGTATACACCTGCTGCTACTATTAGAGAGAAAGCACTGCAGTAAGTGCTAAGAACATTCCAACTCTGGCTCTTAACCCACATGCCTCTACAGCCTTGCAATAAAGCATAGCTTTTTTGTACCCCAGTTTCCTTGTCTATAAAAACAAAAATATTTCACAAGGGGAGCTCCTCCTGGCCTACAGCAGCTGTCCCTCTCTTTCCTTCCAGGTACAAACTCCATCCCCAATATAAAGTCCTTCTCCTTTAGCTCAGTGTCACAGAGTGTGGGGGAGTCAGGGCCCTGCATCCCCCACTTCCTGCGATTCACTGTGACTCTCAGCCAGCCTGTAAAACAGAAGGTTTATTAGATGACAGGAACACTGTCAAAACAGAGCTTGTAGGTTCAGAAAACAGGACCCCTCAGTCAGGTCCATCTTGGGGAGTAGGGAGCCCTGACCCCGGTTCTGGGCCTCCCTCTGTGTCCCCAGCCAGCTCCAAACTGAAACTCCCTCCAGCCCCTCCTCTGGCCCCAGGACATCACCAAATCTCTGTTCTCCAAGACCTTCAGCTGGCACCTTGCAGGGGAGGGGCCCAAACCGTCAGTTGCCAGGAGACAAGGTGTCTGCAACAATCACATGCCCATATCCCACCACCTAGATACTTAAGAAATGCTTAGGGGAAACTGAGGCACCCGCACAGTATTCAGAGGAAACATTAAGAACATTCCCACTTCGTCACACTCAGGACAGCCACTTCCCTCTCTGCCTTCCTGCTTCCGCCTAGGTATATTAGGCAGCCAGACCCATTCGGCTGATGAGCTCAGCCGCCTCAACCTTACAGAACCTTAACCCTTCTCTACCTAGCCCCTGATTGCTGCAGATATGCCCAGGAGAGGATGAAAATTTCAATCATCTGACTTCTATGAGGTGGCCCCAGTGTCTTCTTAAGACACAGATCAATAGCGTACCCTGTCCATAACAAGACTGACCCACCTCACAAAGGGATGATGGGGATTAATGAACGTTTGATACATTTTTTTAGATTCAGAGGACTTAAGTATGATAATAGCCCCTGCATGACCATCTCAACACAAATTGTTTGCTATCATCATATAATTCTGGTTGTTTCTTTTTAAACCACTTTGCTCATATCAAACACATCTAGCTGCCTCTGGTGCACACATCCACTTGGTGCAGCCCAAGGTACCTGGCATCTCTCAATATCCCAGAATGAGGATAATGAAGGGAATGGTAAGTCAAAGGGAATTTCCCCATTCATTTTAGAAGCAAGCTCTCTGTGCCTCTGCCCAGGCCATCCAAGTTTATCCTCACAAGGGTCCTGAGGATACTCAGGGATTGTAATAATTAAACCTCCCCTGTTTCCCATCTCCTTGCTGCATAGAGCAAATTCCATTCTCCAAGAAGGGAAACCCATGACCGCTTCACCTAAAACAGCCCGAAAAGACGTCCATGGGAAAGAGTGAAGCCCCTCTGCAACAATCCCCATCACTACTGACACGGGGGATGGGAGAGTGGTATAGGATGGAGGAAAGACTAGCTTTGTGCTTAAAGGAGTGGCCCGAGAAGCAGAAGATTCGGGTTCAATTCTCAGCTCTCCCACAGACTACCTGTCTGAGCTTGCACAAGTCACTTGGTAGCATAATTCGTTTTCTGCAAAATAGAGGTAACAATACTTCCCAAGCTCATAGGGGCGCTGTGAGATTAAAATCATGTCTGAGAGGCTCTCAGCTACTGCTGTAATGGGGCCATATAGGTGTGACCACATGCACCCCTGTATTCACACACTACTGTGATAACCTCTATACAAATTATGCCTTGTGCGGTATCATCTGAAAATGAACAATGAGCTGGTAAACATAATCAGGGTGAAACATGTGTAGCAATATTATACGTGAAGTTATGAACATAAATTGAAATCATGACTGAAGTGCATTCACCACTTGGAGAATGAGTGAACCTGCTTCTCAAAGACAAAGGATAAGCTGACACCATATCAAAGCAGATAAGCAATCACCTTAGAGATGGAAACAGATCTGCATCTTAGCAAACAGCAGCCCAGAACCTCTTTCAGCACTTTAGTGGGGCAACCAACGTAATAGATCTGGACTGTCTAGGAGAGAGCTGCACACACATTTTTTGGGGGGAAATCCAGGACTGGGAGTGTGTTTGGGTCATCTTATAACTAGTAACTAAGGCTGCTGGAAGCCAGAGTGTAGCTGGTGTATGCGGACAGGCTGCTTGTGTCCGAGTTGGTGGATCAGGGCCATGGCTATACACACTCAGGGAGGGACCTGCATGATGTCTGGGAGGAGCCCAGGTTGGGAGCTATAGCAAAGCATTGAGAGGCACCTTAGGTTGCAGAGCACAGGTGACACAGCCCCTCACAATACGCAAATAAAAAGAACTCATGAACTAAAAGAATGGAGTGGTGTATGTAGGTTGCTAAGCACTGCCCCTTTCTTAGGGGTCAGCAAACACCCATGTGTCTCCAGGATGTTCAACGTGAGAGGTGATTCACACCATTTAGCACACACCCCTTGTGAGCCTACAGAAATGCACAGGATTATAAATGAAGCAATATAAAGAAAAACTACATATAATGCATCTCATACTCTGCTGAAATAATTTCTTGCCACCATTTATTATTAACAATAGTGCCCCACAGTGTTTCCAGAGTCTAAAAGGGACCAGTTTAACATTTCCATTATAAACCCTATTTCTGAGGGGCTCAAAACTAGTTCATTTTTACTGGCCTCCAGATGTCACATTACGTGCAAATGCCATTCACTAAAACAGGTCTGACTCTCCCTCATGGCAAGAAATCAATCACCCAATAAACAGCAAATTCTTCTTTTCCCTCCTCCCTCTTCCCCTGGCTTTGCACTGTAAGGTCATGGGGAATAGGAAGGAACCTGACACTCTTGAGAAGATGGCCCAGCACAAATATTAAAACCCACCACACAATCAGTCCTTAATGCACATGTGTGGATTTATTTATAAAGCCAAGATGTGAAGCAGAAGAAAGTTTCTAAAAGTGGCTCCTGGGTAATAAATAATAAACAACATACAGGGCTACCTTTCAGACAGGAGTTTTTCCACACTGAGGTGGCCAGACATATAATATAAAGGATGGTTCCAGTTCAACCTTCACCACCCCAGTGACAAAATGGCTCACAATAATGGCAGCTCTTTTAAGGCAGCATTTCTCAAATGCGGCCAACTGGGGCTTTTCTTGCAGCCACAGCCTTCTGGGCTGTTATGGGGGGTGGGGGAGGGCAAAAAAGCGAGTGGCCCCTCCTCCCACTTAGGATTACTATATCTGAACTTTCAAAAAAGAGGACAGTCCATTGGGGGGGGAGTGTTGCCCTGCCCCATCCACTCCCTCCCACTTCTGCCTCCTGACTGCCCCCCACAGAACCCCCAACACATCCAATCCCCCCTGCTCCTTGTCCTCTGATTGCCGCCTCCCGGGATCCCTGCCCCTAACTGCCCCCTCCCAGGATCCCATGCCTTATCTAAGCCTCCCTTCTTGTCTCCAACTGCCTCCTCCTGAGACCCCCCCCATCCTAACTGCCCCTCTAGCATCCCACCCCCTACCTGTCCCCTGACTCCTATTCCATACCTCCACCCTGACAGACTGCCAGGACTCCCATGTCTATCCAACCTCTCCCCTCAACCCCTCTCCACACCCCCGTTTGCCTGACAGGCCCCCGCCCCAGAACCACTGCCCCATCCAATCCCCCTGCTCCCTGTCCCCTGGGACCCCATGCCCCTTCTCGATCCCCCCAGCCCCCTTACCATGCCGCTCAGATCAGCGTGTCTGGCTCCGCACATGGAGCACGCAGCCCTGCCCCCCAGAGCATTGCTGGTGTGGTGCGCTGAGGCTGCAGGGAAGTGGGGAAGCAGGGGAGGGGCTCTGTCTGCTGGAGGCCCCGATGTGAACGGCTCAATCTGGCCCAGCCACCCTGTCAGCCATGCCGCACCCTGCATTAGGAGGGAAATCCTGGACCATTTTAGGTTTTTACAAATTCCTCCCGGACGCTATTTAAAAACCAAATAGTCGGACACATCTGGGCGTATGGTAACTCTACCCCCGCTTTTGCTCCTGGATGCACTGACTTGGTGTTGATTGCTGGGGCACCAGCAGGGGTTGGGCTCTGGCCCCTCTTTGGAGACACCCCATTGGAGGCACAATGCTGGAGAACCAGGTGGCGGTGAGATCCCCACCTTCCCAGGGTGGTTGGGCTCAGGCTTTAGCCCTGGAGTGGTGGGGCAGCAGGCTCTGACCACAGGGCTTCGGGCTCCAGCACATGACTGCCTCCCCCCTACCCACCCCCATTGCTCCTGGCTCCTGCTGCCTCTCCCAATCCAGGGCTTAATTTGTCCTGAGGCTTGATAGGGTTGAGTAAGTCTGTGAAAAGCAATACTTTTATGTCTGTTAATATCACTTTTCACACCAGACTTACTAGCTAGCGATAAAAAATTTACAATGATTTGGAAGTATACATATGCCTATTTATTTGTTTTTCCTAAAGCTAATTAAGTATTTTAGGAACCATTGTGAGAGCGGCCACCACCAAGAACTGTTGGCTGCACTCTGAGGCCACCAAAAAAATTGTCCTGAGAACCCGTTTTAAGGTATCTTTTTGGCAGGGAGTTTACTATTCTCTCTTCCATCTAATACCTATCTGTAGATATTAGATGGAAGAGAGAGTAATATATAGTAATTCAGTGCCTGATAACATGCACATATAGAATACACCTCTTTTTGATCAATTCTGTTATACATTAGAAATTCCTGCAGGAGACGGGAAGAAGTTTTGCACCTCAAATGCAGAGCCCTATAAAAACAGCACTGCCATCAAAGGACTAGATTCTGACTTGGACGATGTGCCCGCAAGGCACATAAACCCTCCTAACCACTATCCAAGGGCTACCTGGACTTTAGATATGGGTGATGATGAGTAAACAGGGTTACTCTCTTGTTCTCTCCTGGGAGCAAGTGGGCAGGAGCTTTGGTCTCCAGCCAGAGTAGGAGAATCAGTCCAGGAGAGATGAAGTAATTTTCTGCTGATATTGACCATCAATAAATTAAATCCCTTGTCGAGCAAGGAAAAAACAGGGAAGGAATCCCAAACCAGTCCACATTAATCTTTATTACCCATCCACTTTCCACATTCTCAATTGCATCTGTACTTGTTATTCTTTGGTCAGTTCATATTGATTCTCACATACAAGAAAGAAATCACTGTGCAGTCTCACTAACAGAGATTCAGTTGGTGTGGATTTCAGTGGTACACTAACATTTATATTGTGACAGGTCGGTCCATGTTGGTGTGAGTGGAAGTGTCATGTCATGGTGAAGTAGATTTGCGTCACAAAATCCTGGCCCATGGAGCAAAACAGATTACACAGTAATAATGTAAAACAAAGTCCTGGCAACAGATCGATACTGTAACAGGCTTAGATGTTAAAGGCAGAAATGTAACATTTCCATTACCCTTTCACATCCTCTCTCTGAGCAATCTCATCTATTTACATGGCTTCAGACATCATCTCTATACTAACAACAAAACTACCTCTTCATTTCTAATCTGTCTCCTTCCATCCAATCCCACATCTTGATCTGTCTCTTTGACAACTCCTCTTAGCTGCCTCATCTTCTGCTCACGCTTAAATAGGTGAAAACCAAATTCTTTATCTTCCTTTCTGAAACTTGCTCAACTTCACCCTTTTTCTATCACAATTAACCAAACTACCATCTTTCCTGCCAAATGGGCCTGTAATCTGAGGCTTATAGTTGACTACTCCCATATCCAGGCCATCTCCAAATTCTCTCCTTCGTCCTCCTCAAGAGTTCCAAGGTCTATGCTTACCTTTCCATCACTATGGGGTAAATCTCACAGAGTCAGGTTTGAAGTCAACTGAAACCAATAGGTTTTGGATCACGCTTTCATTGCATCCACCTTCGCTACTACATCTCCCTCCTCTATGACCTCTCTCTCACACATACACACACTTCCCTCTAATCCACACAAGATACAGCCACTTAACTCATCTTCTTTCTTTGTCAGTTTGTTCAGGTCACTCCTTTCTTTGAATCATTCCAGCAGTTCCCCATTTGTTATTGCTGGAACTGTAAGCTTCCTGTCACAGTCTTCAAAGATCTAGATAACTTTGTCCCTGCCCTTAATCAAGCTGGTCTCAACTTGCATTGCCCCCTCTGCTATGCTCTAGCAGTGTTCCTACCCTCAACAGCTCATTTGTGATCTTCTCACATAAACCCTACCATGATTTCTCCCATGCTGCCCCCAGCATATGGCACAATAGTCCTTTGCTCATCTGCAAGAATCCTACCTTGTCTTTCTTTCCAAGAATGTTCACCTTAAATTGTGATGATGATTCCAGGGCAGTCAAATCTATTACAAAGTAGCCCACTGAATAAAAATGGCAAACTGCTGCAAAAAAAATAATATATTTAGGTATCTCTCTCTATTCTTGCACCGTGCGTACATGCAGCACGGCACTCTGCTAGATCGAAAATGACAAATGTTCAACCGTATGTGGTTCTAAGACCTAATACTACTATAGGTTACTATGATGGTAGTATTAGGTACTGTGTTCTCTTTCATGGGTTACTGTGATGGTTCCATGGGTTAGTATGATAACAAATCAATTATGGGTTTATTAATACACAGTAAATACTTAAACATGTTAATTAAATATACATACACAGAGACCTTCAATGCTTCACATTAAAGCATTAATTAAAACTGATTGCACTGCTTCTCTCTCTGCAACAAGATAACTAGTAAATACACCATGTTTGTGCTGATTTTCCAATGCATGTGTAATGTCTTAAGAGCTGCTGTGAGCCTCACTCCCCTCAGGGGCCCAACAGTGCAGCAGCGTCTCCCTGCTTGATCCAGTGGCTGCCAGCCCCTCTCTGTGGCCCCAGGGCTGTGCCTCTATGGGCTGCTCCTGCCCTGGCCCGCCCCACCCTGGAGCTCCAGGTAAGCACTGTACCCCCAACCCCCTCCCAGAGCCTGCACCCCCACCCCATCCCCACATAACCTCTACAGCCCCCAAACTCCCTCCCAGAGCCTGCAGCCCCTTCCCCTTCCCACATACCCCTTCCTGCCCCCAAACTCCCTCCCAGAGTCTGCATATCTCCCACCTCCTCCCTCCCAGAGCCTACAACCCCAACCCCAACCCCGCTTCTGCACCCAAACTCCCTCCCAGACCCTGCACCCCAATCCCCTACCCCAGACCTACACCCCCAACCAAACTCCCTCCCAGCCCCTTAGGCAGGTGGGGGGAGGGGTTTTTTTGGGGGGGTTCTGGGTGGCATGAGTGACATTATTGGCCCACTGCGACGATTTGAGGACTGGCACTGGCCCTAAGGTAAACTGAGTTGGAGACCCCAGTCCTAGAGGTTTGTTCAACTATTTGAATTTACCAGTCTTTTGGTACCCAAGTGCCCTAACTTTTTATTTTTTTTTTAAAGAGCTACTGATGCCACCAACAAAACTTTGAAAAACATTCAACTCAGAAGCAATTCCACTTATACAGCAGATATGTTTGCTATAATTATCTTTCCTTATTCCTTATAAATTAAGGAAATTTGCATGAAAAAGGATATTCACTTCTCAACAGCTCTTCCTCTCCTCCTGCTGATATACACCTGAAGTCATGATCTTTGGTTCATGGCATAATTAATTGCTATGGAAATAATAAAATCATAGATAGAGAGAAGATATTTTGGGCATGATGTACAACAGCCTTTATTTATGCATGTGCAAAGTTGCATACACAGGAATTGGCCCACCTTTTATGCACATTCACCTACGTGCAAAGGTAAAGTGCAAATGTGATGGAATTTACACCCACAAACTCAACTGGGCACATGTGATTTGCTCATGACAGTTCTAGCACCTGCAAGCCCAAACAGCAGTGCAAAGAAAGCAGAGGAGCGGATGTGTGTGTATCAGCAAAGTGCTTGCCCCTAAACCCAATGGAATCAAAAACTGTCTGATCCAAAATCCTCTAAGTTCTGTGTGCACTATTTGGAGGCCTCCTTTTTCATAAGGAACCCTTTAAATTTGTTGTAAATTTCTCTAACACAGGATTTTTCCCTGGATGTTTTAGTGCTTTGTCCTGTCTAATATTTAATGGTCCAAGTGAGGTGCTTTCACAGTTTTCCTAGGAATAACTGTTTATTTTTATGTCATGAGCAGAGAGGATTATTGCTTCAGATGAGGGATAAGCAGCTCTAGCAGATGAACTCTTAAGAAGCGAAAGACCAGTTCTCCTGCCAATGCCCTCAGTAATAAAGAACAAAGGAACAGAAATGCAGAT
The DNA here is from genome assembly GCA_007922305.1 of Dermatemys mawii. Lineage (NCBI taxonomy): Eukaryota > Metazoa > Chordata > Testudines > Dermatemydidae > Dermatemys > Dermatemys mawii. The sequence goes on along the minus strand of ML677332.1, from coordinate 2,934,039 downwards.
CACATGTGACATTCTGTACAAGCTGAATTGTTGCCCAAAGAGAATCTTTGCCAGACATTTCCATGCAGAGTCAGCAGCACTGTACAGCACCAGTGCAATATATATAGTAGCTTTCTTAAAATTAGGTTGCATCTTCTACCCTGGAAGATCAGCTGAGGTTCAAAGAAATAGCACTTCAAACACACTGCCCGTACACATGTTCTCGCTGTCTAGTACAAAGTGATGAATCAGATATGAAAATCACTGCAACTGCCCACAGGCGAAAAGGGGGAAAAGAAACGTCATTGGCTTTTAACAAAGACAATCATTTGTTGTATCCTAGCCAGCGTATGATTTTTATTACTCTCAATACTCCAGCTGCAGAACAATAAATTCAAAATTAACTATTAGAAGATGCATGGAAGCAAAAAGTTACATTTAAAGCCAACATTTGCAAAAAGCCTAAAGTTTAAGCTCCTACATCCACAAGCAGGCTCCTAAAATAAGTTTAGAAAGCAATGAGTACCCAGAAGTTCTCACTGATTTTAATGGGAGTTGCTGGGTGCTTGGCACTTTTGAAGATCAGGTCACTTAGGCCCAATTCAGCGAAACACTTGAGCATGAGCTTAATTTGCAATTCAGTGGACCTGTGGGTGGCGCATGAACTGCAGGCTGGGGGAGACTAGCCCCCACCCCCACCCCTTCCGCTCGAGGCCCCGCCCCTTGCATGCACCTCCCCCCGTCAGAGCTCAGAACCCCTCAGCACCTCAGCCACTGGCCCCTGCCCCAGGCTAGCCCCGTCAGCACCAGAGTGCTGGTCGGGGGGTGCGAGGGGTTGCAGCTGCATGCCACCTGCCCTCCCAGCGCTGAGGCCGTGCCCACCTGAGCTCCCGGCACTCTAGAGCTACCCTGGGGCGGGGGCCAGAGGTGAGGGGCTCCCGGCTCCAGCAGGGGGACATGCATAGAAGAGGTGGGGCTGGGGGCTAGCCTCCCCGAGCCTGCAGTTCATGCAACAGGGCCACCGCACAGCGGGACTGGAACCACACTGCTGCCTGCATTTAGAAAGCAATGGGTACCCAGAAGTTCTCACTGATTTTAATGGAAGTTGCTGGGTGCTTGGCACTTTTGAAGATCAGGTAACTTAGGCCCAATTCAGCGAAACACTGAAAGCAATGAGTACCCAGAAGTACCACACTGCTGCCTGCATTTAGAAAGCAATGAGTACCCGCTGCCCAAGAGTGGAACTACTCATGTACATAATGTTAAGCATATGCTCAAATGCTTTACTGAATCAGGTCCATATTTAGGGGTGTGAGCTGATTTTCAAAAAAGTCCAGCTGGTACCTAACTCCCTTAGGCTCCTTTGAAAATCCCAGTTGAAATATAAACAAACTTCTGTTTTTGAAAAGGACTTGAACTCCTGTGGGGAGCTACAGTTTCTTTCTGACTCATTTTTTCCCATTTGAAAGATAGTAACTTTTGAAGATAATTAATAGAACATTACTTTTTATAGGAAGCTAAACCAAAATATTATGGAGGTCCTTCAGCACCTATCCAGAATGTAATCCTTATAAAGCAAGCTTCACTGGAGAGCGTTTAAAATTAAACTGAAATATGAAACAGTCTGCAGCAAATTAAATGGCTTAAATAGAGTATTTGGAAAGGATTAATAAACAAAAACACTAGGCGACTATTAAATTTTAATATGAAAAGTCAATGCACCCGCTTAAGGAAAATGTGACTAGCCAGATATATACAATGCCATTAGCTATTATTCCTTGCTTCTTGATGTATAAGGAACCATGGAGGCTTATCTCATCCTAAACACTGACAGTAAACAGCAAGGGTTCTTTCTCCCTGACACCTCTGTAGCCACTCAAGTGAAGAAGGGGGAACTCCTGCTACTTGAGAAATTTCATGTGCAGGCAGGGGCACAAGCTTTTGTCTTCTGACTCCCCATTCAGTACTTAGCATACAGAACAATGAGAAATCAGATCTGGCTTTAGGCGCAGAATCAGCAGAGAAGCATCAGAATAAAAGATTGCAACTCACCGCACAATGTAAGTGCCTGAAAATGAAAACCAACATTGAAATTCACAAAATATTTTGTTTTAATTATAATAAAGATATTTAAGACCTAATTCTCCATGGGCGTAAATTGACCCAACTGAGGTCCCTCTTCTCCTAAATGTTATACACTCTCTAGCTGCCAGGTCAGCCAAGCTGCTGTGCCCAGCTTCTGCCCCTGGTGGCAATCGGTTCTACCACCTAAGCAACATGAGGGACCTCAGGCAAATCTGAAAAGATCTAGTCTGACTTTTTACAAATCTTTAATTCCTATCAGATGGAGGCGGAGATGTCACTCTCCTTACCCTGTCCTTCCTTTTCTTTCCATTCCTTTATTGTTTTTTGTCTTTCCCTTTCCTTTTGGGGGAAAAAAAAATCAATAAAATATAAACAAAACAAACAGACCCAGCTACATTAAAATCACTGGATCAGCATCCACCTAATTATATCAGCATACAGTCTGACTTTTAACGTTATATTCCCCTGTTGAAATTTCTTACCTGACTGTGACACTAAAGACTTATGTTGTTACTCAATGAGGCCTCAATTCTGCAAACTTAAATTAAAAAAGAAATGCATGTTACGTCCATGCCTATTCACCAAAGCAGTTAAGCACAGAGTTAAGTATCAATTGAAGTTAGGGTAACTTAAGCACATATTTAAATGCTTTGCTGATTAAAGAGGAGCTAAAGCATATACATTTATGTTTTTATTGAACAGGCGCCTAGGAGGAATTTTCATTTTTTTAAAATATTCTCCCATTTTGAGTATTTGCTGAAATTTTGAATTTGGATAGAAAAACAGAACAAACGTAGTGTCTATAAAACTAAGCCACTGCACTCTCAGGGTGAACCCCACAACCACACCACAGTTGTTATGTTATATGTATGGCATTCCTCGGGCTCACCATGCAGAGGTTCATTTGTTACTTGTTTTCATTGGACCATTATGAATTAAACAAGGTAGTTGTCCGAGGTTGTTTCCCCACAGCAAATTATGCAGTCAGGGTATGACACTCATGGTTCTGAACGTTAAACGTTATGGGTCTGATCCATCTCTGGCATAAGATGGTGTAATTCCATTGATACCAATGAATGCAAAGTCAGCCCTGTGGATGCTAGTTAATTTGGCCCAAGGAGTGTAATTCTCAGTTCAAACTTGTAGGCAAGTTTTCCTATAGCTTTTTAAGAATTAAAAAATAATAATAAAGCAACTAGAAGCATTCAGCCAGCTGGACTGCTTGAATGTTCTCATCTTCCCTTGTGGAGCAGAGATGCCATCCTTCACAATTAAACACCTATACAACACTTTGGGCTTGATTCTTGGCACCCTATAAATTTACATTGCACAGACAGAGCAGCAAGAACTGACCATGAAGCAGATGAGAACTCCCCAATGTGGGAGAATCCCAGCCTGGCATAGTTTTATGCCACTCATTTCTGCATTTTCTAGCATAAGAGGCATGTCAGGAGTGAGAGCCAGCTGATCCGCAGCCAGCAAAATGGCTCATAGGGAGTGTGATGGGTTGTGTCACAGAAACCCCCTTGGGAACTGCCAGCTGATGTGCTGAGACCACCCCTCAGCCTGTTTCCTCTGGCAGCTTGAGACTTCAGCGCCCTGCCTGCTGCAAACCCAGACCCAGGTCTGAACCACGTGCCTCAACAGCTGCAGGCTTAACTGAAAACAGCTTAAGAAGTGTTCCTGTCTCTAACACTCAGATGCCCAGCTCCCAATGGGGTCCAAATCCCCAAATAAATCCATTTTACCCTGTATAAATCTTATACAGAGTAAACTCATAAATTGTTTGCTCTCTATAACACTGATAGAGAGATATGCACAGCTGTTTGCCCCCACCTCCAGGTATTAATACATGGTCTGGGTTAATTAATAAGTAAAAAGTGATTTTATTAAAAACAAAAAGTAGGATTTAAGTAGTTCCAAGTAATAACAGATGGAACAAAGTGAATTACCAAGTAAAATAAAAGAAAACACACAAGTCTAAACCTAATACAGTAAGAAAATGATTACAGGTGAAATCTCACTCTCAGAGATGTTCCAGTAAGCTTCTTTTACATGACAGGCTCTTTCTAGTCTGGGTCCAGCAATCACTCACACCCCTATTGTTACTGTCCTTTGTTCCAGTTTCTTTCAGGTATCCTTCAGGAGTGGAGAGGCTACCTTTTGAGCCAGCTGAAGACAAAATATAGAGATCTCCCAAGGCTTTATATAGTTTCTCCTTGTGGGGCTAAACTCCTCCCTCCACCTGTGCAGAATTACAGCTACAAAATGGACTTTTGAAGTCACATGGGCAAGTCACATGTCCATGCATGACTTAGACCTTTACAGGGCAAGCCATGTAGCCAGGAAAGCTCAGATGTGGATTGGTGTCTATCAAGGTCTGTTGCCAGCTTAAGTGTTTCTTGACTGGGCACTTAACTTGCACATTCCTTTCTAAAGAAGCTAACCAAATGCTTTACTAATGCTACTTAAAATTAAACAAGTACACCACCAATATTCATAACTTCGAATACAAAAATGATATATGCAAACAAAAAGGATGTATATATTCAGTAGATCATAACCGTTGCAGAGATGTTATACAGCATATATTGCATAAAACTTATTTCAGTTATGTCATATATACACTAAGAAGAATATTTCCATAAAGCATTATGAAGTGCAACATCACAGGAAGCTGTTCCTGTTATCACAAAATACAGCAGTCTTGAGGCTGCTGTAAAATATGCCAAGGGCTACATCTGCTCCTGGCTAGCCCCTAGATTGCCGGGGATGGAAAACTTCAGCAAGTTCAGCACAGGTGAATCTGAGGATTGATCCATATATCTGAAACTAATGAAGCCAGGGACATAAAACAATGTATGATATAAAAATAACTTCTAAGAATATCAAGTTAGTTTATGAAATATAGAAACAGAGATAGTGATCTCTCCATAGGACATTCAGACCGTATCTCTTTCCTTATTATAGTGCCCAGGTGTTTTCACTAGGGCAAGACAGAATCTTTGATTTGATTGGGGGCACTTAATATGCATAACCACCTCCAGACATTTGAAGATGGCCATATAGGTCTAGCAGTACCAATAACATTACTATAAAATGGTGTATAATTGTGAGCCTATTAATCTTTAATTAGAATGCCTGGTGGCCTTTTCTGAGGGCCACCCAAGCCTGTGCTTGCGAGAAGACATGCTTACTTTAAATGACTATTTGTTAATGTCCACCCATTTTATCTGGGCCCATGGTAAATCATCATAAAGTTACAGCTGTCCCTACTCTGTGTAAGGAGATTTGTTATGTCAAAGGCTGGAAAGTATTTCTTAGTCAAAACAAGACTGGGGGAAGTGCTGATACAATGAGAACTCCTTGGCCAAGGTCAATTTGAAATCAGCAAAAAACAGCAAATAGCCCACTAAACCATCTCAATTCTTCCAGTTCTCTGAGGACCCAGCTATAGCGATGCTAGGAACAAACCTTCCCTAGTTTCTCAGCAATCTAGAATTGAGGGACAGGGGTTATTTTTGTGACTATCACAGAGGACAAAAAGCCTACTGTACTAGAAACCCAACCCAAAGTTCACTGAAGTCAATGCGAGTCTATCCATTTAGCACAACAGGCTCTGGGTCAGGCTACTCTGTTATAGCTGTGCAACACCCTTGGAAGCATTCTCCCTTCAGTTGGACACTCAGATCTCACTGCCAGGATGTGGTGTACACGTATCAGACTGGGATCAGTTACACAACTCTCAAACTAGATTTATAACAATTGCACAGCCCCAGAGATGCCTGTGCAATTAAATTACCATGGACAAAGGCAACATTTTAACAAGCCTTGTAATTCCACAAGAAGGGTAGTCGTCTGCTCCTAAGATTTCCATTTTGGGGTATAACCTCTGCATATCATGGGGGTGGGCACAGAAGGAATGAGTTTGGACGCTCACCCCATTGCCACAGAATCATGATACTCACAGGACTGGTGAAGATCAGGCAGACATGTGACGGATGTGACAAGTTCTTCAGCCTTGGCGGTTGAGAGGAGACGAGGAGCTGGAATTGTTACTCTATTTGCATGTGCTCTTTGATGGCCTGTCGACAGCCTGGAACTGACAACACTCCCGGAGGAGCCATGTGTCTGCTCCTCCCCCTTCAGCCAGATATAAGATACTGTACAAGGATGACAGCTGCATCGCCCTTCATCCCCTGCATAATAACTATATGAAAGGCTTCAGCAGAAACATACCCCCATTAAAATTCACCTTATCATACAAGACTCCTTATGGTTAACACCTGCTCTAATGGCACAAACATGCTCTATTTGGAAACTCCAAATGGAGCCAAAAGCACTGTGGGTCCTGGCATGATCTCTCCTCGGCCTCACCAGTTCCTCGGTGTCGAACTGTGATAAAAAGGAAACCATGCCACGGTCAGCCTTGGCACAGGCTAATTTACGAATCTGATTTCCCTGAGCATAGCTCTTTGCGTACCTTATAAGCTAATGTGCCACAGCTTCGTGTCAGAGGGAGGTTGTTTTTCACTTTTTAACTATTAGACCCTCATTGGTTGTAGCTTGAACCTCTGGAATCAATTAGTTGACAAAGGGTCCACCACACATTGGTTGGCTCCAACTCTATGGAGAGTGACACAATTGGCACAAAGAAATGCACACTTTACACGTCTTCTGGTCTTTTTAATCCCAAACTACAAATCACAAAATCCACATAACAAAATCCACAAATCTGAGGAATCACACAGGAGGTTCCCCTTTCTCTGGCCTAGCGATAGTCTGGTCTCAGCTGCTTATTCAAGCTCAGCCACAGACAGACTTCAAAACAACCTCTTCCCTTCTTATAGTCCCAGTGGTTCCCAGTAATAAGACAACTGGCGTTAGCTCAACTTGGCTACATTCCCACATGGCTGCATCTCCCAGCAAGCCTGCCTGGCACATGCTTGCTTGCAGACCTCCACTTCCCCTGCCAAAAAAGCCGGTGGGGGGTTTATCCACCTTGTCAAAGAGCTAACCGCAAGGCCACTGTTGGGCCTACCTTTACATCTGTTTGCAGAGTCCAACTGCTTCTAGATCAGAGCTGACAACATTTTAAAAGGTTCTTCTCCAATAAAAAAATAAAATGAATAGAATGTAATACCATCCTCCCAAAGAGTTACTCTGCCGTGCAAACGAGAGAGCAGGTGGGGCAGAAGCTGGCTGGTAAGTGCTCTAAGAGGGATTTAAGTCACTGAACACTGATGGGAAGGGGAAACACATACAGGAATGGGGAAAACAACAGAGCATGAAGGCAGCTGCTCCTCTATTACTGGTCAGGCTGCCTCGAGGACTGAGGAAGGATGACCTTTTGGTTAATGCACCTGGCTAGGACTCAGGAAATCTGGGTTCAGTTCTCTCTCTGAGACAGACAGAAGTCACTACGTTTCTCTGTGTCTTAGCTCCACCCAAGGGTAAAATGGAGACAAAACTGTATCTTTTGCCACCCAGTTTATCTAGACGGTCAGTTCTTTGGTGCAGGTTCTACTTTTTCCTCTCCATATCTTCGTTCTCAGCACAATAAGACCCCACATCTTGTTTGGGCCCTCTAGATGCTCATTACATGATGTGGTAATGTGCACTACAGGGGTGTGATTTCTAAAGCGCACACCTGTGAGGCACATTGATTAGTCCATGTAGATCCTGCTGATGCCCACTAATGATTTCCTAGTGTGCTGTAATGTACGTTACCGAGGGTGCGGTGCACTAAGGAATCTTTAGTGTGCACCAGCAGTGTCTAAATGGAACAAATAATGTGTAACACATTAGTGCACTTTAGAAATCCCACATGTGTAATGCACATTACCCCACTGAGCATACAAGCCCTTACACAAATAATATGAACAACAACAAATTGCAAGGTGTCACCAGGTTGTTCTGAAAGATACCCAGTTGGAAATCCTTAAGCAGCAGTCAAGAACAGGAAGGAGGAGGAGGAAAAGGAAGGTAGGCTCTGAAGGACAAAGCCAGCCACCGAGAGCAGTTCTTATCCACTTGAAGCAAACTAAGTGGAGAAAAGGGTGCAGTGCAGTATTCTTCCAGCAGATGATCCTGCACCCTAGAAGGAGCTGCTGTGGAAAAACATACAGACCTGAAGATGGAGGAAGAAGAGACAGCAGTGACTTAGCAAGGGATGACTGTGTAATAGAAAGGGAAATTGCTGGGTTCGGATGGTGATATCAACTTTTCCCAGTGTAATTTGTTTTGAACTCCCCTTTCCATTCCTGCATCCAGTGTGCATGGTGCATGTGTCTGTATTAATGACAGCAGAAATACACACCAGCGTCCATCTCAGTCTCTGCTCCACCCTGATTATCTTCTCTGACATACCTTGAGTTCTTAGATGGTAAAACAAGGGCCTTTCTGGTGCCACAGCACTGCTCCATGCACCAAAGGAACTGAAATCAACCTCACTGCCATCATTTAATTTAGTTTATTGACCATGTTAAGCTCTGTCCGGAGACAGAGGCTCCAGGAAGAGATGTGCTCTACTCTGCCTTCAGATGTTACATAGAATCCCAAAGATGGCTCAGGGCAACAGAGGAGCAGAACACAGGATTACAAAGCAAAACACTTTGCAGTAATAACATTCAAACACTAAGGAGGCTTACAAGCTTCTTTTTTTTTAATTACACTTTGAATAAAAAACACTTTCCATGTGGAAAATAACACAGCTTTAAAAACAAAAAAATTCAGTAGACCGTACCCTAGGCCCCAAACCAGCGGCAGTACGTTGGCATTTTTAAGTACACTTTCATTCTTTGCAAGATGGATGAGGCTCTTTGGGAGTTATTCCAACCTTAGCAGCATGGAGAGAGCTACTTACAGGGATCTAGACATACATCAGGAAAGGAAAGTGTGGGGTGGTGGAGGCATTCAGAGGGATACATTCACACTTCAGTATAGGCAGGTGTTAGCCACACAGAGATATGTTCCCATCTGGGTGGAGGTGTTAACCAGAGACGGTCACATGTCAGTAAGGGTTAGTAATGCAGCCATGCCAAACTCATAGGCCAGGTCTACACTGGGGTGGGGGTCGACCTAAGATACGCAACTTCATCTACGCGAATAGCATAGCTGAAGTCGAAGTATCTTAGGTCGAATTACCTGGCCATCCTCACAGCGGTGAGTCGACTGCGGCAGCTCCGCTTCCTCCTCTAACAGAGATGGAGTTCCGGAGTTGACAGGGAGTGCATTCGGGGATCGATTTATCGTGTCTAGACATGATAGAGCGATCCCTGATACATCGAACATCAGCGTGTAATATAGACGTACCCTCAGAGCCATAAAACCTTCACACATAAGGATTAAAGTAAGGGGTAGGGCAGCAGGGTGCAATTCTGCCTTCCCTGGTAATAGCAAAGTTAATGGCTCCCCTCACTGGCTGCTCTTCTGGAATTCCCTCTCCTCCCTGCAAGGACTCAGAAGAGCAGGGCAACATGAGGGGAGAGCAGGTGGGGCTTTCCTGAACACTTTCTGCATCTTTGAGAGTCCTTATTTGTGGGCTTCATGACTTGTCTCTGTGTTCTTGGGCTGAAGGGAGAAGGTTAAGAATTTCTAAAGAGCAAATTAACCAGGCCCATGTGCCAAATGAATGAAGTAGTTTATCTCCTTCTGCTCCCAGATAAACCTCTGTAGTAGATTTCAGGGGGTACTGGGACCCAAGGACCTAGTAGCCTCCTCTTGCAAAACAGGCACACTCTTCGCTCAATGTCCATTAGCGGCAATCACCAGAGGCGATGCTATTCCCCCACTACAACTAATGGATTTTTGGCAAATAACTTTAGCAATAACCACAGCACACACACAGTTCCCTCTTTGGCTGAACAGAGCAGAGGGCTAGTAGAAATCAATATTTTATTCTCATAAACCTGGAATCTTTTCATTTAGGAAAGAACCTCATGCCTTTAAAAAAGTTCCGCCTTATGCAAAAAGAGGCAGATATCAAGTGGCCATGAGGAAGGATGGTAAATACCAAAAAGGACTTGAAGATACAGAATTCATTGAGTTAAACTGCCATTCTTTTGGGAAGAAGGGCAGAAGAGACACTGGGAACAATTTATGCTCTTAATTTTGCTCTTAATGAAGCAAAAGAAAAATACAGCTGTATTTATTCTACAGCTGTGCGAATTTTCATGTAGTCAATTAAGTAATTCCCCTTTCACAGTTTAGAGTCTAAGGCCAGAAGAAAGAATTAGATCATGTTGTCTGACTTCCTGTATATCACAGAACATTAATTTTCCTGCAGCTACCACTATATTAAGCCCAAAGACTTCAATTACTCTAAAGCATTTCAGGGCGCAGGAAATTGCTTTGCAAATCATCTTCGAGCTGACTTTGAGTTTTACAAAGAGAGCCATTATTAAAAAAACAATGAGAAGTGTTTTAAAGGCTCAGATGGAAGTTAGGCACCCAACTCAATGGAATTTATATGCCTGCTTGCTCTTCAGACCTTTGAAAATCTTCCTCTGACTCATTATTGATTAAAAGAAATATATTTCACCCATAGTAGCTTGTAAACTGTTCACTGTGACTGTTGCTTTCAGTATTCACTTTCCAATTCACCTTGTTTGCTCACCTAAGTCACACAGTATTTTTTTAACTCCCTGATTGGACCATACTCCCATGTCCATCAAGTGGTTTCAAGATGGCCATATGAATGTTACCAGCCTGAATTCCCATGTAAATACATCTCTGCACGAGCATTTGTGTCGAACACATATTCATTGTATTGTCTGTTTACAAAAGCATTCTGGTGAACAGAATTTCACTGACAGATGTTGGTGAAAGATTAATAACGTTTATTTTTAAAAACGGTTTTAATTGGGTTTGAGTTTCAGTGAGAAGAATATCATGGCCAACTTCTCACCTGCCGTAAATTGGCACTTCTCTGATACTTCAGTGACAGAGACCAGTAATCCATATAGATGGATGGATTGGTATGCTTCACCAGAGTGGTTCTTGCTTAAGCTACATATACCTTTAATGCCACATGCTGATTAATCATCAGGCTCTGAAATGAACTGTTCAGATGCACACATTTTCAGTCATGATTGAGATTTACAGACCCAATCCTCAGCCAATGTAAATAAATACAGCACTACTGAAATCAGTGGATTGACGCAGATTTACACAAATCCAGGATCCAGCCAGTGGCCTTTAAATTGCTCAGGCTTCAGTCAGCCAGGCAAACAATGACACTGATGATATATTTTCCCCTGCATGAACCCTGGTCCACTGACTTTTTCATTCCTGTTGATACCTTGAAAAAACTCTCCAGCATTTGCTTTAGCTAAAGTTCAGATTAGATTTAGGTAGATTTTGCCCTCTCTCTTCCTCTGGGTGGGTTCTTCAATTCAGCTGCATGTGCAGAGGCCTGATTTATGCAGAGTGCACTGGGACTCAAGAGAAGAAGGTGAGGCATCATTCCTGCGCTCTGGCCCCAGTCATGCAGAGGATTCAGCCTTTAGCCTGCCTCGCAGCAGCAGCTCATTTCACTTTTGTCTAATGGATGGGGGGGAACCTCAGGGGGTTTGGACTGTGAATGAGCCCTCTTCTTAAACTGCATATTTAATCAAGTTTGGCCTCTCTCTTCCCAAAGACAAGCAGCCAATGCAAGTCAGAGGTCACCCTGCAGTCATCTACTGCCTGCCAATCCATACAGTGCACACCAGTTACATTACAGAAGGCAGGTTTTAGGTTTACTATTTCCTTCTAGGCCGTAATGGGTAGCAGGATACTGCTGCCAATTACATTTTGATTAGAGCCTTTGCTTGGTACTGAACACTGTAGTTAACCACGTCAGGAGTTTATAACCCCACTTTCAGCTGGTTGGCAGGGGGAGGGGAATAAATGCACCTTTTGGGCTGAGATCCTCACTGAGCGAGGCCTAGGTGTGGGGAAGGGAGCAGCAGAATGTTGCATGGAGTTCTGGCCAAAAGTGTCAGGATGAGAGGGAAAGAGAGAAGGGAACAACATGACTCCACGAAGTAAGGGCAGAGCAACCCATGGCAATGAAACAGCTGCAGCTTCTATTGGAAGTTATTAACTCAGATAGTGTTTACCTTGGAATCTGAGTTATATTTTTATTAGTCCATGGGTCTGATCTTGCATCCACTAAAAATGGGAGCTTTACCGCTGCTCTTTGATAGGTGTTGGCTCAGACCCTCCATGATCTTTGACCAAAAAAATCCATCCACACATATCAGACTGAAGTTTTCCTTAAGTTTTTTAAAAGTAAAATCAAAAAGTATCCTGCGTGATGTATATTGCGATGAAGCCATTCTAATTAATTTCTGCTTCTGTTTCTTTGCGTTGTATCATAACTGTGGCATTTCCAACCTCGAGCATTTAAAAATCATGAGTCAGCCCCAAAAATCAGGAGACTGGCTTAAAAATAATCTTTTAAAAATATATTTTGGGTTCTTTTTATTTGCCTTCTGGTTTTGCAGCCTCTCCCCACAACCAGGAAGTTTAGAAAATTACTTTTTTTAAAAAAGGAAAAGCTGAGATTCCCATGTAATCACAGCCACTGGGATTCTAAAAGAAATACCAAATATCACAAGATCAAGCCACAAAAGCTGGCAACAGGAAATTTGCTGAGCACCCTCATGCTTGGGTCACATAATGCAGAAAGTTGCAAGATCAACTCAGCTATTCAAATTGTCAAGGCCTGGTGGACTAGAAATGGCCAAACCATCCTACCATGTATTGTCACGTCCCCAAACACTCAGATGAGCACCAGCCAAGGAGAGGAGAGAAAGAAAATGAGCTAAGAGATAAACCAATGAAATGTGGAGGTGCATCAGAGTAACAAATGGTAGTGGGTAAATTACAAGGATGTTTTGTGTAGTCCTCAAAAAGCCACTTAGGGCTAGATCCCGCCTCCTGTTGTAAAATGTGCTTAAGGGGCTCTAAAGGGAGAAAAATACCTCACCCATGTTCCTTCAGTGACTCCCTCCACCTGCTTGCAAACCACCACCAAAGATATGTGCAGAGGCCTGGTGCTGTCCCCCAGCACACTCCTCCCTGGCATCCCATTTCCACAAGATGGGGTCTCTGCAAAAAAGATAATACCACACTAGGCTGTTACACCTGTGTAAGACCAGGGTAATTCAGTGGTAAATCAGGCCCTGTAGGCTGGTTTCTCTGATCTATCAAGTTCACTTTGCGCTGCTCTTGCTTTGTTTTGTTACCAAATCTCCATCACCAGGTCTCCTTAGCAATAAGCGATGAAGTAGGCCTGGCACAGCTGTAGGACAGAGATCGTTACTGAGCATACTGAGAAGCCAGTCTTACGTGCTGAGGCTGTACTGTTTGAGTGCTGGTAGCCTTTTCCTGGCTGGTCTTATTTAGCCGTTACCACATATAACCAGATCCCTCCTGAAGTCTCACCCTCACTCTCCGTTTTTCCTCATCATCCTATTGTTTATATGACACAAAACAAACTTAAAGCAGATGGGGAGTCCAACTGGAGAAGTCCCCGTCTAGGAGGAATCTCTGCCAGCACAAATCTGATGCAAATGGCTCTATAGCCTCCTGTGTTAGAATTACCACATGCTGCTATACGGGGACAGAGGTGGGGAGCGAGAATTGTCACATCCTGCTATGTGGGGAATGAGAAGAGCTGGGAAAGCAGGGAAATTCTCTATGCCTAAACCTCCAGTGGCATACAGGCCTTGAGGGAACTCATGTCAGTGGCATCAGTTAAAGCTGTCTTGTGCACTGGGGCTGAGCAGCTGAGAATCAAGGATCCGCAGCCGTCCCCTGCCAGCCTCCCCTCCCTAGTGTGCCTGAGAACAAGCTGCCTGTGTTTAGGAAAACCCAAACTGACTGCTGTGTTTCACTGAATCTAAGGAAATGACGCCTTTCGGCTTGTACTCTCACCAAAGGCAGCTAACAAGTGGTGTGTGTGCCTGGTTAGTGGATGTGGATGTGGGCAACAGCTGGGACTGATGAGAGCTGTCTCCCTTGAGAAGTGTGTAGTCTAGTACACTGGACTCAGAAGACCTGGGTTCTTCTTGTGTCTCTGCTCTGAGGCCTTGGACAAGTCACTTCACCTCTCTGAACCTCTGCTTCTCCCCCTCCCCCACCTTTTTCTGAGTAATCTTCTTAGACTACAAGCCTTTTGGGATAGGGACTCTCTCGCTATGTATGCGTATAGCGGGCACGATCCATCTCGGCGGATGTTTCTAGGTACTCCTGCAATAGAGTTAGTGAGAAGTAGTTCCATTACAAACCTGAGAGTTCAGTGGAGACACACTGCAAAATGACTTGGAGCCACTAACATATAGCAGGTGAATTACCAAGACAGAATTGTTCTGAAGCTGCTTTTATAACAGCATCAATAGGTGCCAGCAAAGGGCTTTCCTGAGCCAAAGGTCAGATACATTGCTCATTGCCATTATAACAACTCACAGCCTTAATTACAGTGCTACATGATTTCACTAGAAGAGCAATTTCATGTTATCAGTCACCCTAACATTGATTAGTTTCTACTCGGCCCACATAGTACACCAGCTGGAACAGAAGATAGAATTGTCTGAAACCTCAGCCCTGTTTCAGTGAAGTGAATTTCTACACACACACACTATATCACTGATGATTGTATGTTTTCTTACAGCTCACTGATAAAAATGTTAATCAGCATACGTCCAAGAAAGATCCCTGAGGGACTACACTGGAAACAAACCCACTCAATGATGATTCCCTGTTTATAATTACATTTTGAGACCTATCAGTTAGCCTGGTTTTAATCCATTTAATGTGTGCTCTGCTATGTTAATTTTGTATCAGTCTCATTTTAAACAGTGTCGTGTGACGCATTCTGAAATGCCTTACAGAAGTCTAAGAATATTGTAACACTCTTATCAAACTCTTTATCAACCAAACTATGCAATCTCAGCAAAAAAAGTTAGTTTGACAGGATCTATTTTTCCATAAATCCATGCTGACTGGTATTAATTACATGAGTCTCCTTTAATTCTTTATTAATCCCATATCAGCCATTCCATTAATTTGCCTTTGATCAATGTCAGGCTGACAGCCCTATAATTACCTGGGTCACCTTGCTTACTCTTTTTAAATATTGGCACAATATTAGTTTCTTCCAAGACTTCTGACACTTCCCCAGTGTCGCAGGAGTTACTGAAAATCAATGCAACAGCCCTGCAAGCTCCTCAGCCAGCTGTTTTAAAACTCTTGGATGCAAGTTATTCAGACCTGCTGATTTTTAAATGTCTAACTTCAGTAGCTGTTTAACATCCCTGAGTTATTAGTGTAATGCAAAGTGTTTCATCACCATCATCCTCAGCAGGATGTAACTGTCAACTGGGGTTTTATTTGCAGTACAGAACAGCAGTATTTATTGAACATTTCTGCCTTTTCTGCATTATTATCGACAATTCTACCATTTTCATCCAGCATTAGACTCTGTTAACTTCTATGGGCTTTAGATCCAATATAAGCAAGTCACAATCTCTCTGGGCCTTAGCATGTAAAACTGAAGCAGAAGTGGCCAAATCAAATATACTCATGTCTAATGCCTTTATACTTTACGGGAAAAAGTGCTTTCAGATCCTTACTGGGAAAGACGCTATAGAGGCCAGATCCCAGCCCAATGAAGTTGATGGAAAGATACCCATTGACATCAGCGGCCTTTTGATCTGGCCCCAAACAGTGTCCTTATGTTTTATTGTTTGCTCACTTACCTAATAAGTTAGGAAAATCCACCCTTTGCAATAATTCTCCCAGAAATTATGGGGAACCCATTTTACTCTGTACCGAGACCTTTGCTACATAGCTCATGTCTGGATATTTCTGTTATTTACCATGTTGCAGTAGCAACATTTTGTCTGACAGACACTGATTTGTTCAAAAAATATTTCTTCTAACAGTACAGAAAACCTGAATTCTTGAGGTGGTAGGCAACACCGTGGATCAGGAATCCTACTTTAAAAATAAACCTGGTTAACCTATGTGCAACTGAGTTTAGCATCATACTAGTTACACAGTATTATTTGACAGGAGGGCCACATAACTGGCTGGCTCTGCTCAGCAGAGGCTAAGGTGTGGAATATGCTCAGGATTAAAAGGAACATTGATGTAGTAGGGGAGTCTAGGACAGGAACAGAAGTCAGAGGGGCTGCAGGTGCACACTACAGTGCACTGATATTGCTACGTTTGGAGCCATGACTGGCCTAGTAGAAGTGTGCTGCCATGCAAAAGGAGCACTGGAGGCCAGAACTGGAATAGCAAGGGTTGTTGCAGGTCCACTGGAAAAACAATGAGAGGAGTATGGTGGGGCGGAAACTGAGGAACAGCACTAGAACAGCAATGTTGCTGCTAGTCAGGATGTAGTATAAAGGGAGCGAGTTGCAAACCGTTCACTACCAGCTTCCTCTTTGGTCAGACTCTAGTCAGGGCTATTATTAATCTCTCTCTGTAAGAGTAACAAATTTACCTTCAATTCCATTCTGATCGACTTTGAAATTCAATTGCTCAGGACTTCTGCCAACCAGAAATCATTAGCAGTACTCCGCACCTTAACAGGGGGAAAAAATGGTTTTTACTGCTCAAATACTACCCCCCTCCCCAGAGACGTGTATTAGAATACAAACAGCCTGCAATTTGATTGGCCAACATCAGTTTCACACAGTAGTTATATATAAATCTGATTGTTAAGAAGACAAATAAGGAGAAAATTCAACATTCCAAAAACCTTTTGATGGCACCTATTGGTATAGTTAACAATTTCACTCTGTTGCTAACTACCCTTTTGGCACAGAACGACGTCTTCCATTGTTTTATGCAGTGCTGTTATAGCTGTGCTGGTCCCCGGATGTTAGAGAGACAAAGGTGGGTGAGGTAATACCTTTTATTAGACCAATTTCTGTTGGTGAGAGAGACAAGCTTATGAGCTACATAGAGCTGCTATTCATCTGGGTAAGCTTGAAAGCTTCTGTCACCAACAAAAGTTGGTCCAATAAAAGATATTCCCTCACCCAGCTTGTTGCACAGAATGACACACTGTTCTTTTTTTGTTTTGAGGGTGATCTGTTTTGACACCTGCTTTATCCCTCTCAATGGGAGAGGAGCAAGAACAAGAGTGTGTGCATCTGTGTCCACTTGGAAAACAGGCTGGATAAAGGTTTCACGTAAGGATCAACACCACGATGTCTATATATATTTTTGGCTACTTGGTTTCCCTCACATTGTGCAGCACCTGTGAAGCTCTGCCTCCTCTTCTACCAGATACAAAGCGAGCAACATGTTGGTCACCAACCCATGAGATCCAGCATTAGCTTGCAGCCAGCGAAACTTATCAGTTTACACTGAAGACAATGATTTGTGGTCAGAACTTACTAATGGCAACAGTAGTGGGTTATCTTGCAATGCTACTGCCTATTGCTCAGCAGCTCTGCCATTAGGACACCACTGTAGTAACCCAAAATATAGCTTAGAATCAAATCCAGGAACTACCTAGCAGGAAGATTTCTTCTCCTACCTCACTCATGTCATACTATCACAAACTGAGATCAGCAGGGGCACCTGAGCTAGAGCCCCATTGGTATAAACGAGGCAAAGCTGCTTGCTGGGCATTTTCTGTGGTGCCCGGCAGCTATGGCATTGGTTTCCCTCATTGGTCCAAAACAGCCCAAATCCTATTGCCTTTACAGCCTTTGAAATGGGGAGGGGCACTGGTGGGTAGTGTTAGAGTAAAAGGGAGAGTTGAATTTTTAAGTTGCTGGTGTTCACTTATGTTGAGTTTTCCCTAGAGCATTTTAGTTACGCTAGGGAATTATTTTTGATTATATTTTTAAGTTACATCAGGTTACACCTAGAGGGCAGGCACTGATTGTAGCATTAATCTAAGTCTAAACAAACAAAGCTTTTGCACCAGAAAAGAAAAAAACAATTAATGTTGTAAATCTAGGATGCAGGTTGCAGATTGGAACACTGGGGTACTGGAAAGAGACAAATGTGTAGTGACACTCTGAAGCTCACTTTTTTTAATAGCTGAAGAGTTACAGGCCTGACAAAACAATGCATTTTCAATGTGGCAAGATACCAAAGGAAAGCCTTTTAAATAAATAACCCATAAAGGGATGATTCTGGGAAAAGAAAAACCTTCCAGCGTTTAGAAAGGGACAATGCAATACAAATCTGACCTATTTAAAATAATAATAATTGTACCAATTAATGGTTGGTGGAGACAATGATGGTACCAGACTAGACTGGGGAGATGCAGGATAAGCAGTTGCATGAGGTACCTGGGTGTTAAGCTTCAGAGTGGTAGTCGTGTTAGTCTGTATCAGCAAAAACACAGAGGAGTCCTTGTGGCACTTTAGAGATTAACAAATGTAACTGGGCATAAGCTTTTGTGGGCTAAAACCCACTTCACATTCATGTAGCTAGTATGTTGTGAGTCTACTTATTTTCCAAAAAAGAAGCAACTATTCCCTTTCCGGCATGTTAATCACTTAAGAAGGGCCATACCGGATCAGACCAAAGGTCCATCTAGCCCAGTATCCTGTTTTGCAACAGTGGCCAATGCCAGGTGCCCCAGAGGTAATGAACAGAACAGGTAATCAACAAGTGATCCATCGCCTGTTGTCCATTTCCAACTTCTGGCAAACAGAGGCTAGGGACACCATCCCTACCCAAAGCAGCATCTCTGAAGAAGAAGAATGGAATACTGACATATTATTGGTGATATATCAGCTATTTCAGGCAGTATTAAAACAGTTAATTTTAAAATCAGTCTCAGCCTACTGGCTTACACTTATTGCCTATGTTTTGTTAACTGAATAAATGCGGAGTTCCAAACCCCTCCAGCTTGCTACACATGCAAACAAATTGCATTAATCATTTCTCTGCTGACTATCAATGGAGAGGATGTGCCTCTCTTGGCATCCTTTCTTTCAAGTCGAGCTTAATAAGGTAGCTTTCGTTTTGTTTAAAAATCAACCACTGGACCCATAGAAGGCCCCACCACCTAGTCTCACTCAGGAGACCAGAAACTCTAAGGCTCTATCTGATAAACCCAAAGTATATTCTGTAGAACAGTGCAGGTGAGGTGCCACAAGGTTCTTAATTTAACAAGATTTAGCTATAATAATAACTTGGCACATCATGGGGATAACAATAGTTTATGGCTATCCATTACGGTCGTACTCCATTGGTGGAATGGTGATGCTATATTGCTATTGTTCTTACAGCTGTGGCCATCCTGGCCAACAGAGGATTCATCATTCACCATTCGAACTAAGTCAGTGCTAACATTATGTATTTTTTACCAGTGTCAGAAGAGAATTACCGGTCCTTAACTTATCAATGTAGACATGGCTATAGGAAGATCTCCACCTCAATATTCCACCAATGGCTGTGTCTATGATGGATATCCTTGGACTACAATTGCTCCAAAATTTAGAACAGACTATTGCTTTAGGCCATTCTAGTACCGCTACTGAGCATTTGGGTCGGAGATACCTGATGTAGCATAAGACCAACAGGACAATAGTTTAAAACAACTCAGGGCAACCCTGAAAAGCTGTGTCAGCCTGGAGCCTATTGTGACTTATGTGGAATTGATACAATTGCTATGGGGTTTCTTCTTTCATTTTATATTAGTTTAACATTTTATGAATGAGAGTTTTTAACTTTGTGATCTTTTAATATATTTGCATTTCAAGTGCTTTTGGGGTGGGGTGGTGAGAGAATTCTGGTTGCCATAGAAACTTGCATCTTACCTTGTGGAGGGAAATTAACTTGACCTTCACATTCTAGTCAGGTAGGACCTATAATCAGCAGCTATTAGCATCACACTAGAAAGGCATTTGCTTTCTGACATGAAAATAGGCGGGGAGAAATTGACACCTTCAGATCAGAAGAGCAAAGCTCCTTCTATCTAGCACATACATAGCATTTCCCTTTAGTAAGTGAGGCACTGGTGAAGCAAGATAATACCACCTTCTAAGAACCCCTCTAATACAAAACAACACGCTCTTCCTCCACTGCAAAGCTATGCTACTGTCAAACTTTTTTCATACCATTGTGGTGTCTCAAGGGTTTCCTAGCATTGCATCCATGGGATAAGACAGAGAATTATAGTAAAGGTATGGATCTGGAATGAACTGTTTCAAACAAAACAGGAACCCAAACTAGCCTGTTAGAAAGAGTTTGCTTAAAGCATCGAGAATCAGAGGGGCAGCGGTGTTAGTCTGGAATTGCAGAAGTGACAAAGAGTCCTGTGGCACCTTAAAGACTAACTAAAATATTAGAGCATAAGCTTTCGTGGGCTAATACCCACTTCGTCAGATGCACCCAACGAAGTGGGTATTAGCCCACGAAATGCTTCCGACGAAGTGGGTATTAGCCCACGAAAGCTTATGCTCTAATACTTTAGTTAGTCTTTAAGGTGCCACAGGACTCTTTGTCACTTCTGCTTAAAGCACGGTTCTCTTCTGAAAAAATGACTGAAAACGCCATCATGGGATTCCTTGATTTTTAAGGAACTTTAAATCAGATGTGCTCAGTTTACAAGAATAATTTTTCTTTTTCACCTAACTCCTGAAAATTCACCCTGGGACTCTGAAAGTCAAGTTGAGTGCTTTCCTTCTGTCACCTCCTTGCTGGTAATAAAAGGCCAATTTATGCCTTCAGTTACCCTGGTGCAAATTTCAATGGATTTGCACAGAAATAAGGGATGAGACTTTAGTTAAAAAGTTCTATGAATAAATCATGAAATGGAACAGAATCTAGCCCACTCACTTTTAGTTGTGCTGGTTCTGCAGTAATAACAGGAGTAAAGCTTAGGCTAAGATTCTATGCTCGCCCACAGGGATGTTTTTTTATAAGTACGGAAAACTAGGTCATTTTAAATTGTCTCAAGTTGGGTACTCAAATGTTGAGGTATCCCAAAATCACTAACCACCTTAAACAATTTAGGCAACAAACATTAAATGCTTCTCTGAACTTCCCAGACCTCTTAAAAAGTGCCCATGGGTAATCAGCAGTAGTACATCACTTAGTCACTATAAGCAGAAGATTATCAGACTAGCACAGTATCTTTCTTCTATGGCGGTGTGAATAAAAATAATAATACCTAGGTTCTTTTTATCTTAAACTTATTATAGTTCTTTTTATCCATAAATCTCAAAGAACTTTAGAAGGGAAGTCAGTATCACTACCTCCATTTTACAGATAGGGAAACTGAAGCACAGAATGGGAAGTGACTTGCCCAAGGTCCCTCAGTAAACCAGTGGCAGAGCTGGGAACTAAAACCAGGTCTGTTGAGTCCCATTCCAGTAACCTATTCCGTAGGGCACAAGTAGGCCAAATTTTGCACTATAATTTGTCACACATGCTGTTCCACATTTCTTCTCTGCCATAGATGTGCAGAGTGCTCAGAGCGCAACTGTATTGATTTCAGCACCACATAAGGGCAAGATGAAAAGCTCCAGGAAACACAGATGGAGGCCAGCTGTGATAAGAGCACACCACTTGGGCTCTTCAGAATTGCCATTTCATCCAATCTGATGTTATCTCCCCTTTGATTGTGGGCTCTTTCCATTACCGTCAGCTGTTAAGCGTTTAATGGAGAAAGGCTCCCTGGCTAGAGCAATAAATTACTTATTTTTATTTTATTTTTCTTCATAAGCCAAATCACATTAACATGCTAATTTGTGGGACTGCCTGCGTGGCTGCTGTGCAGGGGAGTGCTCCATATAATGGCAAGAAGTGATACAGCAACGCAGTCCAGTCCATCTTCTCTTCGTGTGTTCACAGGAGGCAGTCTTGACTTTGTGATCTCTGTGGTGGCTATTGCTTTTTAACCCTGTCACAGCCCACCCCCTTCCTGGGCACACAGCTTTCCAGCACCAGTGTCTGGGTCGATACTACAGCCCTTTACTCCTCTCCGGACATTGACCTGTGCAGAGCAGGTGATCCTGGCTGCTTTCCCTAACTCTATTTCAAGGGCCCCATCAACTTCTGGGTTTGAAAAGCCACTAAACTTTCATTTAACCAGAGTAAAGGTAACATCAACAATGACATTCAGTGACCCTTCTACTTATTTCCAAAGAGAAAGCCTCATCTGATAAGGGCCCCGCAGTGCTTCCCTTCCTCATCACAGTCTAGCTCTCTGTCCCCCTCAGATCCCGCCCACTCTCTCCTCAGGAGCCACCCAATGACCCTTTGAAGTCAAACCCACAAGGTTCTAAATGGGCGGTCTGGGTAGAGCACCCACCCGGGAGTCCCAGATTCTGCCTCTCTGTGCACCTAGTGACACATATTATTTTTGTATTCATTCTACAACAGGGTGGGCAAACTACGGCCCACGGGCCGCTTCCAGACCGTGAGATGTTTATATCTGGCCCTCCATCTCCTGCTGGGGAGTGGGGTCGGGGGCTTGCCGTGCTCCACCTGGCGCCCTCAGCCCCCAACTCAGGGGGCTGTTGACTTGGAGCACTATCTTCCTGGAAGAGAGTCTTCTGGCACACAGAAAAGCCACATTGTGCAGGGGCGACTTCACCACCCCTACATGGCAGCACGTCACATCCCCACCCCCGGTCTCCTATGGCCCCACCCCTGAGAGCCTTGAGTGGAGGGAAAACTCCCAGGGGCCATAGCTGCACCTGTCTTAGCTCGGGTGCCTCCGCTGTGGCAGGACTGCCTTGGTGTCACACTGCCAGCAAGGCCCCTAGGTACTGCCCTTGTAGAGCCTCCTGCGCGCCACACCTCATGAGTCCTCTCGCCTCACCTCGGTAACATCCCTTACTACATACAAACTTTTAATGAATGCAACAGTTCATTAAACTCAAAGTACAACTGTAAGAACTTTTTGGGGAGGAGGCTGGGGCATAAAGTTACAGGTGAATTTACACCCGCCTATGCCTCTTCTTGTCCACATGGGTTCTGGGATAGAGTGCTGGGGCTCAGGATTGTCAGGGGCACTGATGCCTGACAAATCCAGGCTTGAGAGAGGGCCCAGTTAATTCACAGTGTGTGCCACCCTGTAAAACAGCAGTTTGAAAGAAGGGCAGCAGTTAGGATTTTCTTTCCCTTTCAAAAATGAGAGAGAGAGAAAGAAAGAAAGAATGAACAGTGTGTCAGATTTTCAACAAAGAATGGAATGCAAAATATTTTTTCCCAAATGTGAGCTCGAAGGCTGTTTGCCTGATTTCTCAGGAGAGCATCGTGGTGTTCAAAGAGTGCAATCTGAATCGCCATTTTTCAATGAAACGTCTAATTATGGCAGCAATTCAACAACTGAGGAAAGGGCAGGAAAAGCCGAGAAACTCACCACAAACTTAAAAACTCGGCAAAATATTTATGTGCGATAAGCTGCAGTTTGGGAAGCCACTACAAAGTTATGTTCTGGTGTTTAAAATCGCTAAACAAAATAAGCCTTTTGCCGAAGGGGAGTTTTTGAAAGACTGCGTGGTTGATGTTGCTGGCATGCTGTGCCCGGAATACCAAAACAAATGTGAGAACATTAGTTTGTCACGACGAACTGTTACTCGCCGTGTAGAAGTGATTGATGAACATTTGGCTTCTGAGCTGAACAAGAAAGCACAGGGCTTTACATTGTTTTCATTAGCTCTCAATGACAGCACTAACATTAAGGACACAGCACAGTTACTGATTTTTGTCAGAGGAACTGATGACAAATTTGAAATTACAGAGGAATTTTTATCAATGGAATCAATGAAAGGAACCACTAAGGGACTGAATATATACAAGAGGGTGTCTGGCTGCCGTGAACATCTGAAGCTCCCCTCGTGTAAACTGGCAAAGAGAACTACAGATGGGTCACTAAATTTAACTGGGAAAAATGTAGGACTTTTAAAAAGAGTTCAGGAAAAAGTAAAAGAAGATGACCCTGATAAAGAGGTGATTTTTCTGCATTGTATTATGCATCAGGAGGCCCTCTGCAAAGATGTCCTGGACATTGATCACGTTGTTCGCACAGTAGTGAAAATAGTGAACTAAATAAGAGCCAGGGGACTTAATCATCCGCAATTCATTTCCCTTCTTGAAGACACTGACGTTGAACACAGGACTTACTTTATCATACAAATGTCCGCTGGGTCAGCCTAGGAAAAGTATTGCGGCAAGTGTGGAAGCTCGGAGATGAAATTCACACTTTTCTGGAGATGCAGAGGAAAGAAAATGATTTCCTTTAAAGAATTCAAACTGTGTGTGAGACCTCGCTTTTGGTGTGGATAACCTGGCACATTTAAATTAACTTAATGTAAAGCTGCAAGGAAAGAATGTGTTTGCACACAAATTGTATTCTAGTGTGACAGCTTTCAAAGCCAAGTTAGTCTTGTTTTCAAAACAAATTAAAGTCAAAGCGTTCATTATGTTCCAACACTGAAATACTTGGAAGTGTCACCAGAGCAGACAGAGAAGTACAGCAAAATTTTGAGTGACTTGCATGGAGAATTTTCTCGCTGATTCTGGCTTTGAGAAGATAGAGAAGACACTGGAGCTGGTGTCATGCCCACGGTCATTTGACTACAAGGAAGTCCCGGAAGAATTACAACTGGAGCTCATTGATCGCCAGTGTGATTCCACCTTGACGGAAACGTACAGCTCAGAAAAACTGGACGAGTTTTATGTTTCCTGGAGTGAAACGAAGTTCCCAAATATCCGCAAGGAGGCACAGAAAAACCTTGTTTTGTTCGGCTCCACCTATGTGTGCAAACAAACATTTTCCCTGCTGAAATACAACAAATCTTGCTATAGAACCCAGTTACCTGACCAGCATCCCAACTCGGTATTACGGATTTCCACAACGAGAATGACACCGGACTTTGATGCCATTATAAAGAAGGGTGACAGCTGCATTGTTCACATTAATCAAAGAGGGCATGGAAAGGGGTTAAGTTTGGTTTAATTATTGCAGTAAGTATTTATGATGGTATATTTACAATAGTAAGGAAGGTTTTATGTTTAATAAAGATATATTTTAGTGGAAATAAACAGTTTATTGGAATATTGAAGAATTGTTAATTTTGTGAGCATTCATGGCCTGCCATACAATTTCCATACCAGATGTGGCCCTCAGGCCAAAACCTTTGCCCACCCTTGTCCTACAGCATGCCCCATCCTACAGTTCCGTTTAACACTTCTCCTATAACTTCTTCTTTCCCATCATTTCAAGTTAACAGAGCTCCTTCTCCACACCTGCCATCTTCCCCCCATCTCCCCTCACATGAAAGATAAACATGATTTGTCCGCGCACTGATCTGGTCTTAAGCATAAGTGACTGCACAGGGGTCTAACCTGCTCCTCCCACATCAGGATCAGAGAGGAAGGCAACTCATTGCTCAGCCCAGCCCTCCAGCAGCTTGGGGCCAAGTAAATTGACAGGACAATCCCCTGGGTGTGCATCAGATGCTACAGCCTGTCTCTCTTCCCGCACCCCCAGCAATCCAGGATACTTGCCAAGGGCCTCTCACCTACATGAGTCAGTGACTTAGTACAATAGCTGGGCAGGTGGTGAGGCGTGGAGAACATTATTCTGTCCTCTTGTTACCCCATCTGGATATATTATTCTAATGCCTCATCCTATAACAGCATCTTTCTCCAGGAGTTAAACCACCACCACCACCACCCCAATTCCTACCTCCACCAAGTATCACCTCTGAGCCTCTACCAGTCCAGAAGGCAAGGAAGATGCTTTTTCTGTCATTTAGGTCTCTTGTCTCCTTAATGCAGGGAGGATTTACATAAGCAACTTCCGCAATGCCAGCCGGAACAACTTACAAAAATCCCCTGTGCTTTGATGGAGGGGAGAATAATAGAGATCCACCACTCACACATGGGGTCACTGTTAAAAGCAAGCAGTCTTACTGACCCCACCAGCTTAGCTTTTGATTGATGTGGGAGTTGATCCTATAGTCAGAAAAGTAACTTTTAAAAAAGTTGCATCATTCATGGCATTTGCTTCTGCAGCATTATCCCCGATTAAAGAAATAATTGGAGTTGGGGAAAACATCTGACTTGTAAAACAAATGCTCATAACAGCAACTGAAGTAGGAAGCCAGTTCTGCATCCCTATGTTCAAATGCAGGGCAGAGCGTGAGCCAATAGGGAGGGAGCACAGTGACATTTTGGAGTTTTAGCATTTGGAAAGGAAGAGAATTTGCCAGCGTGGGGAAATGCACCAATCATCACCCTGCTCATGGTAGGAATTTTCTCATTTTACTCTTAGTGCATGAGCTTTTTCCATGACAAGGAAGTGAAATGAAGGTCTAGGAGTACGAGTGTTTGTATGGATATCTGCATGCTCCAAAGCAGCATGCAATTTGGTACTTTTAGAACCACCCTTTACTGTAAAATCAGTGCAACACATGAAGCATTTCCCGCCCCCCCCCCCCCGCCCCCGAGTCATTGCCATGAAGAGACACCTTGGTTGGTATGCGGCCTCTGGGAGGGCCTTCTAATGCTACTACAGAAAGACACATCCCTGGACAGGCACTTCTGAGAAGTGATGCTTTCACATTCCTGAGAAGGATAGCATCGGCTTGGTGACAGCATCAATGAGAAAAAACATAGTGGCAGATGCTGTAGAAGTCTGATGGCCAAAGTAACATGAGTGGAATGAAAACAGGGAAAAAGGCAAAGGGATTATGGTGGATAAACACTGGACATTCAGACTATGAAAGGACGTGCTTTAAATGAAACCCCAGTTTGGGACCCAAAGGGCAATATTGAATTAGGTGTATTAGTACCTGGAGCTTGACCTCACAATCCTGAATGAAGAGTAGCCCAAGCAAGGCAAGATGGCAGTTACTAACAGGGGTGGCATCTCTGTCTAACTCTGGATGGGTAGGGTTTGCCATACTATATCAGACCACTGACCCACCAAGCTTCATATCTACATAGAAGCCTGGCAATTACCTGTTGCTTCAAGGAAAGTGGAAAGAAAACCATAATGCCCATGTCCAAATGTCTGCTGTACAAATTCTGACCCTGGCAGGGGAGCAAATCCTATGCTTCAGAGCATCAGCTGAGTGCCACATTTTTAAAAAACTATTCATAACTATCTACGATGAATTCTGAACAGGATCTACATCACCATGCAAAGACTGTGACCATTCTTTTCTAGGTTCCAAGGAAACTGGTGCCAAGGGGAAACCCTTCTTTGAGATAACAGGTGTGTGAGCAGCATACGGAGTTTAGGTGGCACAGACAAGGAGCAGTCAGTCAGTGAAAGTCTCGCTCTTGTGTTCCCTTGCTCAGTTCAATGGTATTGCAGTCTCTGGAATTTCATTCCATTTCCCTACTGTTTTCTGTCTCTCGGATACTTTTAAAAAGTCAACTTTTGTAAACATTTAATTTGAATGTATTACTGTTGAAAAGCACCAGACTGACAGCCCAAGTCCTTAACTAGCATATTTATCACAATTTCAACACTGCAGAGCCACTGGTGAAGTTCCACCAGCAGTAGAAACAGTGGAAAAATTCACATAGACCAACCGCTAGTAATTACCCATCATGTCATCTAACCTGACTCAGAATAGTAGTGCAAATGCATGAGACAGATGAGGACCTACTGATTTTTAGGTTTATACACGGAATAGACACAGTACAGGCAACTGCAGTGAAAGTTCCCTAACCACCAACACATCTCCTAACATGCCTCAACCCTGCTTAATGGGACTACCTTCAGCAATGCGAGAGAAGTTAAATTCCAAGCTGATTCAGTCTGCTGAGGGTGCAAGAGAGCCCAATAACAGAGCCAGTTATTGTGGTGGGTTTTGTGATGTGGACATGTGTTCACTGGAAACAAGACTGAAACCATGAAACTTATTTCACACACACTCCTGAAAAGTCATCCAATGTAACACCTTTCAGCCCCACTCATCTGTGCTAGAGTCAAACCGGCTGAAGTGACAGGCTCCATATCTCATTAGCAGCTCCCTGAGCCGATCTATTACCTCCGACATAGCATTTCTTTTCAGATGCACAAATAAATTAAGGTCATGGTCAAAGTGACAGTTCTATGTCATCCTTCAACAAATAGCTTGGTGGAGAGAGCAAAACCAACAGTAGCTGCAAGGCATTAGTAAAATGCTTGAGAGAAAACAAACCATTTCTGACAAACGTGAGAACACCCAATTTCCCAAGCCTAAGCACTCCCATGCGCTGGGATTTCTCTTCCAGGAATTAATCATATGTTCAGTCTATATGATATATAAATACACACTGTAAAGGAATAAAATAGCATTCTGTAGATGCTGGCCACACTCACGGTGAGCTCACAGTTATTAGCGTATATTAAAGAGAGCCAATTTTAGCCAATGTCCCAAGAAAGGAATTATGCTGGTTTGTTACATTTATTTTAAGCCAAAACAGCAAGTTACTAGCTGAAAGGAATTCTGTTGCCCAGGGGAATTTCTGTTGTGTGTAATCCTAGCTATGTGGTAAGCAAATGCGGGCTAATGTATCCTAGGGTATGTCTACACTTAAAATGCTACAGGGGCACAACTGCAGTGCTTCATCGTAGCTAATCCACGTCCCTGAGAGGAGGTAGCTAGGCCAAGGGAAGAATCTTTACCCCCATAGAAGTACATAGAGGCGTAAATATGCCGATATAAGTTATCAGTGTAGACTAGCCCCTAGATGGCGTTTGGAGTGAAACGCCCAACACAACTGGCTCTAAGGATCCTGCTGCTAATAGCACCAGAGAGTCTCAATTACCCAGCAACAAATGATTAAAAAATAACCCAACAACAAAATAAACCCCCCAATCAATCTGTTAAAGCATGGAGAACTATAAGGGCAAAATCTGTTTTAATACACCCACGCAATATTAGCAACTTCATCGACTCTCAATGCATGGTATGCATATATAAATAAAGTGACTGTGCTCATGCTGTCTTTTTAAAGTTCACCGGCAACGAGGGTGGCGAGAGCACTGTGAAATTTCCACCCAGCCTGGGACTTTTGGAATAATGCAGCCAGCAGCTGGGATATCAAATCATGTCAGCCCACTTAGATATCCTTCTTGGATAAGGTAACAAGCCTTGTGGACAGGGAGAAGCAGTAGATGTGATGCATCTCAGTTTTACTAAGACTTTTGAAATTGTCTCACATGACCTTATAAGCAAATTATGGAAATATAGCCTAGATGAACCTATAATAAGTGGTGCACAACTGGTTGGAAAAACATACATAGAGAGCAGTTATTAATGGTTCCCAGGCAAACTGGAAAGACACCTCAAGTGGGGTCCTGTGGGGATCTGTCTTGGGTCCGGTTCTAGTCAATATCTTCACAAATGATTCTGATAATGGCATAGGCCATAGAGAGCACACTTACATGATACCAAGTTGGAAAGGATTGCAAGTGATTTGGAGGACAGAATTAGAACTCAAAATGATCTTGACAAACTGGAGAAATGGTCTGAAATAAATAGGGTGATACTCAGTAAGCACAAATGCAAAGTACTACATACTTAGGAAAGAATAATCAGTTGCACAAAAACAAAATGTGAAATGTCTGCATAGGAAGGAACACTGCAGAAAAGGATCTGGGAGTTACAGCGAATCACAAACTAAATACGAGTCAACAATGTAATACTGCTGAAAAAAAAAAGCCAACATTATTATGTATTAGTGCAAGTGTTGCAAGCAAGACAGGAGAAGTAATTCTTCCACTTTACTCAGCACTGATAAGACCTCAGCTGGTATATTGTGTCCAATTCTGGGCACCATATTTCAGGAAAGATGTGAACAAATTGGATAAAGTTCAGAGGAGAGCAACAAAAATTATTAAAGATTTAGAAAACATGGCCTACAAGGAACGATTGGAAAAAAGGGTCTGTTTAGTCTGCAGAAGAGAAGATTGAAGTGGGGGAGAGATGTGCATGATAATAGTCTCTAAGTATGTAAAAGGTTATTATTAAAAAAAGAGTGATCAATTGTTCTCCTTATCCACTGAGGACAGGACAAGAAGCAATGGGCTTAAATTGCAGCAAGGGAGATTTAGATTTGCCATTAGGAAAAACTTCCTGTCAGGGTAGTTAAGCACTGGAACAAATTACCTAGGGAGATTGGAGAATCTCTGACATTGGAGGTTTTTCAGAGCAGGTCAGACAAACACCTGTCTGGGATGGTCCAGATAATACTTAGTCTCACCTCAGTGCAGGGGACTGGACTAGATGACCTCCTGAGGTGCCTTCCAGTCCTATATTTCTATGATTCTGTGTTATAAACAACTCTCTTTATGGAATTCTGCTGCCGCCTCTCACCCAATGCCCCCATCACAACCATTTGGCATTCCTCCTCTTATGCCATGTCCTTCATTTGTTCCTTTCTACTCTACACAAATGTCTGGTGAATCAAGTCCCAAGTTGGACAGATACACACACAGGCACTATCGGTGTTGGCTGAGAAAAGGTCTCTGACACGAACTCACTAAATGCTACTCAGGCCAGTAGCTGCCACTGAACAAGTTTGTGTCATGTTCAAGTAGCCAGCATTAATGTACCAGATGAAGAATCTCGTATATTATGATAGGTGAGGGTTAGAGGTTGGCTCCTTTGAGTGGGGTGGAGAGGATGGGGAGAAGGTTAACTCCTTCAGGAATGTAATGTTGGCTAAATGGTATCTTAAATCAAAAGTCCAGAGAAAATGTTTATCTTGGAATCTCATCCAAATCGGAGAAAAAAAAAAAAAAAGACAGATGTTGCTCTTTCTATACTTACTGTGCAGTAAACCCCTGGTGTGTTGCTATCCTAGTTAAGTTCCATGTCTTTACATGGTCACTGTACCAGGTAATTTACCCAGCAAGATCAGAACAGTTCATTACTCTGTACACATATTGAACAAACCCTTTGAAAAATGCCAGCATGTCTCTCACATGCTGTGTTCACAGGCTGGGAAGAGGTTGTGGGGGTGGGGAGGAAGCATTTATCAGGCAGTGTTTTGTAAAGGCAATGCACCACAAAACTGCAGCATGCACTATTTGCCAGAGGAAGGTCGGGATAAATGATGCATGTTGTCCTTGCAAGAGAGATGTGGTCACATCTTGGTTATAGTACTGATTACAGCACTTGCAATTTTTGGCTCCTACATACGCTAAAATCCAACAGCATACACAGAGCGCAGTAAATCCTTCTTGGATGCCCAAGAAAACTTTGCACCAAGGCACGTAGAGCCCAGGTGGAATAAAATACATAAATCCAGTCCAGGTTAGTTATGACTAGATTCCCGGTAAATTACCTTCTTGGTATCAGCAGTAATACACAGGCATGATCACAGCCACCATCAGGCTAAAGCGAAAGGAGTAACCAGGTGGGAAGAGGGTGTGGAAAGGCTCAGCTGTGTTTCTCTTTCCCATGTGCAGCCTCACTAACCCCATAGGGTTTCCATAAAGGCACCTCAGTCAACCAGCAACAATGACATGATTTGCTTTGCTCACAAGCTCAAGGATTAGAGTGAGGGGGAGAGGTACAATCCTAGAGTCCCCAGGAAGCTCAGTAAAGGGAGCACAAGCAGTCCCCTCATTATCGTGGAGGCTGAGGAGGAGAGGGCTGGTGGGGAGGAGAGCAGAGCAGACAGGAAACCTTATTAGAGATGGGAATAGAAACAGGAACCCTGTGTCAGAGTTGATGGGCATACAGGGGGACTGGGGAGCCCTGCCTGCTTTTAGCTTGTGTGCAGGAATGAAGGGGACAGAGAGAGTTCCTGCTGAAATGACTTGATTTTTTAAAAAAACAACATTTTTATGCAGAGGGAAAAATCCCTTTCTACCCAGTATCAAATCAGTCGATTTCATGGTTCTGTTGATTTCATGGTTCTGTTAATTTCAATCCAGTGTTTTCTGTCTGATGACAGACCGAATAGCTGTCAAGTGAACCAGGGTTATCTGTCCTGTGTATTACTAGCCTGGTAATCAGCAGGGAACCTGGCAAGTGGAACTAAGAACAAGGACAAAGTAATCTGCTCTCGGAGGCCCACTGCCAAGAGACAGAGCCGCCAGCCTGCCAGCAGCAGCAGTGCTTCCACCAGGGACTCACAGCAAGAGCCCCTCCTTCCCACAGGTGAGTGTGCGTCATCTACAGGGCAGCCCATCTGCCACCTTCACTACATGATAGGGACGGAGGGAGAGAGATGGCCGGAGTTAAGAAAATAGACTCTTGGCTTGTCTTTGCAATGGTGCTCACCAATGCGCTCTTTGTCCTGGCGCTTGTGCTTTCTTGTTATGAGACAACGATCTGGGAGAGGTGATGGTACCTCCTACTCTCCCATCTGCCCCAAGCATTAATGCCACATTGTCTACATCTCCAAGTTCCTAGGGAAACTGCAACTCCTGGTGCTGCTGGCTGAAATTTCAGTGCATATGGATCAGGGCTGATTGAGTTAGATTTGACCCTTAGAGTATGCATAGCAAAGCCTGACTAAGTGTGTTACTGGGATGGCTCACAGAAGCTCTGGGATGCTAACAGCACAATGGCTTAGTTATGGTGCTCCAGGCTCACTACTAATGGTGCTACAGGATTTCACACAGGAGCTTTAGCCCTTTCCACTAGCCATTTGCAGGCTGCTTATTTGGACTCCGCTTACTGCACTTCAGCCACAGGAGAGTGAATATCAGAGGCCTAGGAGCTAATTCAGAACAGATGCACTGGTGCATAAACTCAAAAAGTCAAAGATCTGAGGTGCATTAAGACCGCAAGGAACTACACTGTTTAAATCTTTTACAGGTGTAATGTCTCTAACTTGTTTGCTCATTGATATTAGCTCCAAAGGCCTGGGATTTTTCCACAACATTATAACGAATCATCAGAGCGTTCTGTGTGCCTCACACCAGTACACCACATGCAACGGCCCACTCCTCCCTGGACCCTTTGGAAATGAGTGTCACAGAGTCCCCGGGGCGATGGCCTGGGCCGCTCCCTACGAAACCAGTCAGGACTCTGTGGGGAAGCTTCCTCTCCGTAAACAGCCTGCTTTCAAGGCTAGGAGCTCCACAGGTTATAGCTTCCACCTTCCTGGGTCTGACCTCGGAGCATTCAGCCCCTTCTGCCCCCCCGTGCGCTTCCCCCAGCGAGCCTGCCCAGGCGGGGTCCTGGGGAAGCGTGTGGATCCTGCACCCCAACTCCACAGTCAGACGTGACTCAGCCAGCCAGTAAAACAGAGGTTTATTAGATGACAGGTGACCTAAGACAGAGCTTGTAGGTAGAGCGAACGCGATCCCTCCACTGGATCCATTTTGGGGGCCAGAGAGCCAGGCACCCCCGGCCTTTAGCTCACTCCCTGCTCCCAGCCAGATCCAGTCCGACCCTCACTCCCCAGCTCCTCCCCTGCTTCCTTTGTCTCCTTCCCGGGCATGAGGTCAGGTGACCTCTTCCCCTCACCTGGAGTCAAGTTACAGCTTCAGGCATGGACACCTTCACACAATAGTCAGAGGAGCCATTGAGAGCATTTCTATTCCCTCACAATGAGTGTCTTGCCAGGCAGCATCCGCTTCAGATCTGGCTACATTTCCATTCAGTTGGCTGTTTATTTTGGTAGCACTGTGCCAGGCTAAGGAGCAGGAAAGATTTCTCAGAACAGCATGGGCTCTTTGGAGTAGTAAGTCCCAACCAGGCCTTATTTATTATTTTTTATTTGTATTTCAGTTGCACCTAGGAGCCCTAGTCATGGACCAGGGCCCTGTTGCTCTAGGCGCTGCAAAAATACAAAACAAAAAGATGGCCTCTGCCCTAAGGAGCTTATATCACTGTCTCCCTCCCCACCACGGCTCTTCTGGCAATATCTGTTTCCTCCTGCTGCCAGTTCCCAACCACTCTTCAGCACCAGGAAGGGTTGGTTCAAGACAAATCAGGCTGCTGCTACCTAGTATTGTAGAGGTGGCGGGACCTATACAAGGGCAGACCTCTCCCCTTAGCTTGTCTCAGTTTAGTGAGGAATGGGCAAGCTAGACGGGAGGTGCTCCTAAAATGTAGGCATTATAGGTAGTTGCTTGTGTAGCCTACCCCTAATGCTGGAGGAGGCGGGGGAGCAGGCATCAGCAACTGAGTCCAAGGCTGAAAAAGCCAAGTAAGTTTCACACAGAAAGTGAAGCTAGCGGCTGCTAGGAGTACAATGCTCCCTGCTCACGGAAGGGCTGGGGAAGTGGGAACGAGTCCTGTTTTGGTCAGATAAAGGAAACAGGATCTGGGTACCTGGTTGAAAATAGGAGGGGAAATGCCGAGGGAGATGGAGGACAAGAAATGTGTTCTTCGGCCTCTTGATATGCCACACTGATGACTAGCGCACTCGGCACGTGTCCCCTGGGCAAACCACAGCACTCCACACTTTCTCTCCTTCTCTCCCCCAGCTGCTCTGTGCAATCTCTTTCTCCCCAACTACATTGACAGAATCACAGATGCTTGAGCTGGAAGAGACCTTTCAGCTCATTGAGACCATCTCGCTGCCAGTACTGTCCGCTCACTCCACCAACATGAACCAGTCCCACTGCCTCCTGTCCCATTCTCAGCCCCCCTGACTCCTCTCTTCTTTTCCTCATTCCCCTGGTAAACTCCTCTTCACCAATGCACTTGGCAGCCTCCCTTACTTTCGTTTGTTTCATCTGGGGGTCTGAGGATTCTGTTTTTTGCTATCCATCTGGAAATACCCATTTAAAGGGATTCTGTCAGATCCATTCAAGAGGAATGTACAGGCTTTTGCAAGTGCAAAACTTTGCAAAGGTTATGATCAAGATAAATATTTGCATGATTATATTTTTATTTTCCAATGGAAACATTTTTTCATTGAGATCTAAACATTCCTGCTCTGATGGCGGCAGCCCCAACACTGCACTTGTGCAAGGGAGCCAGAAAATGAAAATGGCTAGAAACAAACTTAAAACCAAACTCCAACCTGGCCCTTGCTTCTTATTTATCCCTGCCCCTGGACACTTCCACTGCTTGCATCCGACGAAGTGGGTATTAGCCCACGAAAGCTTATGCTCTAATACTGTAGTTAGTCTTTAAGGTGCCACAGGACTCTTTGTCACTTCTGCAATTCCAGACTAACACGGCTACCCCTCTGATTCTAAACTTAAAACCAGCATCTGCAGGGGGTATTGTCAAAGGGCTGCCAGAAGAACATCATAAAGGAGGTGTCTGTGTGAGTGAGGATTAGACCCAAGAGCGTCATTCAAAGGACATGAGAAATATTAGATTAAAAAAAAAAATCCCTTGCAATTTATCAATGTAATGTGTAATTAGTAACAAGAATGGGAGAACTTTTTGGGTGTTTTAATAAATGTATGATTTGATTCCAACAGTGTGCCTTTAATTTTAAATGAAATTTTTTATTTATTTTCTACACTCATAAAACAATAAAGCAAGAAAAAGAGAGTGGAAAAACTCTTGGTAGAACAACTCAGCCTGATAGCAAAGACACAGCCAAGAAATTGTACAACAAAAGCAGGAACTTTAAAACATTTGTCAAAGTCAAAATCTGAAAGATAATCATATTTTTTAAAAGAACATTTTCTCTGTTCTGTAGATTTGTACATTGCCACAGACCTTGCCATCTCCAGCTCTGCACAAGTCACTTTCCATTCCCCCAGATATACTGACATCTCTTTAAAAAGCAATATTATTCACAACTGGACGGGAAATGTAGCTCAAGCTCAGAGTCACGCACAAGATTATTCTGAGCTTTGAACTGATACTAAATTTAAGTTGCAATTCCAAGCGGCTGCAGAGAGACGTGCAATTTAACGGCTGCCTTTCCCCCCACCCTCCACTTCCCTCTCCCTTTTGCCACATCATCCCTTGTGTCAGCCCATCAGGACCCTTCAGATTCTTAGCTGAGTATTCAGATCAAATATCGGCATCAAATCAAGTTTTAATCAAGCATTCAAATCACTGCAGGCAGGCTCATTTGGCAGCCTCAAGAACCAAGCACCCACTGAAGTGTGAGGTTTACAGATGTGGCACTGGAGCACTGATGCAACACAAATATGAAGGGCCCTGACATTGGAGACTACTAATTAGATGGTTCAGATCAACTTGGTCTTAGTACTTCTAACGCAACACAAGAGACTCCAATCTTTGGGGCACAGAATACTTCATAGGTAACATCCCAGGAGCTCAAGGCATGTGCTTAATTTACATATGCATTAATGGACCTCACCTGCTTGTCTGATACCACATTCACTTATTTTTCTGCTATGTGAGTGACTCCTCCTTATGGGGGATGGAGTTTTGCCCCCGCAATCTCACTGCCCCTCAGAAGTTCTGATTGGTTAGCTCGTCTCCCTGGGCTAGACAATTAGCAGAAAAGCCAAAAGTGGGCAGGGGATAGTTCCCACATGTAACCTTTCTGCCCGTCAGAGAACGCAGCAACAAGGGCCAGATTCAGTATCTAGAGGTTCTGTTCCAATAATACAATGCAAAACCAGCTCGAGCCCCCACCCAGTGACCTGGTACAAATATATACCCCTACCAGCACCACCCCCAGGAACCTCTAAGAGGCAATACTTCCCCCCTCACAAGCACAGAGCCTGAGTGTAGCAAAAGCCTTTTACAACAGAGAGAAACAATGTGGCATTATGTTGCAGAAACACCACAAAGAGGATTCATAACACATACCTTAAAACAGTCCCACTGTCCTTGATTCACATTATCAGGGTAACACTTTATCCTTCCTTCTTCCAATAACAGAGAAACTGGGGATCCCACAGCAGCCGAAGTGACCATTTGGGCTGCTGTGGGCTCATGCTAGGCGGGATGGCTGTGCCCATGCAAACAAGATCAGCCCCTGAAGTTCTTTTCCACAACTCACAACCAGATGTCAAGGTACAGCTCATCCTGACTTTGCTTATATTAATAAGCTTACTCCTGCACTTAGCTCTGACAGCAACCCCAGCAATACTGAAGTGAAGAGTTTAATTTTCTGAAGAGTTGAATCTTTTCGTTCAACATGAGGGAATGGAACTTTTTTCACCGGGAAAACATTAAAAAATGGATATGAGGAGGAAATATTTCATAGAGGTATAGGACTGGATGGGAGACCTCAGTGGGTCATCTAGTCCATTCCCCTGCACTCAGTGCAATATATATATAATATAATATAATATACATGTAAATATATATCCATTATATATCCTAATACATATCCATATATATTATATCCATAAGTATTATATCCATATAAATATATATTCATATATTTATATGGAGTAAAATTTTCAAAAGCACTTGGCATTTGTACAGCTCTGCTCCCACAAGTCAATGAAGTTTTAACTTTTGACTTTAATGGGATCACAGTTTGGTCAATGATGAAAGCGTATGAAAATTCCACCCGTGAGTTCTGCAGTACTCAACCATTCCAATCTCCATTGAAAGTAGCAGAATATTAATTCTCCATTGAAAGTTTGTTCTTATAAGTAAACCTTCCCTCCCAAATGTCATCTTGGTGCCTTAGCACTCATCATGACCAGTATGTTTTTCCTTCTTGTCACCCTATCCTTTTGGGGCTCTCTGCTATCCCAAGGTTTGCCCAGACCACTGTTGACATTCCACATTTTTCCTTCCTTTCAAGCTAGAATCAGCCCAAAGATAGATGGATTTCCCCTCTCAGCCACAGGAAGCCATTCAAACCTGTTACATGCTTTCTCTTCCCATGTCTATTCTTGGTGATAGGTGGGGTAAATGATAAATCCCTTTATCCTACCTCAGCAGGTCAGTCAAATATTGTGCAGAGTAACAAAGCTGTCTAACAGTCGGGACATCAGCACAATGTTACTCCATGGTCAGGACTCAAACTCTTTAATTTGTGAGAAAGACATAAATAAAAATAACTTCCAGAGCCAATGCACACATTCTCATTACCATTTTAAAGTGACAGGATGTGTTGTCTTATAGGCAGATTCTGTGTCCAAATGTTCCCCTTCTCTCCTTTGTTCGGGATAAAATAGATGTCATGGCTGAGTGGTTAACAAACTGTTCACGTTACTCCCCACAAAGGAGAGAGGCTCTGAAGCAAAACATTCCTGATTCTGGTGTGCAGAGGAAAACAGCCCTATAATTCATACATATGTAAAAAAATAAGATAAGACAGATTGAAATTCCTATCTGTAATAGGCAGTTTGTAAGATATAAGGCACTCTTCCAGCCCCTACCCATGTTAACAAGCATCAAGCACGCCACCACTACCGGCATGTGTTGGAATGCTACATTTCTCCCTCCCACTTTCCTTTTCTTGACAAGATTAGTTTCCCTGAGATGAAGGCCAATTGAAGAATGTGGCACAGATGCATTTAGCCTGGGTCTATGATAAGCACAGACTGAATGCTCACCATACTGAATAGTGCCAAACATCTGCTGGGCTCATGGGAACTAGATTATGGGATTTTGCTGTTGGTTTATGTATTTTATTTTTCTTTTGGGAACTGAAATTAAGCCTCCAAACTTCATTCCACTTGTTGTAGGCTAAGTACCTTAATTGCACTTCCTGTATTTCTGGTCATGAGTTTCAACGAACGAGGAAGAGGGACTTGACTATCAGCCCAAATACCTTAAATATCTGGAAATCTCAGCCTCTCTTGAGGACATCAGTCTCAGGGCCAACCTTATGAAAAGAGCCATTAGACCAAAAGTAAAGATTATTTATACAGCACAACTGCATATTATTTATGGGCCACGTATTGCAGCTGTATATCAGGCTGAGAAACTCACCATTCCCTTTCTGAATTCCCTCCCTAATGCAACAACCCATCCAGAGAGAAAGACAGACACACCCTGGTTACTGCGTTGATAAGAATAAACCAGTGGCTGTTTGTGCTACTTGTACAGCTATGTACCAGTACAGGTGCTTCAGGGCTCTGATGACTAGAACTCTAGCCCACTCCCTTTCTGCCTTAAAGATTAGCTTCTGTTTCTCATAGGACCCTATTGCTTCCCATTTAATTGTGCGTAATCTAATGCACCATGGACCCTGGTCTACAAACTCTAGTCTTGTCAATGTGAGACTGTAGTTTGGAGAGTCACCAGCTCTAGGGCAGTCTAGAGTGCCTGCCAACTAAAAAGAGGCAGCAGGCACCAGGTGGTATAACTGAAGTCTTAGTATGATAAACTAGTACAGTTGTCTGACATAGCCTGGGAATCAGTGCACGTTGTGTTTTTAAAGCTGATGACACATGCTAAGGAAAGAATTCAAACGTACAGCCTCTGCTGACAGAGTGATTAAGTTGGCAGAATTTCAGCTGGAGAAATCCCTATTCACTCCTCACCCCTATTCCTTTCTTAAAAGTACTCCAGAACAGCTACCAGATGGCTCCTTTCACTGTGAACTTGTGCTCCTGTCTCTTTATGAGACAAGGTGTCCCACATGCCGTTCCTACAGCAAGCTTCGGGGAGGACATCTTCCTTTATTTTTGTCTTTATTTCTCAGCAAGTAGAGTTGAAAGGTCCATCCCTTTCCTGCTTGCTTGTCAGCATGATCTCCCCACTCCATGGCTCACCTCTTCAACACCCCCTCTCATAGCAATAAAAAAAGAAAGTCCTTGGTGTTTCTCAGAAATCACACCAGCATTGATCAGCTGTCTGGCAGTGGCACCTGCTGCTAAGGACACAGATGTACAAGGTGAACTAAAAGGCATCTGTTTATACAGCAGACGGCATGGCCACAGATACGTGATATTACATATTTCTCTTCCCATCCGGTAGACAATTTTTAATCTAGGTTGTACATTTTCAGAGAGGCTTAAAAAAACCTTGAAATGTCTTCATAGAAATCTCATTAATGAAATGGAGAAACTGGATGGATTTGTTTGCATTTTAAATAAAAAAAGTATTTCTGTCATTAATTGTGAATGGAAACACTACATTTAAAACAATGATAAAACAAAACAGCATGAAAACAGAGTCATCGCATCTCTCTCAACAAGCATTTCACAATGGCAAAATCTCTCAATTGAACAACATCCCAGCCGGACTGCTCTCAATATCTACAAGTACCTTAAAATAAAAGGAGGCGTGCATTAGATTAGATCGATTTCAGCATGGCAGACTCTTCTGAGGAAAGCTCCATTTCAGCGAGGCAGATCCCAAGTTCAGAGGGAATTATAGTGAAACCCAAAGGCAATGTCCAGGAAAGACTTCTGTGATTCTGTCCAGGATTTTGGAATAACTATAGTAAAAATGGCCACTGAAGAAACCATCCTACATTAGATACCAGCAGTAGGCAACCTATGGCACACATGCCAAAGGGAGCGCACGAGCTGATTTTCAGTGGCACTCTCACTGCCCGGGTCCTGGCCACTGGTCTGGGGGGCTCCGCATTTTTAATGTAATTTTAAATAAAACTTCTTAAATATTTTTAAAACCTTATATACTTTACATACAACAATAGTTTAGTTATAGAAAGAGACTGTCTAAAAACATTAAACTGTATTACTGGCACACGAAACCTTAAATTAGAGGGAATAAATGAAGACTCGGCACACCACTTCTGAAAGGCTGCTGACCCCTGTTATATTCAATACCCTGTACATCAGGGGTCGGCAACCTTTAAGAAGTGGTGTGCCAAGTCATCATTTATTCACTCTAATTTAAGGTTTCACGTGCTAGTAATACATAAGAAGGTCTCTTTCTAGAAGTCTGTAATATATAACTAAATTATTATTGTATGTAAAGTAAATAAGGTTTTTTAAGGTTTAAGAATAGCAGCTGTGTTAGTCTGTATCCGTAAAGAAAATAAGGAATATTTGTAGCACCTTAGAGACTAATCAGTTTATTTCAGCATAAGCTTTCATGGGCTATAGCTCACTTCATCGGATGCACAGAATGGAACAAACAGAAATAAGATGCATTTATAGAAATAGAGAGTAAAAAAAAAAAGTTGTAAATTACCATATCATATCCATTCAACTGACACCATCATAGGACCTAATCACATCAACCACACCATCAGAGGCTCATTCACCTGCACATCTTTCAATGAGATATATGCCACCATGTGCCAGCAATGCCCCTCTGCTATGTACATTGGCCAAACCGGACAGTCTCTACACAAAAGAATAAATGGACACAAATCTGACATCAGGAATCATAACATTCAAAAACCAGTAGAAGAACACTTCAATCTCACTGGCCATTCTATTAAAGACTTCAAGGTGTTAATTTTAAAACAGAAAAACTTCCAAAACAGACTCCAGCAAGAAGCTGATGAATTGGAATTAATTTGCAAATTGGACACTGTCAGCCAAGGATTAAACCGGGACGTTGAGTGGCTTTGTCATTATACTAACTGATTTCATTTTCCTAGTTTAGTTTCTTTTACAGATTCTAATCAACTGTCACACATTGATACGAAACAGTGTAAATTTTCACTACAAAAGGTTTTTTTTCTCCTGCTGATAATGGCCCATCCAAATTTAACAGCCTCTTAGAATTGGTATGGTAATTTACAACTTTTTTTTTTACTTTCTGTTTGTATAAATGCATCTTACTTCTGTTTGTTCCATTCTATGCATCCGATGAAGTGGGCTATAGCCCACAAAAGCTTATGCTGAAATAAACTGGTTAGTCTCTAAGGTGCTACAAGTACTCCTTGTTTTCTTTAAGGTTTTTTAAATTTTTAAGAAGCTTCATTTAAAATTAAATTAAAATGCAGAGCCCCCCGGACTGGTGGTCAGAACCCTGGCAGTGAGTGTGCCACTGAAAATCAGCTTGCGTGCTGCCTTCGGCACCCATGCCATAGGTTGCCTACCACTGCTATACGTGCTGAATCAAGGCACTAATAAGAGTGCATTAGTCACTTCCACAAGGGTCACCTGGATGTATTCATTGAAGACGCTAGCTCTTTATCGTCATTGTGAGTTTTCCAGGAACTGAGACAAACATCATTCAACACAAATGCTCAGATTCTTGGTTCCTCGTCTAGCTCTTTCGTGCTGCTCATGCCATACAAAATAGCTGGGAAATTGCCCTAAATACACAAGCTAGGAAATCTCTTGTATAAGGCAATTCACAGGTGGCACAAATCTGATGTGAGTGGTGTTGGGGGCAGGGAAAGGGAAGGAGGGAGCACACCAGGGACAGAAGAGGATATAGCCAAATGCCTCATGATTCAGCAATCCATAACCAGTGGGATAGAACCAAGCAGGTCATGACATTACAGCTGCCATCATTTAAAGTTGTCCATAGATTGCGCAAAGTTATGGAGGAGGCTGAAATGACTCTCTCTTAACCTTAGCCAGAATGGGAAGAAGTATGGCCTTGTGGTTAAGGTATCAGAGTGGGACTCAGGAAGTCTGGGTTCAATTCCCAGCATTGGCTCTGACCTTGGGGAAGTCTCTTCTCTGCTTGGTACCTCAATTTCTCCTCCCGCCCTCTGTTTAGGGGAGGGATAGCTCAGTGGTTTGAGCATTGGCCTGCTAAACCCAGTGTTGTGAGCTCAATCCTTGAGGGGGCCATTTAGGGATATGGGGCAAAAATCTGTTGGCTGATTTAATTAGAGATTGGTCCTGCTTTGAACAGAGGGTTGGACTAGATGGCCTCCTCAGGTCCCTTCCAACCCTGATATTCTCTGAGTAGAAGGGCCTGCTTAGAGCAGATGATGGTTACAACTCAAGATTTGGCCCCCAAAATTAAGACCTATTAGCTACAGCTCTTCTATCTTGTGTTGCAATTCTGTCAGTTCTCCAGATAAATAAGCTAAGGCTGAGGATGGGGTGGTGATTCAACAGATGCCACTCTTCTCTCTGAATCAGTACTGAAGCACAGCATCAGCAGAACACTACAACCACATTGCCTTGGCCAAATTC
Source organism: Dermatemys mawii (assembly GCA_007922305.1). Taxonomy (NCBI): domain Eukaryota; kingdom Metazoa; phylum Chordata; order Testudines; family Dermatemydidae; genus Dermatemys; species Dermatemys mawii. Next base: position 2,891,150 of record ML677332.1, on the reverse strand, counting down.
AAACTCAGAAAATTATATTCTCCTTCCTTGCATTCCATCTGCATATTCACTTGAATAGGGTATTCTTCACTTCTTCCTCTAGACACTTCACATATTTTAATCTGGCTCTCGAACTCCCACCAGGGAGCAGGGTTGGGGGCTTGTCCCATGACTCCCGGAAGCAGTGGCATGTCCCCTCTCCAGCTCCTATGCATAGGGGCAGCCAGGGGGCTCTGCACGCTGCCCCCGCCCCAAGCACCACCCCTGCAACTCCCATTGGCCAGGAACCACAGCCAATAGGAACTGATGGGGTGGACCTGTGGACAGGGCAGCACGCAGAGCTGCCTGACCATGCCTCCACATAGGAGCTAGAGGGGGACATGCTGCTACCTCCAGGAGCTGCTTGATGTAAGCACCGCCAGATCCTGCACCCCGACCTGCTCTTGTGCCCTAACCCCCTGCCCTAACTTCCTCCTGCCCTCTGAACTGCTTGGTCCGAGCCCGGAGTACTCTCCTGCACCCCAGCCTCCATTCCCAGCCCCATCCCAGAGCCCACCCCACCCCCACACCTGAACCCCTTGCCCCAGTCCAGAGCCCCCTCCTGTACCTTGAACTCCTCATTTCTGGCCCCACACCAGAGCCTGCTCCCACAGCTGGAGCCCTCACCCACTCCTCCACCCTAACCTCCAGTTTTGTGAGCATTTGTCAGGATTGCCTCCCCACTCTGAACTCTAGGGTACAGATGTGGGGACCCACATGAAAAAAAGAAATAACCGCCCCAAGCTTCTTCCTTCCCTGGGAAGCCTGAGAGAAAAAAAAAAACCAAACCTCGCCTGAGCCTGCGAGACGTGCCCGATCCAAAACCAGGATCTTACACAATGAAAAACAAGCAGTCAGCTTCTTAAAAGAAAGATTTTAATAAAAGAAAAAAGAAAGGAATAAATCTCTTATAACCATCAATAGAACAGCATCTACCATAATCAACAAAAGGATTCAGAAACCAAACCTCTCCCCCAAGGCAATTTTCTCCCACAGTTGATATCTCTGCTGAAGCTTACAATATCAAGAAGCACCCAGCCAACACTCACCACTGAGAACCCTCCAAGTGATAAAAAAAGGTAAACTTACTAACTACAGTACTTGATAGAATCGTATAGTTATAGTGAAAGACATAGCTGTGTCCATCCCATAGCCGAGGTGAACAGAGAGAGACCCAGAGAGAAACTTAAACTTAAAATCCTTTGTCTCCTGAGGAATTTCTCATTGGTCAGTTGTCCACCTCTCAGGTTACCTTTAGCTTAACCCCTTACAGGTAAACACTAATTCTAGGCTACTTCACACTTATGACAGCATTCGTGGCCCTCATACAATTCCCATACCCAGATGTGGTCCTTGGGCCAAAAAGTTTGCCCACCCCTGCTCTAGACCTCAGCAGGATTCATAACAGGATTGGAAATGAGTATGGATAATAAGAGTATCCACAGTTACATTAGGAAGGATTTTTAAAATGTTTTTTAAGGAGAAATATAAACTCCCGCCATTTGAGGCATAAGTCAACTACTAATGAACCAGGAAGAAATTTTCCCCATGAGCAGGCTAGTCCATAATTGTCTATTTTGAGATTTCCTCTTAAGCATCTGGTATTGGTCAATGTCAGAGAAAGTACTGGATTAGATGGACTATTGGTCTGCTCTAGTATGGCAATTCCTTTTTCCTGCCTATTGTTTACTCTTGTAAACAGTTGTTACAGTTCACCTCAGACATGCTTTTCACAGCTGGTTGAAGATCATCTTTTCTGTAAAGTGCTTTGGGATCATCTGCAATGAAATGCACTACAGACTTTAGCTCAAGTGGTAGCACCTTGTGCTTTGAATTTAGAGGCCGTGTGTTCAGTCTCTGCTGACAAACCTAGCCAGCTGGTGTTATATATTTAATTATTTACATTTGCTTGATCTAATACCATCTTATGTATGGTTCATTCTATAAGGGAAACAAAATGAAAACCAACTGTATGACAATTGCCCCCAGTACTCTGTCTAATAAAATGATCTTAGGGAAAGCCAAAAAATGTGGACATGGCAACTTTTATGTGCTCAAGGTGAGACAAAATCTTTTGGCTAGTTGCATTTCATTATCTTATCCTATAACTTCCCTGTAAAGATTTTATTTATCTTACTACCAGCGTTCTAGATTTATGAGGCTCGTGTTTCTAATTTTATGGTGCCTTTTATGATTGAAGCTTAAGTGATTACTAAGCATTCCATATGAGACGGTTCCACATGAACTTTTCACAAAGGGGCATCAACTTTCAATTCTGCTTGCAACTTAAACCTGAAATGGGATTGATTCACTTTGGCAAAATCACCATCATTATTAATTATTCACCCTCTCAAGAAAAGCTCATCTCCTGCAATTTAAAATTTCATTAACTCAATGGGCAGCAGGGAAAACTATCCAGGATGAGAAAAGGAATAGTCTGCTGCTTTTTAATATTAGCTGCTGGGCATCTCACCTTGGAACAAGGACCTCCACTTATTGGCTGTGCCAAGCCTTGTATTTAGAAATGTACTGCGTGTGCATCTCTCACATGATGGACTTTTTAGCTCATGAACCGTAACAGACACTTGCTATCCTGCTGGGCTATGCTAGCTGGAAATAGCCTGGGAAGCACATTCTCTGGAATTTCCAGCGAAGCTGGGAGACCAATTGATGCCTCTGTTTGATCCTGTTTATTTTCTCATTTTTATTATTCTACTCTTGCTGGCAGCTGTTTCCACTGTACTGCTAAGCTGAGGAGAAGTGAAGCACCAAGAATCCACTTCAGATGGGCCCCAAAAAAACGCAGTGTGAATTCCCCTGTGACTGCAGCAGGCAAAAACTACCCAATACACTAGGGTCAGGAAGGCTCCCGCAGACGGCACATGCACTTTGGAATGGAGAGGGAGAATGTCCTCCTCGAGTAAGCTCCAGCTCCACCTCCCACCTTCAGCTATCCACTTCCATTCCTAATAACCAATAAATTGACCCAAAAGGGTTGTCATAAAACCAGCAAATAATTATTTCCTATTCTTTTCAAACATACTGTAGGGTCCTTAACTGCTACCAGAGATACAAGGCAGAAGTGTCCATGATCGAATATGTCCCAAAGATAGTGCCTACCTCCAACCTCTTCCCTCCTACTGACCCGCACACCCCACATCAGCATCAGCACTGAGAGTGTGAACGCAAGTTCTGCTGTGGGGCTTCAACACCACTTCATCTCCACAGGACTAAGGAAGCTGGCCTCTGTTCAAAAATGCCCCATTTTACATGGCATCACACAGGAGAGACCCTTCCTCCTCCCCTCCCCAATGCGTGGCCCCCCCCCCGCAAATTAAAAAAAATCAGAACAAAGCTGAACACTACTTATCTCTAGGTCTTGAGTTCTCCGAGTAGAAAAAGTCTCTCAAAATCCAAGCAGAACACTTTAAGTCATCTCAAGCTAAGGTGGAGTTTCTTGGAAAAGACCCAACCACACAATATATACCATAGAAATGGACAGGGTCATGAATCTGGATCTCAACCATCTCCAAAGTGCTTTTTTGAGGGCCTGGGGGTTGCTGAGAGGGCATTCAGAACCCATGTCAGAGATAAGGCTTATCTAGAATACAGTTTTTCAGGATGAGGTGGTTTGGATAGTCCAGAGCAGCATCTGACCCTTTGGCTGTATCTCTGAGCTGAACAAAACCTGTAGAACTTTACCGGTTCTCTAATAGCGAACACAAACAATGCACAATGGCGGGGCCCATCGCTCTAGTGCTTCATTTGCATATATTTATTTTATCTGCAGTAGGTCAAATAGATCACATTTTAATTGCAGCTTCTGAAAATAACCGCAGCACATTGTTGATATTTTCAATAGTGGCATTCATATAGTTACACCAACAGTTTTGCCATGTCACTTCTTTAAAATATCCCTCAAACTATTTTAGAGCATGACGATGACTAACTTAACCCACTAGGCAAAATTCAACTCCTAATGAACTTTTCAAAAGGGTGCAGGGAGGCAGGATTACTGCATTCTATTCCTGTCCCTGTTACTGGCTTCTTGTGACATTTAGCTACCTCATTTAGATTCCCTGTACCTCATTCTCCCCATCTGTAAAAGGGGAATAATAATAATATTTTATCTCTCCTAGCAGATCTGTTGATTTTGAAGTCGGATGTGGCCTGACAGTAAATGGGTCTGTGACAATACATCTGATAGCCCCTTAGCAATTGGAGTTGGCATCTTCTGGCACATACAACCAGAGTGGCCAGGCAGTTCTGAGCAGTAACCAAGAAAAGCTACGAGCAAGTTAACATGATGACCATGGTTGGTTCTGAACAGAAATTTTCCTGTCTTATTTATAAAGAGAAGTAGAAGCTGTGAAATATTTCAGCCCCATGTACTACCCTGATTTTACCACTACTGTAATTTCCTCTTGATTCATATAAAAACAATTAGCTCCTCACAGTCCAAGAAGCTTACTTTTTTACATGCAAAGTACATGAAGCCCTTACTGACCAGGTCCAAACAAAAGACAACATACCCAGTGGAACTACTTCGATTTTTAAAACTTTACTCCAAAAGGTTCCTGGGACCAAGGTTCTAGAGTAAAATGCTTTTCACATTAAAAGCTGTTTTTGCTTATGAGAATTATCTTCTAGAAACACTCCCCCAATTACTGTTGCAAATTATCCTTACAAGTTGGGAACTAAGATGAAAACAATATGATGCACCTGGAGTGTCAGAAGAGTTCAGGAGAGGCAATGTGCTAGGAAGGAATGGGTGAGACACAAAGAGCTGTGTGATGGTTGCTAAGAACTTGTCTACACCAGGGATCTTCTTCCCTTGCCACGGAGGGAAAAGTCTGGTGGCCCCCCAGGGCGGGTATGTCCGCCAAAATGCTGCCGCAAAAAGCGGAAGCTTCCGGCGGCATTTCGGCAGTCTAAAAATAGACTGCCCGGGAGTTCGGCGGTCTCCTGGGCGGTTGCGGCAGCGGCGCCGGGATCTCGTGCACCCCCGGGGGTGCACGCACCCCAGTTTGAAGACCACTGGTCTACTCTACCGGGATAAGTCGACCTAAGTTACGCTATTTCAGCTACGTGAATAACATAACTGGAGTCAGTGTAGCTTAGCGACAAAGAGTCCTGTGGCACCTTATAGACTAACAGATATATTGTAGCATAAGCTTCTGTGGGTGAATACTCACTTCGTCAGATGCATGCTAAGCGTAATTTAGGTCAACACACTGCAGTGTCTTCACTGTGCTGCATCAACGGGAGATGCTCTCTCATCGACTTACCTTACCTGTCTCATTCCGGTGGAGTACCGGAGAGCACTCTGCCATCGATTTGGCAGGTCTCCACTAGACCCGCTAAATTGACCCCCGCTGCATCAATTGCAGCAGCATCAACCCCAGTGGATGTAGACATGGCCTAAGACAGCGCAGCATAGATGCACACAGCTCTGTCAAGGGCAGGTGCTAGGATAGTATAGGATAGGCCCCCACACCAGTACCTTTTAGGGATGCCACCTGTCCACGTTTTCCCAGGATCATCCCTTTATGGAGGCAGCTGCGCTGTGCAATGTGTAAGAGCGCTGCGCACTGCTATGTCAGGATGCTAGGATATAATAGGATAGGTCCATGCAGCAGTACTGAGGGTGCCGGCATGGCATAGCACAGGCACACAGAGCAGTTCTTGGATTGTAAGCATGGCTTAGGGCACCCAATGAGTAGTGAACACAGCTGTATCCAGGACTCTCGCAAACAGGAGGATACTGCACTGGCATGGCTGAGCAGGGCTGCAAGGCTAGTGGGTAATGCGCAGCTTTGCCCAAGGTGCAATGGCTGCAGAGAACACATACATGCAACTTAATTTATGCATCATGCCAAGAATTACCCCCACCCCAAAATGGTAACTTTCTTTCTCAAGGTCCTACTAACAAGGGCCTAGGCGATATGTAAGGGTTAAAGCGTCTCAGAGAAAATAGCTTTTAAAGGGAAAATGCTGGGCCTAAAAACTTGTCAGCATCCTAGTGGCCCTTTCAATGAACTTGCTTGGAGAACAAAATGATCCTTCCTGTGAAACAGTGTATTCAGTAGATAATTACCTTCTCTTTCAGAATAGTCACATTTGGTATTGACCCGCACACACTTTATGCTTCACTCTCACAGAGTTCTAGTATTCAGACAAGATGCACATGAAGCATCCATGTGCTAGATAACATTTTAAAAACGTCTTCCAGCAGAATGACTTAATGAGAGCAATCATTAGTTAAACATCTGTACATTCCAGGCAGGGACATGCATGTTGGAAAGTTTCTGAAACACAAAAGGAGAATTTATCCAAAGACCCAGGGACAAGCCTTGGACCAACAATCTGATAGGGATTGAATACCCAGAAGTTGTAACCAAACCTCAAATCAATACAAGACATCCTAGATCTCAGGCAGCTTTAACGTATCCAGCTACAGACCACTAACAGAATGAATTCACACAGCAGAACCACTTTTTTAAAAAAATCTCACTAGTTCTTCAGCAAGAAGTTTTGCATGGCTTGGCACATTTTCAATTATACAGGGTAAGACAATTAGATAAAAACTTCCAGAACCCAAGCTATTAACATACGGTACCTTGTTGGGACTGTACAAGCAGCACAGGTCCCTCCCAAAATATTAGTGATGCTGGGGTCAGACTCATCCCAGCTAGCTGCTCCCCTCCTGCCTCCAGTTGCAGAGCTCTCGCACAGACTGAGAGATGAGCCCTGATTCATGATTTCAGGCTCCAGCCATGGAATGCAGCCATTGAAAAGTCAGAACTATTTTTACCCTTAACCAGCCACAGCATTTCTGTCCTATAAAGACTTCTAAAGATAAAGCCTTACAATAAGCACACACACACACACAGATGCACACCCTCCTAACTAGCTAGGATCTATGGCTGCCCACAGTGCTTAATTTGTGCCAGGGCTTGCCAGGTATGAGCCCCAGCACTTCTAAGCTTGGCAGTTCATAGCCCCAGCACCTCTGGGCTTCCTGCATCAGTTATGAATGTAAAAATATTGCTTGAGCCCCGGCACTTCTTTGATTAAGCACTGGCTGCCTGGCATTTAATGTGCTTTGAGCTGCATGGTTGCTACTAACAAGAAAAAGCAGTTCACAGCCTGACATTATTGACAGCCCTCAGAAGTCAAGCACATGAGCCCAGTTGTCAAAATGAGAAATTCCTTAGCAATGTTTCACTTCAGGAGGCAAGATTAACTTGGGCAGGGACTGGCCATATTATCTGTCTTGTACAGCACCAAACACACTATCTGTATTTAGCAAATATGTAACAACTTAGGCTGACCTTTGGATTCAAGCCGCAGATAAAAATCACTACCTCTCTCAGCTCTGTTCTTACAAGAAAACCCAACCATGAGTCCCACACAAATCCTACAAAACGGATAGGGAATCCCAGCTGTCTTTGACCTTCTATCAAGGACATTGCTAAGCGTATTGAATTGTCTCAAATTCATGATCAGTATCCAATCACACTCAGACCATGTTACAAGAGCTAAATCATACAGATTACACTGGTCATTATATTGAAGTTCAAAGGAATAAACATTAGCAGCTGGTATGCATTGGATGGTTCATCCTCCTAAGGATTCCAGCCATGTATTTAAGAGAAAAAATCTCTCTGAGGCAGGGGGAAATACAGAACAAAACAAAAAGAAAACAAATACCTTACTTACTGTATAACTTACTATAATCAAACCTATGCACATGTACTTTAGCAGAGGACAGCACATAAATAAACTATCGCATAACTGGACACACACAAGGGGCCATATTCACCACTGGGAGCTCAATAACTCAAAGCCTTGGTTGGCTCAGATACTTTCAGGCAGGGGCAAAGATCTGTAAGCATTTATGAGGAACACACAGAATGTGTAAGGTGAGATCCAAAATTGTAGGACAATTGTCAGTAGAGATCAAATATTATCAAAATCATTATTATTTGTACTATGGAAGCTCCTAGAAACCCTAGGAGGTCCAGACTCAAGTGTGATAGACAGTATTCACACAGATAAAAAGATGGTCCCTCCCCCAAAGAGTTTCTAATCTTATGAAGAAAGGCAGCAGATGGATACAAAAAACAAAAAGGGGGAAGCACAAGTTACTGGAGACGCAATTATGGTTAGCATTAATAAGCAGCTGTCACAAACTACCAGCTTCCGGGACAATTTTAGGTACCACAACCCTGACCATGTCCCTTCAATAAGCAGCTGCAATGTGACCTATCGTGCCCTGTTGTAATGATGAAAAATGCAGTCCTGTGACACAATGATGTATGCCCGACCCAACACATTCAAAGTGCAACAGTGCAACGTTTGTAAGAAACACAAAAAGGCAAAAGAATAATCCATTGGCTCATAGAGTCATCTCTTTTGGCTTTTCAGCAGAGTCCCTCAGGTAGAGAGTTCCCAGCAGCACAGAAGAATGTGGCCCCTTTAAAGAAGTCTGTGTCGGAATTCAACCCCCAGCTGGCTGAGTGTATTCAGAATGTTGGTGAAGGAGCGGAAGGGTTGCTGTGGGGGAGAGGAGAGATTGCTGCCCCTGGGAGAAGGGGCATGTTGCAGTTCGGTTCTGTGCATGAGAACATGAAACACCTTCAGTGGGCCCATTATCTGACACCAATAACCAAAGGCCTGGAAAGGGCACTAAATAAAGGAATGACGTGAGGTTGTAATGTCTTGAAGCTTGTGCCACTTTAACCTAGTGCTGTGGGAAATAAAGTGTAAGAAATGCTGTTACCATAAACGTCTCTCTCTATGAGAGACTATTCCTAGTAAGCACACTCCTGCTATTTCTACAATGAGCTGACTCTCCAGCAGCTCTCTCCAAATTGCAATGAACCCCCAGAAACTCGGTGAGCTGCAGAAATCGAGAGGAGAATACAGCTGGCTAAAAAAGACCATACGCAAGTAGCATTACGGCAACTGTGCCACCTCTCTATACTCCAAATAAGGAAGAAAAGGCTCCCGAGCATTCAAGCAACAATCGCCTGCTGATTCTGTTGATGGCACCAACAATGCCTCAAACTACTGACTTTCTACAATGAAGAGAAAGGTTAAGAGAGGCACTGAAAAAAATCTTATTTGTGCTCTGCGGCAACTTTTGGGTCTCAGTCGTATTCTACTAAATAGACTAATAGCAATGTTCAAGTAATAGGCTTGTCTAATTTGATCATTATGGGCCCGATGCAAAGTCCACTGAAAGTTAATGGATTTTGAATCAGACCCCTGCTGTCTGTTTCACTACTACCTTACTCCAGTTCCTCTTCCCTCAGTGTAACTCATTTCAAATCTATGGAGTATAACTGGAGTAAGGCAGTGATGAATTAATTCCTAAGTATTTAGGGATACCTAGGATGCCCAAAAACAGCACGTATTTTTGTTTTAATTTGAGAAGTCTTTGCTACATCACGCAGTATGACTACAATGTGTACACTTGCTGTGATCACCAGAGGAGGAGACCTGTCCTCCAAGAGATGCAAAGAAATTGGAGCAGACACTTCCCTCCCCCTCAGAATGGGTAATAGTTTAATGAAAGGATAATTTACCTAATCTCTATAATGAGAAGTCCATGTTACCTGCAGCACCTAAATTCTGTAACAAAGATGCTCAGATCTTCAGAGTCCCACAGACTTCACTGTTCATCCACGGGGGCACAGTGGTCTATACTAGCAGTCCCTACTAGGATTGAGGCCTAACTTCTCACCGAATATTGGACCTGTACAAAGCTATGCATCCAGACAGTCAACATCAGCTGGGCAGGGAAGGTGTTAAGGGAAAGCACCAAAGAACATTTTATGTTAAGCAAGAAACAAACAAACAAGGTATGAGATAGGCAGTTTGCACTGGAGACCATTTATCCATCACGCTCTTTGGTGAGAGCTCAGGGGTTTAACAGACTGGCTTTGGCTTTCTTGATAGTAGACTGTCTGTTACAGCTGTAAAAGTCAGTTGACCTCTTTGTAAACTAAAGGTTAAAAAGATAATTACACAAAAGTTAAAAGCAAATCTTTTCCCCCCTATACATTTTATGCCTTATTGAAAGTAAAGTAGCAGCTAGGAGTATTATTAGACAGTTATTATTCTGTTATTTACAGTTGATCAAGAAATTACCTGTGATCCAATCACTAGACAGCAATGGTTTAGAAATAATATTTACAAAAAAAGAAAATATGAAACACCCAAACCCACACACAACTGTTTCTTCCCCAAGCTTTTAAGTCTCAAAATAAAGAGGAAGAAATCCACAAATGTAACGCTGCAAGAATAATTACAATGACTACAGGAGATTTTAATACATCAGAGATGTCAGGGTGTGGGAGGGTGAATGGAAGAACTGACAAAAGCAATTAGTAATTTTGGGTGCCTAATTTGAGACAACTAAAAGAGGGATCTGGATTTCAGAAAATGACGACAGCCTGCCTTCTGAAAATCAAGCCTTTTTAAGGCACCTGGAGTTGGGCACCCAAAAATTGTAAGTTGCTTTTGAAAATCTTGGCCTATATTTTTATATAAAAAGGGACAGGTATGACTGGAAAAGGCTAATGTAGTGCCCATCTTTAAAAAGGGGAAGGAGGAGGATCCGGGGAACTACAGGCCAGTCAGCCTCACCTCAGTCCCTGGAAAAATCATGGAGCAGGGCCTCAAGGAATCAATTCTGAAGCACTTAGAGTAGAGGAAAGTGATCAGGAACAGTCAGCATGGATTCACCAAGGACAAGTCATGCCTGACTAACCTAATAGCCTTCTACGATGAGATAACTGGCTCTGTGGATGAGGGGAAAGCAGTGTATGTGTTATTCCTTGACTTTAGCAAAGCTTTTGATACAGTCTCCCACAGTATTCTTGCCAGCAAGTTGAAGTATGGGCTGGAAGAATGGACCATAAGGTGGACAGAAAGCTGGCTGGATCATTGGGCTCAACGGGCCGTGATCAATGGCTCCATGTCTAGTTGGCAGCCAGTATCAAGCGGAGTTCCCCATGGGTCAGTCCTGGGGCCGGTTTTATTCAATATCTTTATCAATGATCTGGAGGATGGTGTGGACTGCACCCTCAGCAAGTTTGCAGCTAACACTAAACTGGGAGGAGCGGTAGATATGCTGGAGGGTAGGGATAGGATACAGAGGGACCTAGACAAATTAGAGGATTGGGCCAAAAGAAATTTGATGAGGTTCAACAAGGACAAGTGCAGAATCCTGCACTTAGGAAGGAAGAATCCCATGTACTGCTACAAACTAGGGACCGAATGGCTAGGCAGCAGTTCTGCAGAAAAGGACCTAGGAGTTACAGTGGATGAGAAGCTGGATATGAGTCACCAGTGTGCCCTTGTTGCCAAGAAGGCTAACGGCATTTTGGATTGTATAAGTAGGGGCATTGCCAGCAGATTGAGGGATGTGATTGTTCCCTCTATTCAACACTGGTAAGGGCTCATCTGAAGTACTGTGTCCAGTTTTGGGGCCCACACTACTAGAAGGATGTGGAAAAATTGGAAGACGAGTCCAGAGAAGGGCAACAAAAATGTTTAGGGGCCTGGAGCACATGATTTATGAGGAGCGGCTGAGAGAACTGAGATTGTTTAGCCTACAGAAGAGAAGATTGAGGGGAGATTTGATAGCTGCTTTCAACTACCTGAAAGGGGTTCTAAAGAGGATGGATCTAGACTGTTCTCAGTGGTACCAGATGACAGAACAAGGAGTAATGATCTCAAGTTGCAGTGGGGAAGGCTTAGGTTGGATATTAGGAAAAACTTTTTCACTAGGAAGGTGGTGAAGCACTGGAATGGGTTACCTAGGGAGGTGGAAGAATCTCTTTCCTTGGAGGTTTTTAAGGTCAGGCTTGGCAAAGCCCTGGCTGAGATGATTTAGTTGGTATTGGTCCTGCTTTGAGCAGGGGGTTGGACTAGATGACCTCCTGAGGTCCTTCCAACTCTAATATTCTATGATTCTATGAAACAATGCATCTTCCTTACATGTCATTGTAGAATATCCCACTGTTCTGAGACCAACATAAACAAACAGGTAGAGAATTTGAATCTGGTTTACTAAATTTTAGTTTTTGTGTTCAATAAAAATTTCAATTCATGACAACCTAATGCAAATGCCAAAACCCAGAAAGTTTTTCTACTGTTTTCTTTTATTGTTTAAGATGAATGGCAAAGCTGTGGGCTCCAGCTACAAAGGAGAGGTTGAGGGAAAAGATTTGACAGCTGCCCTAGTGCCCAAAACTTCCTAACAGTGCTCAGAGGACACAGCACAGCCGTCTCTCACAGGAATTGAAAAAAAAGTGAGGAGGAAAAGAACAAACCAACCAAACAGCACAGATTCCAAAACAGGAGCTTTACTCCATGCTTAGCTCCCAAATAATTGTTTTATAATCTCTCTGATTTTTGTCTGCACACAAATGTAAACACACACAGGTACCTACACACAGGCACTCATTTCCCCATGGGAAAGGCAGACTCAAGATCCAGTGTCCGCAACTAGTTGCCATCAGTGCCCAACAAAAATACACATATATTGAAGCAACAAACATGAGAGAGAAAGAGTGAGCATGTTACAGTGGAGCAGATCTTCAAACAGACCCTGGGAACCAGCTTCTGTACTGTGGGCATGATCTGTGCCCACAAAGATGCCACTATTGAGCCCAATTCCATAAGGTGCTGAGTACCTTCTACTCTCATTAACTTCTTAGAGGCCTTGACTATTTGGAATTAGCTATGGTTCAGCAGTCAGTGGCCAGGAACTGGTGTAGCTTGCACTGATGCAGACCTACAGTATAGACAAGGAAAGCCGCAATTTGCACTAGTTGAACTTCAGTTTCAAAAAAGAATGAGGGCAACCAGTGCAAATTGTACCTTTTCTAACCTATCCTTGTGGCTTGCACTGAAGCAGGTACACTGACTGCTGGCCACTAATTCTTGAATCCCAAGCACAGACAAAACATAGAGCACTTCTCAGGAAATGCTTAAGTTCTTTGCAAGATCAGGCTCATTAGTAGTGTTATCTAGCTTGTAAGCACAAACCACTAGAGCAGGGGTGGGCAAACTACAGCCCACGGGCCATATGTAGAGGACAAAGCCCTGCAACACCATACCTAGCCATGAGGAAGGGCACCAATTGGTGAGTCCCTTCGCCACGGTATCATTACATATTATTTGTCGAAAAATGCAACATGCAATGAAAACTTGAATTTCTTGTACAAACTCTAATTTCTCTCTGAGCCATATGTTCTTACCCAATCTGTTTCTGTCTCTCTCCTCTTTATATCCCCTCCTTCTCAAACGACTCCCTTCATGCCACCCCCATTCTTATTGCAAGTCTCTTGCATACAGGATTCATTCTTCCCTCTGCTCTGATTTGCTAATGTCATATTCCATAAGGAGGATCTATTGAACTGTAAGAGTGTCACCTGTGTGGGAAGAGGAAGTAGTATATCCCAGCTAATGCTGGTGCCTCTAGGTCAGCTCCAGGGCTGCATGAGTGCAGCTCACCAGAACAGGAGGATGACAGGATGGGAGAATAGTGCCCGCAAATAATTTGGCTGCTCACAATACCAAATGCCAGCCCTATTCAAAATTTCTGGGTGTGGTTAGGCTTCCTAATTTACTCACTCATTATGCCCATTCCACTTCCATTATGATGTCACCTGAGGAACTGAGGGAAGGCACCTGGACCCAAAATTCATTTGCTCCTTCTGGTTCTTCCACCAGCAACCTGCAGCTAGCCAGCGGAACTCAGCCGTAAGTCACCCTTCCTGCTTCTTAATGGCTTCTTGTTTTTGTCAAGATCCTCTGAAAGGCCCACATTTCAAGGATCCTTCCTTTATCCTCCCATGGAGAATTCTCAAGTCAAAGCTGCAGAATACTTCATCCCTGTAGTATGAAATGGAAATTCATATCCATCTGCATTCATGAAGTTAAAATGGCAGCAACCTCCACCAAAAAGATATGTATTAAGAAAGCATAGTTATTGAGAGAAATAAATCGCCTGTATTCCTATGTTAAGGTAAAAATTCCCAGTCAGATCCCTTAGTAGATAAATGGGTAGGAACAGGAGGATTGTACACTACATATACCAGACTGATGTCGATGTTCAGTGTTTTTACTTTACTAAATGGAACTTCAATGCACACAGTACCACTCAACAAGATAAATCACCCTTGCTTCCCCAGCCTTTTTAATTACGTTTTGAGCAGTGTATAAAAACAAAGCCACACAGCTTGTGTGAAAGAGCACTGGCAAGTCTGTCTTATTACAAGGTTTACTTTTAAGACCATTCTCTTGAATAAGATATTTTTCAACACCTCCTTCCCACCCCCAAGTCCCTACATAGAAGGGGCAGAGAAATGGTTTTGTGTTTGCGAATCAGTCACCAGTTAGACATATACCAATAAAATATGGCAGCTTATGGCTGCTAGTTCTTTCATATTTGTGTGTATTTGCCCACTGCCCCCTCATCTATCAAACTCCAGCTGTCTGCAACACAATGGTTTGCAGGGGGGGGGAGAGGTTTCAAAAGCACCTATGCAACTTAGGTATCTAACTCCTATTGATATGGGCACTTTAGAAAATCCCACTGTGAATGCTTGGTGAAATAAATACCCACCTAATTGTCCTGTCTGGATGCACTCTGATCTCCTTTGGAAAAGGCGTTTACAAGGCTTCACTAAACAGTGTGAGCTGTAATCTGCACAGAGGACCTGGGATTCAGCAAGGTGCTTAAGCATGTGCCTAACTTTAAACATGCGAGTAGGTCCACTTTAAGCATGTGTTTAGTACCTTACTGAATAAGGGCCGGAGATGGAGGCCTTTCTATTCATGTCTTACATAGCTAGTGAATGCTCTTCTGCATTTTTCCCTAAAAACAACACAAGGCATTCCCAAAGAGATGATGGAGGATATTTCATGCTAACATGACTGACTGCTAATGGAGATTCTTCTCTCGAACCAGTGGTAGAGAATCTCCTCTGACAGTAGGAAGGAGTTAAACACAAACGATATCAGGGATTATTTGAGGCCCTATATATCTGGGGCACCATGTACCCTCAGCAGCACACAGAGTTCTATATTCAGGTCACACAGCTCATAAAGCCACCATGGTGTCGGTACAGCTCTTAGTCCAACACTGAACAGTTTCCACCCCCACCCACTGCTCGATCTGGAACATGGAAGCTGAAAAGGGAAACATTAGTCTCCTAGGGCAGTAAGAAGCAATGAGAATTTGCACAACTCTTATCTGATCCTCCAGATCTAAAGCACATAAAGGGACTAGTGAAAGTGTGGCAAGGAACTTACATCTGCTTTGTTAGTTCAGTGAGTCAGAGAAGGAGTAAAGTCCACAATTAATGGAAGCTTGTGGCATTCAGTAACAACATTTCTGCTAGTATACCAAAGCACAAACTGTGATAATGACTGTGCTGTAGTGAACATACCTTCCAGCGATGTGTACTCGAGATGAACCACCTTAGACATTTGTCATCCAGAATAAAAAAAAAAAGAGTCTTGTACATTTCCTTATATGATATTCTCCCATTGCTTTCACAAGGGTTGGTATATATTCATAAACGGTGAAATTAGGGCGCTGGGGGTGCGGAAGCACTCCTTGGCTTGAAGTGGTTTTCATCATGCACAGGGTTTATAGTTTTATTCAATGGCTTTCAGCACCCCTACAATAAAATTTGTTCCAGTGCCACTGTATATATTTCAACAGCCCTTAGGTTGATTTAATCTCTCAGAGAGGACAGATTAGCATTTCGCCTTTCTTCATCATTTGGGATTAGCCCATGTGTGACTTATTCCTTGTACATGCTGTATTATTTTTAATACCAATAATTTGCATGAATGCTATCAGTGATTCAGAGAGCCAGATGACCAGCAGATGTAAATTAGCATAGCTCCATTCACTTCAATAAAATTACACCAATTTACACCTGCTGAGGAACTGGTTCATATATTTTTAAGGCTGAAGGGACCATTATGATAATCTAGTCTGACATCTTGTATAGCAATGTCCAAAGAACCTCACCTTGTAATTCCTGCATGTGCATGGATGAGTGAGAACTTTCTTCTCTATGGCTATCATTTTTAAAGCCTCCCAGTCAAGGTTTTACATTAACCTTTTACAACACTCCAATCCCGTACATCACATAAACCCAATGCATTGGAAAATTGTAAAGTCACAATCATTCTGGTTAACATTATATACTTGACAGCTCCATTTTCATTACATTTTTGGCAACACAGAAAGCTTTTTACTCCCCATTTAACAGCTTTTTTTGTAGCGGCCATCATTTCTATTAATATTACAGCATCAGTGGTTCTAGCTGCATTTTAATCATGGGCTGGTCTCTTGACACTCATCCAAAGAAGCAGGAGAATCCCACCAGTTTGTTAGCACACCATTTTATATATGGGAGGAATAAGGAGATAAATGGGACAACCATATGCACTCATAAATGCAGCACAAGTCTAAGATTTCCTACTGTTAGAGACATAAGGTGGGTGAGATAATACCTTTTATTGGATGAACATCTGCTGGTGAGAGAGACAAGCTTTTGAGTACACAGTACTCTTCTTCAGGTCTGGGAAAGGTACTCAGAGTGTCACAGCTAAAAACAGATAGCATATATCTCAACCACCTTGTCTTTCCAATATTCTGGGACTGACAAAGCTACAACACCACTGCATGCTTCCTAAGATTGTCATTTATTTCATAGCTTCCATCTCTAGAGAAGAGGGTATGACATTCCAGGGTGCAATTCAGACCAGTGAAAGGCTGTGTCACCCCTGCCCTGCAAAGTTGGGTTCCTCACAATGTCTTGCTGCTGTAGCTCCCACGTGGCCATTCAGAAACAGTCTAATAACATACTGGTCACACCCTGAGTGTCTGTGTTTAGCTGCTGTGTGCAGCGACACACACACACACTCTGGCTTCCACCAACCTTAGTTACCACTTGCAGGGTGACCCGAACACACTCCCAGACCCAGATTTTCTGTCAAAAATGTTTTTCTGTACTGTCCAACCCTCTTCTGGACAGTCCAGATAATTATTATGTTTGTTGCCCCTCTAAGGGGATCAATATGCAACAGTTTGGTACCTTAAATGGAGTCGCCCACACCATTCACAACACTGGATTGGTTTTGATTAAAGAATAAAACAAGTTTATTCAACTACAAGGAGACAGGTTTTAAGTGAGCACAAGACTAAGGCTTTAAAATCAGAAATGGTTACAAAATAAATAAAAGATAAAATGCTTCCTAGTACTAAAGCATAAACAAACTAAACTTGGTTCAAGGTAAAGTTCCTTACCACATGTTCTCAGTAACACTGCTGACCAAACTCTCAGGCTAAGATGCGCTCCCAAATCCAAGAGCTGTTTCTTTTTGTCTTCTTTGGTGAAAGAGAGAGAGATGGATAGGAAGAAATAACAGAGTGTTTTGCCCTTCACTTTTATCATTCATTCACCCTTCCAAATGCATTTTCCTGAGGGTTACGACTAAGGGTATGGTTACACTTACAAGATTATAGCGCTATAGGTTATAGCGGTCCCCTTATACAGTAATATGTATAGCACTATTGTATGTCCACACTCAGATGCTCCTGCGGTATAGCATGGCCACATTTGGGGCACTTAATGCGGCATTAAGAGCAGCGCATTAGGGCAGGTATCCCAGCATTCAGCTGGGTGCAACGTGCTTTTTAAACGAGGGGGGTGAGGGGGGACGCGTTGTGTGTATGCGGAAGGAGAGAGACAGTGGTTTTTCCGTTTTTCTGAAAGCCTGTCAGTGAGCCTCCGTTCACAGAAGGCTTTGTTTTCACACAGGCTCCCTCCTTAAACATTTGCATTGCTTATCTGCCGAGTTAAGAAAGAAACTCTAAAGAGGTACTTCCGCATTCCTCCAGCCGAGTTCAAAACAAAGGGAAGAGACGTCAATTGCCTTAAATGGCTCTAGGCATCTCCAGAGATTACTTGTAGCGCAGTGGGTGTCCACATTCTTGCTGTAGCACTACAGCAGCTGCGCTACAGCCCTTATTCCCCATGGGGAGGTGGATTAATAATAGCGCTATAACTCAGCAGTTATAGCGCTATTAGTGCCTTGCCAGTGTGGACGGGGAGTAGGTTATAGCGCTCGTGGGGGCTTTATAGCGCTATAAAGTGCCAGTGTAACCATGGCCTAAGTAAAGTTCATTTCCACTGTGAGAACGGAGACAAGAAGTCTCAGTGGTGAAAGAGGTTCTATACTGTTGTTTGCTAAGATGCAGATCTGTTTGTTTCTGCCCATTTCTTGTGGAAGAATGGCCATTTGATAGGTGATTGCCCATCAACTTTGATGACACTTGGCTAAAGGCATCAGCTTGTCCTTTGTCTATGAGAAACTGATTTACCCAGACTTGTCTGGTAAATGCATTTCAGACCTAATTTTAGCTTTTATTTATAAACTTTACATATAATGTTGCTGCACGCATTTCACCATGGTACTATTGACCAATGAGTTATTAGTTTTCAAATAATACATTGCAAGGCATAATTTGTACAAAGATTATAACAATAGTGTGTAGGATGTGAATACAGGGATGCATTCGGTCACAGTGGGTGAACTGAAAGGGGAAAACTATAGCAATCTTCAATTTAGGCAACATACCCTTTTGCATTAGTGACTAACCTTGACAGGGTCCCTACTAAACAGAACGTTGAAATGATGTTGCAGTCTTGTGCTATAGAATTTATTGACAGCTGCCACTCAGCTTCTGATAACCTATAGCAAACGCTCCAGAGAATTCATACCCGAACTGAAAACAAACTGTTGTATTGAGAGGCCTAGGTTTGAGGAAAGGATTTGAGATGTTGCACATTAGGTTGGTGGAAGAAGTTAATGCCAGAGCTGATGCTTCCAGTTTCCCAATGTAAGTGTCTTAAATCATGGTAAGTGACCAACATCTCCTGTGTGAGGTATGTGAGAAGATATTAAGTAACCAAAGAAGAAAAGTACCTAAGGAAAGATGTAGGAAAGTTACCCAGAACAGTTGGAGACGGTCTCTCTCTCTGTCTTAGCCAGAAATCATTGTTTTATATTTGAAATAAGATAATCACATTTTCGTTCTAACTTGTCTCAGTTTGTTCCATAGCTCCCTTTCTTATGTTCCTCCTATAGTTCCAGATAAAAATTTAATAGCAACACTACTCTCACTGCTTTAGTTCTAGTCAATAGTGTTCTGGTACCTGCAATACTGTGGAACCTCAACAGTGTGTGCATTTGTTGGCGTTACTGATTTTCACCGTTCTCTCCCAATATAATATACAAATGTGCAAACAATACAGTCTATTTCTCCTGTCATGTACGTCCGCAATGTGATAGCATTGTGCTCCTATAACCAGAATAGTTCAACCACTCCATCTTTTGCAGGCAGCTATTCATTGGACAGTCATGCCTAGTGCACGGATTTCTTTTTAACAGTTATGAATTCCTGGTGAATTCAAACAATCCATGTATGCTCTGGTAAGGGACTAGATTCCATGGTATTTGCATTTCGTAGCACGTGGGAGATGCATATTTTCAGATTTCACGTTAAATGCCTTACAAGACAGCCTTTACACACACTGGTCTACCACAATATACACAGTGCATTACCTCAGACCAGTACTGATGAGAAAAGCAAGCGTAAAAACAAAACAGAAACTAGAGAGAATACGCTGCCAGTGAAGACACTCACCTTCACTTCTGTTGCTTGTTTAGGTCTTATGATGTTTCCCAGGAAAACCTGGTGGGGAGGGGAAAGAGGGAAAAAAACATTATCCACGATCTGAAGTTAAAACATCAGAAAGCTGTGAGAGCACAAAAATCATATATATATGCCAAATAAGAAAACTGTGCTCAGGAAGTGACTGCAAACTCCAAAGATGCAAAAGAAATATCATTTCAAGGTTATTTAACCCATATAGGCCCAGATACTACAAATGAATACATGCATTTCACTTTATTTACAACGTCAATGGGACTTGAGCACATTGTGACAGTTTGGGGGCTATATCTGAGTGTGCTATATTTCAGTCTCCATTTTGAGGGAAACCATGATTGTGTCCTTCATTGTGTATCCTAACTGCCATGCTGAATTGCATCAGCACTCTTGTGTTAGGGAGCCTGGGGCCTAGGTGTTTGACCCTGAAGGAGAGAGCCATCAAAAGACCATGAGCCCATTGAACAGCCTTTCCTGTTGGGACAACAGGAGTTAGGCTACAGGTAGAGACACTGATCTTCAATGACACTCTGTCAACAATCCTTTTCTCATGGGCTGGATCATGGAAAATTCCTGCACAAGAAGAGAAGCAGGAAAAGAAATAACAGACTGCTTTTAAAAAGACAAGCTGTCCAGCAAGGGAAATATCCCATCACCAACATAAACTATCCTGGGAATCAGTGACACTGGAAAAGACTTGAGGCATGGTAGATAATCCATTGAACATGATGTCTCAGTGCAGGGCTGTGGCCAAAAGAGCTAATGCAATCTTTGGATGTATAAGCCAGGGAATGTCAAATAGCAGCAAGAGTGATATTAGCTCTGTATCTGGCACTGGTGTATCAGCTACTGGAATTCGGTGTCCAGTTCTGGTGTTCACAACTGAAGAAGGATGTTGAAAAATTGGAGAGGGTTCAGAAAAAGGCCCATAAAACAACTGAAGGATTGGAAAACATGCTTTATGGTGAAAGACTCGATGAGCTCAACTGATTTAGCTTAACTAAGAGGTTTGAAGGTGACTTGATCAGAATCGAAATGTACCTGCAAGGTGAACAAATATTTGATGGTAGGCTATTCTGTCTAGCAGACAAAAATATAATAAGGTCTAACGGTGGTATGTGAAAGCTAGACAAACTCAGACCGAAAATAAGGCACACATTTTTAACAGGGAGGGCAATTAACTATTACAGCAACTTGCGAAGTCTGTGGTAGATTCCCTACCATTGGCGATTTTAAAATGGAGGATTGGATGATTTTCTAAAACGGATGCTCTACTTCAAACAGGAATTAATTCAGGGAAGTTCTGTGGCCTGTGCTATGGAGGAAGTCTGACTGGATGATAACAATGGTCCCTCTTGGCCTTATGATCTCCGATCTCAGATCGCCAAAACCAGAAGACTGAACAGGAGGACCTGGGCCCCTAAAATATACTGACGAAACCTCAAAAGGCCATCTGGTATGGTGTGGACACTGCATGAGGAAACTGCATTCAGATAGTCATTCCATAGATCTGTGAAACTCTCTTGCTCTGTAGGAGTTAAGTGTGTGTGTTTAAGGAATACCAAGCAAAGTCTGCACTTCTTTGCTTTACTACCATGTGGTGGTCCCTGATGGATGCAGTTGGAAAAACTAGAGGCAGTGCAGCAGGTCACTTTCCAAATGATAAAGAAAATGGTGTCTTACCATCAGAGTATTTTTTAGTGTATTTATTTACAGAGATCTTTCAAAACTGCCTGGGAGATTCAGGCATTCAATTCATGCCAAATTCACTGCCAAATCCCCGAGGCAGCTTTCAGAATCCCATCCGAAACATACACAAATTATGAACAGAGGTCAAACCTGCACATAGTCCCTCACTTAAGACACCACCATCCTGTACAAAAAAAACAGCTCTCTTGGTTGCCAGCCACAACCTCTCTCTTTTAATCAGTAGCCACTTTAGAACATACTGTCCTCTTCTGCTGCCCAGGCCACTGGGTGACCTGCTGGTCCAAAGCATATGAATTACAAGAACATCTCTGTACAAATATTATTATTGTTATTATTAATGCTAGAACTGCAAACAGCCTACTTTTACCTGCTTATGTGATATATTTAGCAATGCTAAATCAGTGGTAAGGGAAGGGGAAAAGATTTTTTGCCAAATACAGTAGAAGCCAGTACAAGAAATTACTTTTTCCATGAGATGGCCTCAGGGAAAAGATCAAATATAACTTAGGAGTAATATAGCAGTGGTATCATGCTGCCCCATGAATAGACAGGCTACCCTAAAATGACTGTGCTACCACCAGAAGATTGATAACTCTAAGCCTTCTTCATTCATCATCCAGAATCCATTCATTTTCATGTTTCTACCATGACATTTTTCCCACCACACATATCCACAGACCATAAAGACCTCCAATCCACCTGTTTGCTACTATAAAAATAACTGTATTGATTAAATATTAACTGGGCATTAACCACTTTTCACAGTTTGTTTTCACTATTCTGTTTTTATTCCTTTATTACTTTCAAATACTTGAGAGCAAAAGATATTCCCTTACCCGTTTTGACATTTTATACTTGGCTAAGAAGCGGGGGTCTTTTTGTATAGCAGATATTTTCTATTAACTTCTGTGTCTTTATACTGATGCTGCCTAAACAGAGGACATTGTTTTATTCTTAATTTCTTGGCAATTATAGTGAGTTTTAAAAACCAACAGCAATAAAAATACATTTAAAAATTGAGATTTTTTCCCCCATCACATTCTATCCTCTGGAGCTGAGGGAAGGCCAGAGTTTGGACTTGTGCTACATGACAGACTTGAAAATGTCACTTTAAAGAACCCTAAGGAGCGTAACTTGCGTGCGGAGTTGGGGTACTGTTCTTTTATCTCTAGCAGCCTGGATTCAAATTACTGTCTTTAGTCACAAGGGAAAATTCACTTAGTGGACTCAGTAGACATTTCCACAAATCACAAAATGCCATTACACAGCTTGGTACAAATGACAGCTTCTCTTTGGGACTGAAATAACAGGGGATGCAGCATGCTAGCGCTAAGGAAGGATCAGCTTGTGTTTAAGGAACTAATTTAGGACTTAGAAGAGATGGGTTCAATTCCTTGGCCTGGCACAGACTTCCTCACGGATCTTGGACAAGTCACTTTGATTATCTGTCCTTGTCTAGGACTTGGAAGATATTAACTAATACTTGTTAACATCGCAGTGTAGACAAGGTAGTGTGCCTTTAGTGTGTGTTAAACTGGTTAAAGCTATTAAAACAGTGTAGTTCACTTCCCCATTGTAAAATAGAGATAACAAGACTTTCCAACCACACACAGGTGTTATGATGATTCATTCATTGATGTTTGCATGGCGCTCAGATACTGCAGAGATGGAGTTCCTAGATGGATAGGTACACACACAGCCTGGAACATCATTTTTATCACTAGCCAATGATATCAGTTCTTTGTTAAAGAAATTCACTCAGAAAAATGAGAAAAATAAAGGACTGCATGAAATAACTCCCAGTTCACAATGAGCCAAGCAACACAGGGCATTCCGAAGCACATGCTAAAATCAGCTCTGTCACATCCAAAAAGGATGCAACAAATTTGCCAATGGAGTACTTGTAAAGTCTTCTCTTCAGATACGATGATTCAGCTTTCAGGCATTTCTATAAGTGCAAATCTCTTTCGACAGCCATAAGTTCATCTTAAAGAGTGATGGCAATCAAGGAAATGTATTGTCATATTGCAGAATCACACACACAAGCAAGCATATTCTGACATTTAAAGACATCACCCTAACTGGTCTGTGCCACGTGATCCAAGCTGTCAAGAGAAACACGGGAGGGCTGCAAACCTTTAGGTACCAAGCTTTGAACTAAGAAATTAAATTGAATATTAACCCACTGGAACACTTCACGCCTCTCACACACAGAAGCCAGTTTAAAAAACAGAGACTATTCACCCAAAATGCCATTTACATGACCAATCATTTCTCCTATGCCTTTATTATTTCTGAAGTAATTTCTGTGTGTGAATAAAAGCTTTTCTTATTCAAGACAGGAAAGATGGTTTGGTGTTAAGGCATAGGACTGGGACTCAGGCAATCTCAGTTCAGTTCCTGGCTCCAGCACAGGCTGTGTGTGTCCACTTGAGCAAGCTCATCTTTCTTTCCCTCACTATGCCTCATCTTTCTTTCCTTCACTTCCTCATCTGTAAATTGAAGATAATAGCACTTCCTTTATCACACCTTTGTTTGTTAGAGCAGGGACTAACTCTTACTAGATCCATGTACAGCACTTCACAGAATATGGCCCTGATCCACTGGGGCCACTAGAAGCAACAGTAATTCAAATATAACCACATACACCAAATGTCTCTCTATCTTTCAGTAAGTCTCTCAGAATTGCATCTGTGATAGCATGGAGCTATTATTATTCAAATTCATCATTTCAACCTAATTGCAATTTCAACATTAGACACTTTATTAAATAAATAGGAGAAGAGGGTTAGGAAAGGGCAAGTCCTTGTTTAAAAACACATATCTATAATATAATACAATATCCCCAAACCTGCCAGGAATAAATAACATTTCCACTGAAATGTTCTTTCATGGCTGCAACAATTTTACTTACTACAAACAAAGATTGCCAATGGCCTACAGAGGTGCAGTAAGGTCTCATCTTTGGATTTAGAATCCAAAGCCCATTATACCCTCAAGCATTGCAAACAATCCTGAGCAAGGATAAAACGTTACAGTACCTAATTCTGATGCCAATCATCTATGAGCTCTTTACAGGTTGGTGGTAGAAAAGAAAAAATGGGAGTAGGAAGGAAGCTATCTCTGATGTCACAATTCCTCCAGCCCATGAATTTGTAATGGGTAGGAGCCATTCTTCAGCCAGTATAAATACAACATAATTCTGAGGACAAAGTGGAAGGTAAATAGATCAAGCCTGATACTTTTGAAAAATTCCCTTAGTTTTACAGCTCATCAGTGAAGAAAGCTTCCCCAAGATAGGGAAGCTACAGTTGCATTGATGTGCCCGAAAGATGCGGTTATAGGTTACTTTACGTTACTAATCTGCATTTTAAAAGTATCTGCACAGTTATTTATTAAATACTGCTATTTAGTAGATGTATTGTGATGGTGTCTAGAGGCCCCAATCTGGGCCCCACTCTTGCTTGGTGCTGCATATACAAGTAATAAAGAGTGGATGGGATTATTATAGCCACTGCTTACTTGTATTGCCTATTCCCTACATTTTCTTATCAAGTATTGGGACCGTATTAGGTACTGTACATGCAAACCAGTATAAGAAGAAACAGTTCCTGCCCCACAGAGTTTACAGTTAACAGGCGGATTCTGTTACCAGATTTGCCCGTTACTTTGAGGTACATACATTTATTAGGGTTAGTCTTCAGGTCGGGGGTTCTATAATTCTATCAGTGTACTGGCTTATGTCACTTGTCATCCCATATGCAGCTCTACTTTCTCCTTTCTGCAAATTCCCTCCCAATGGAGCCATCTGGCAGGACCTAGGTACACCAGGCCTGGGTTCTTCTAGACCCAGAATCAGATAAACACACGCACACATTAACAGAGCTCATCTGAGAGAACAGGGTTAATCAGCACTCGCAAGCTCACAATGCAGTTAGGCAGCTTCAGTATTTTGGATGCCAATAAAGGATTTATTACTAGAATTGGTCTGATAACTACTGAGCTGGGTGTGTGCAGGCTGGGTTCATTAACATCTGGAGCAGAGATCCCACATCATGCAGTGCTTCCCTGCTTTGCTGGTCCCAGAGTTCAGTGTGGTTCTTGCCCTGGAATCTCTGTTCTGCATTCTGTATGCTAATAGAGATGCCTCCCTGTCCCATCTTTGACACAAATGAGGCACGGGGATTTTCCTTAATCATGTCACCCTTGTCTGGAGGGGTTTAGGTGGGTTTTCCACTGCCGTTTCATTGCTTTTTGAAAGGCTTTCTTCAGATTGGCTTTGGTTCAAGCAGAGGATGGGGTGGGGGTGGCGGGGAGGTCTTCTATGAGTCAGACAGGCTGGGTACTGCACCCTAGTTCCCCAAGAACACAGAACTGATAATTAACAATACAGTGTGTGTACTTACTAACCAGTTGATCATAAGTAGTTTTGCCAACCACAAACATTAAAAGCCACAAGCCATCCCCCCACTCTTCCCCCCACCCACTATGGAATCTTTCTTAAAAACCGTGGGATTATTTTTAAAAAAAATAAATTGGAGATTATTTTTATTTGCCTTCTGGATTTCTGAGCCATTAGGGGTCACTTGGATCACCTTTTCAAGCTTTTCTCTGCAACCATAAAGGTCAGAAACATGTTAATAAAAACTGAAATTCTCATGTAATCAGTTAACTCCATGAGCTGGGGCTATAAGTAACTTATCCAATATTGCAAGACTTGCAATGAAATCATGAAAGTTGGCAACACTCTATAACGGATCCATGAAGGGGAACTGACATGCATTTTATGAACAATCTGCACTCTCATGGATTTTGCTAGAGAGATATATCCTCTTCACATCCTAAGGTAACTGTCCCAGCTGGATACACCTAAACATATAAATTATCATTGTCTGAATATTCATAATCTCATGAAATCTACTATGAAGCCACTATATGGAGAAACTGTGAGCTTTCTCTAAGGCAGACTCTCCAAGAGTGTAGGAGAAACAAGTTCAGATATGCTTTCATAACACGTACTGGAGACAATACTCTGAGACCAACACTAAATGGTGTGGGGGCAAAAGAACAAAAGAGACCAACCCTGCTGAGAGAAGTGATCCAGATGTTTTGAGAGACCAGAGGACACTGCAATTCCTAGGGCAGCCTGCTATGAACCAGGATGTAGGGAAAGGACCAAGGAAAAGGCAGAAGTGGATTGCCATGTGAAATTACAGCTACCACGATTTAACCTCTGTCACTTATGTTCCTTGACCCATAGTGGTACTATTCCCCAAACAGGCACCCAGAAGAACATAGAGTAAATAATTTTCTTTCTATGTGACCCTTTCTTCTCTTCCTTAAATAAATAGCACATTGTGTAACCTGTAGCTGTAATTTGGATTGCTGCCTTAATATTAGTAGGAACACGTGCTGCCTGTGAGTAAGAGATGATTATACAGACTCCATCTTTTGAAGAGAAAAAAAAATCCACCAATCTACCAAGCCAAGGTCAGAGAAAGAGGGCAGGGGAGAAACCATGGACCTAAAATATACACAGATGACTGTGAGGAACTCCTACAGGCATAGAGGGACACTCTGACCTCAGCCACTGGGGACACAGAGATCAGCTGCAACAGTAACTAAAAAATAGAGGCATTCTCACACAGAAAGACATGCTGTTACAACAGAAGAGTTTGGGCTTCAATCCACCACCAAAAGGAAGTTCAGAGTTAGGGTTTTAAATCTCTGTCTAGGGACTGTTAAAGATGTCCTGAACTAGGAGGCTCTAGCATCCCTTGATGGAATTATGTAGCATTAAGTTAAATAGTTGATTATCTGTTCTTATTTTTGTCTAACTTATTAAAGCTTCGCTAAATTTAGAATGCTCCCAACTATCCACATCCTGCAAGTTTTCATAAATCAGGGAGGTAAGATCCAATCCTGGCTGGTGGTTTTGTTACATGGAGACGCTATGGAGTTTTCAGAGTAGTTGATTTTTACCACACTAGCTTTGCAGACATCCGAGCGAAAACCTGGAAAGGGCAGGCTGGGAGATGTGTGGGAGGAGAAGTCTATTCTTCCTTCTTAGCAGGCAGAGATTCCCAAAACATCTCCTTTGTTAGTTCAGGGCTGTCTCATTGTAAATCAGGGTTCATCCAGAGAGACATGAGAGAGAGAAAACACCCAAGAGAGGAAGAGTGGATTTGATTCTAAAATGTCTTTTCACTCAACCCCAGCAATATGGAAATGAAAGATAAGGACTTCCAACACCCAGGGGCTAAGGGGTACATTGTACGCTGAACACGTGTCCACACAAGCACAGGCAGTGCCTAACTCTCATTAATGCTAATGGGAGTTGAGCATGCACAAGAAGGAAGACAACAGAGCCACTGTTTTCACAGTAGGTTGTAGGGGAGGGAAGCACATGCTGTTTCATTTTCCTCCAAAACCTTCAGGGAAAGTCCATTACCATGTTCACTAGGAAAAAATGAAATGGAACAGAAACAGGTGTCAATTAGCTGAAACCATTCACATTACAAAATCATTCAACAAGTCCCTGTCTGTAACTGCATTAATTCATGCCTCAGCTGGTCCATATGAATAAGGCAAGCCAATTACATTAGCAGGCAGCAAGATCTATGGCTAAATAACTGTAAAATCATAACTAAAATGACAAAAACAAAAAACAAATAATAAAACTTGCAACAAAGACACAGTACAAGGAGGCTCTGAATGTGAAGGATCAAGAGCATATGTCCTCTGGGACACAGAGCAAGACAGGAATGCATGCTTCAGCTACCAGAAAGGGATGGAATAGCTCCCAGCTGGGTTAGCTGCATGTGGCATTCACAGCAGCTCAGAATGCTGTGTGATATTTGATGGATGAGATCAGCAATACACTCCTCTAACTCCTCTTCAATCCCAAGGTCCATACGTACATTTCCACCATTCTACCACTACAAGTGTCTTCTAAATGTACCAGGAACTACACGTAGATTTTCTCAAAATGGACCAACCACAAGACAGACTCACAAAGCAAAATTCTCAGTTGGTATAAAGTGGTGCAGCTCCACTGAAGTCAACAAAACTACACTGATTCACACTAGCTGAGAATCTGACTCATGGCACTGGCCAAATCACTTAAGGATGCCAGCACACAGTTTATCTGTAAAACAGGGATTGTATTATCTACTTACCTGTCAGAGGTACATGGGGGGCTCATTAGTTAATGAGTGCCTTATAATACTTTGAAAATGTCAATGTGCTATATACTGTAAGACTTTGACTATTATTACTATTGCATTCAGCCACTTCAAATTACTTTTTAATACTGCAGCTTTTTACTGAAGTCGCATCCATACATCTTATGCAAATCTGCCCAATAATACACATTTCTAAGGGCAGGTCTTCACTACCCAACGGATTGGCGGGTAGTGATCGATCTATCGGGGATCGGTTTATTGCATCTGGTCTCAACACAATAAATCAATCCCCGAGCGCTCTCCCATCGACTCCGGAACTCCAGCTCCCCAAGAGGCACAGGCGGAGTCGATGGGGGAGCGACAGCAGTTGACTCAGCACCATGAAGATGCTGTGGTAAGTCAAATCTAAATACGTCGACTTCAGTTACGCTATTCCCGCAGCTGAAGTGCGTATCTTAGGTCGACCCCTCCCCCAGTGTAGACCAGGGTTTAGATACTGCTTATGATGACACAAGGAATGTAGTGTGGACATACTAAAGTGATTTAATTACTGTGGTGGCTGTACAGCGATGTAACTTAAGTCGACTGAATTTTGTAGTGTAAACTTGCCCTAAAAGCTAGATGGAGATCACACTAGAACATAGTAAGAGTGACACAGATGGCATTAAATGCAGAACTTCTTTACTGGATTTAAAAAGGAATGGTAATGGTGTTAAATTAGCCTATATAGGCTTCTTGGATTACGTGGGTTTTCAAGAAGGCTTTACATTTAGGAGAGTCCTGCTTTTCACTCTAGAATAGGGAGGTGGTTTTATGACTGGGGGGACAGTATAGGAAAATGGGAGAAGAAAAAGATAAGCGGCAAGGCTACCATCATCAGAACAGCAAAGGGAGTAATGTGGAAGTGATAAGAAGCAAAAGCAGAGATGCAGGTTTT
The DNA here is from genome assembly GCA_007922305.1 of Dermatemys mawii. Taxonomy (NCBI): domain Eukaryota; kingdom Metazoa; phylum Chordata; order Testudines; family Dermatemydidae; genus Dermatemys; species Dermatemys mawii. Next base: position 2,861,524 of record ML677332.1, on the reverse strand, counting down.
CTAAACATTGTCTGTAGATGTTTTCATGTTATTTGCAACTCAGTAATAATTATTTTGTAGAGAAAACAGAGGAAACGTTATTTCTCCAAAGAATTTACAAGTCTTGGCCCTGATTCTGTGAATGTTTAACATTATACACTGTGGGTGAAATCCTGACCCCTCCCCCGACCCCCAACATTGACGGGATTTTTGCCACTGATTTCAGTGGGGCCAGGATTCTGAAAGTCAATGGAATTAGTCAGACCATAAAAAAAGATAGGCACATAACTAAAGCCAGGTCTATAGAAGAAAATATTTTATGAAAAACATGAGGTCATTGTTATGGAAAAATTAATGTACCAATTATGTACCCTGCAAAACAGAGGACAAATATATACTCAGATATTTGGTAACTATTTATTCACCATGCAGACAAAATATATTCACCTTCAAAAACACCAGCACATCAATCCAATTATTTTTCTGAATATTTATATATATTTAGCTGACCACACATCAGAGATTTCACTCACTAGAAACGACATGTCATGGGTAGAGTAAAGATGCTCATTCTGTAACATGGAACACCCTGTTAAATGGAGAGATCTGATGACTATATTATTGTTTAATGTTTCTCTACGCAAAAAACAAGAATCATTCCAGCAGCAAACTTATCTCCGATATTTACATGGCAAAGATTTGTAAACTTGTTAAAACTTCCTAAATCATTAAATAGTTTAAAAGAAGACTTTTTTTCTAGTAGAGCAATACAGGCAAATTCTCCTAGAATATACACACCTTATACTGACAAAAAATTTGCTTTTGCCAATACAGCTCATACTGGTTCAGTGAACAAAATATGCTATATGGGCAAAAGCACTTCTGTGCTGGTATAAGTGTATCTACACTAAGACTATTGACAGCGTAGAAATGTCACAAAAATGTGCAACTCATAACTTAATTTACTATACTGGCAAAAGTTTTAAAGTAGGCCTGACCCCAGGAGGATTTGGGCCTTCAAGAGACAAAATACAAATCAAGGTCCAACACGCTACATGTCCAGATGATGGACTTTGCAGACAGAAGGGTGGTGGTGTTTTCTCCCCCCATCTTTTTTAATATTTTTAAGAAAATCTTTGTGTAGTAATTTAAATATATATCACTGTGAATGAGATGGGATTTTTACATTCATGCAATTCTATTCTATTTGACAAATATAGAACACTGCACATAACCCACAAAAATCCCAGTGTATACAGACAAAGTCCACCAACTGATACTCGCTAAATGACATTTCTATGTTCTAGACATTAAACAAATTCACTGCTCTTAAAAGGTAATTTACTGCAACTGAAGGTGCAAAGTAGAACTATTTATCCACTGAATAGATTCAGCGCAGGCAAAGTAATCTAAATTGTCATTTGTTATCTAATGAGACTTAAAACTAACCCAAAACTTAAAGGGTGAAATCTTAAGCATGTTGAAATCTATGGGAATTTCATTCTTGACTTCAACAGGGCCAGGATTTCAAACAAAACACTCAAAATCTGAGCATGTTTGCATATTGTGGGAAATTAAAACTTGGCCCAGTTTTCACAAAATGTTCATGTAAAACAGAATCACCACTGAGTGAAATTATTTTTGCTTCAAAACCATAAAAAGATCTTTCTAAGTTTGCTCAGTCAAATAACCATTTATTTGAAATTTCAGTGATGCTGAAATGGGCAAACCGAAGTCTCACTGAAGATTCTGTGAAGTGTTTTCTACAATTTTTCATTGCCTTACTTTAACAAACCCATGACTTCAGAAGTGAAAAGTTAGGCATTCTAGGCCAATACACTGACAGCCTCCGAAGTTGGATTTCTGTTGGAAACCAACTGAATATTCTGAGAAAATATTTTTAAAAATTTCTACTTTAAAATGTCACTGTCCAAAAATGCTACCAACTTACTGAAAAGATTAGTTCTCTGTATGAATTCATGATCATATCTACTGCCTTTACTTGCTTAAAATAAGTTTTTATTACGTACTAGTAGTATCTTTATTAGCATTAGCACAGCTATAGGAGAGTAACTTGGATTCTATTACATCTTGCATATAATCAACAGAACCATTAATTAAGCTCTAATTGCAGAATCTTTATAGTTGGTGACGCTTCAGACAGAAAGAGCCGAACCTGACACTTAGATTGCAGGTTAAGTTTGCCAGGTAACACAGGAATAATAGGCCTCATTCTGCACTACATTACACCTTTTACATCAGCATAACACAATGGAGTTAGACTGGCATAAAACTGGTATAACATGGTATCAGGCCCAATATCTTTTTTCACTGGGAAAAACCAAGAAGTCATCAAAAGAATAAATATGGTACCCCGGGATGTCATTTTTATAGAGTCAGTTTGCAAATTAGAGCCCCATTATTTTAAGCATTTGCTCTATCTAAACTAATCTCCAGAACACTCCTCCTCTTTGAAGTATGTAGACCAAGCATAGCTGCCGCACTTGAGAGAAACAAGTTCCAGCATACGGAACTTGGGAGTGGGAGAGCGATACTGTGTAGAATTGCAAAGCACAGTGCTGAAATCAAAAGCATTGCTGGCACATTCTTCAAAGCAGCAGAAATCTAAGGTTTCTGGAAGTGAGACACATAATGTAACTAAATGTGGATCAGCTTCTCCTAAAAAGATCTCAGGAAACAGATGATGATAGTGCACCAGCAGCATTTAATGATTTTATGAATGCAGAGCATGAGTAGCAAAGTATGTGTGTATTTTTGTAACATTGCTTTCTAGGGCGTCGTTACAGTCTTTATTTTCAGATATGAATATTATTCCCACAGGAAAACTTTGTTTAAATGTTCATTAAGTTTGCTCTGTTCTGCTTAAAAAGCATTTTCCTTCGACTGTTGAAAAGCTAGCAAATATCCACTTAAGGTCAACAAACACTTCTGTTTTGTCTACCCACCTAATGTAAAACTTATCAACTCTTGCCCATTACAGTCCTCTTTCCACAGCTTGTTGTTAATACCTACGACCCAGTAAATTGCCATGCAACCTGACCTCTGACATACATATGAGGACGCTGTGATATAAAGAGGAGGAAATAAATGAACAATAATACTTAGCATTTATACGATACCATTTTTTCCTCGCGACTCTCAGACATTTATTATGCCCCACAAAACCCTGTACCCATTTCAGAGTCATAAAGGGATTGTGATTTGCCCAAGGCAAAAGAATTCTAGTATCTGTTCTAACCACTAAAATACATAAACTCTCATAAATATTTAACCCAGTCCTCTCCATAAAGGATTTTCATGAAACAACTGAGTAAGGGTATGTTTATACTACCCACCGGATCAGCAGGTAGCGATCCATCCAGCTGGGCGTCAATGTATCGCGTCTAGTCCAGAGACAATAAATCAACCCCTAGCGCCCTCCTATCGACTCCTGTACTCCAGCACTACAAGAGGTGCAGGCGGAGTTGATGGAGGGAGCGGCAGCAGTCGACTCAGCGCAGCGAAGACACCGCAGTGAGTAGATCTAAGTACGTTGACTTCAGCTACATTATTCACGTAGCTGAAGTTGCATAACTTGGATCGATCCCCTCACCTCTCCAACTGTAGACCAAGACTAAGATAGTGCTGAAAGTAACCAGATCCAGCAGGGATCTCTGTCCCTCTGGGAATGTGCATCTCTAGGTCTGTGCAACTAAAGAAACTGCTCTGATTTCATTGAAACTGTTTCAAGTTTGCAGCAAAGGAGCACCACTGAATTTTAGGTTTCTGGCAAAGGCCTTGAAGCCACCCTAGCAGCTGTGGACTGGACACCTCTCCTTCTAAGAAAGCACGCCACAGATAGAGTTCCTGACCATTCAGAAACCAACAAGTCAAATCAAAGCTAATTTACATGCATAAATATGTAGGCTAGAACATATTATTATCTTCCTTACATACACACACATCCTCCCTCCCTTTCTCTGTTTAGTGATTGCGACTGCAGGGAAATTATACACTGCAACTTCCACTGCTCCTCCTTTACATTTGTTCTGACACAGCTAGTTCCCACAAACAGGGATAAGAACAGAGTTAATTTTCTCCACCTCCTGAAACTAGGATCCCACCAGTGCATTTAACAGGGATCAGCATTTGAAATGGCACAGGGCCAGCCACTGTGGCATGCAACATTTTGTTTAAATGCTTGCCTATTTAACCTTGTTACGCAGCCAGCGTGAGAAAGGTTCAAGTGAGTAGATTATCAGACTGAAACAACAGGACATCTGCCACTCCCTAGCCAGTGGAGAGTCCATTGCACACCCTCACTCTCCTCCCTCCTCTTACAGGCCAGTGTTGCCGCTGCTGGCTGAATCCCAGGCTCTTGCAGGCCCAGCGGCAGTGCTGCCCTGGAAAACGGCTGTTGCAGCTGCATCCCCTGGGGCTGTGGAGAATGGCACTCCAGCACCCGCAACTGCACTCTCCCCCCTCTCCCCGCCCCGCAGGGTTGATTAATGAGGCGAGCTGCTGACTAGAGAATGGGACACCTGTGCATCCTGCTTTAAGGTGCCAAGATTTCCTGGTCAGGGAAATGAGACCATCTCCCCAAAAAACCCAGAGCTGTCAATTAGGCTGACGTCTCCTCGGCCATAAAGGTGTTAATGAACCATCACCTCTCCTCGAACCACATTGGTAGAGCTGGGTAGAGTTCCCCAAGGAGACACCGCCCAGTGTAACCTCAGGTAAGTAAATCTCCTCGGTCAGTGACACACAGCTCCCCTCCAGGCTTTCCTTCACCTTCTTCGTTTTCTTCTCTCACTCCATCTCCCCTGCTCCTCATTCATGTCTGTTCTGTTTTGGGACCCCCTCAAATTCTCTTGCTGAGTTCCTCCTTGTGAGGTTTTAAAGACAAACAGCCTTCCCTCATGCTGTGGGCCTCCCATTCCCCTGGCCATTGGCGGTCCCTCTGCTATCCTGCTTTCCCCTTCACCCTTTTGGGTCTCAGCTGACGTCTCCCTCGTTCTCCAATCTGGAACTTTCCTTGTTGCTCCCCCTCCCACCACCTGGCCACTTGCTCCCTTACCCTCCCTCTCAGCTGATTTGTTCTCACCCTCACTCCGTTCCCCTCCTTAAGGCCAGACAGTTGTTAAACCAGGTGACACCACAATCCCTCTCCTCTCACAAACCCAGGGATGGCTCTGTGCTCATGCCCTCTGGCACCCAAAAGGGGGTAGGGAGAGATGGGGACACACACAGCCCCCATTCACACAGCATGCTGGGGAGCGACAAGAGGCACAGAAAAGACACAATCCAGACCTTTCGAGGTCTCTTTCCTTACTCCAGTTTTCAAGGGCGTCAGAGCCTTCCCAAAAGTGGGGAGCTGCCCCCTCCCACCCCGCAAGACCCTGCCTCCAGCCAAAACCGGAACAGGAATGGGGAGCCCAGCCCCCATGTGGGGTGAGGAGACTGAAAGCAGCCCCCTACTCACCCCCAGGTGGAACCAGGTCAGGGACAGCTGTGTGGGCAACTATGGTGAGCTCGGGTGGAGTCACAAATCCTCCACCTGTCCTGGGCCAGGCGAGGAATCCAGGGGGTGGGGACACAGGCTGGGGGCTGCTCTCAGCCCCACCCCACCCCAAGCACCACAGGCGAGTGGAAGGTACACAGGGCTCCCACAACTGCCCGAGCTCCCCAGCCAGCTCCATGATGGCCTGGCCAGGGGGTTGGGGCCTTGGTGGGAAGAGCAGGGGAAGGGGGCGGGGTATGCCCCAGAGAAAAGTGCCAGTTTTTTCTCAAAGGTCCTTCCCCATTCCCTCCTCTGCTTCCCTCTCCTTGTTAATCCCGCTTTCTGAGAGAATGACTCAGCCATGGTGCCCCCTTGGGCAGGAACATGTTCAAATACAGACATGAGAAGCGCTCAAGAAGTACCCACCCGAGGGCAACTTGTTAGGAGAAATTTCAACCTCTGACCTCAGTTCATCACTGCAGTGACAGAACCTATCCTCATCCTTGCTGTTCCCCTAAACCTAACCACAAATACCACCACAACAGAGAAGTTTCACTGCTTTATCTTGTGCGCTCCCTTTAGCGGTGTAATTATACTATTTCCTTTCCTCCCACCTCAGCAGAAAAAGGCACAAGAAAAACGGAAATTATACTGTTCCAGCGGGACCTTCCTTTTATTTGTTACCTCCCTCTTTAATACCTTATTAGAGGTTCAGATTAATAGTGGCAATCCCATGCACTAGGAGAAAGTTTTAATTTTGCAGATAATATTGGATTACACGACATTAACTTTACTGTATAATGCAGTGAGTGGAGGCGCCCAAGGGACTTTGAAGCAATTAATATAGTTAGTTTATTTACCTACCTCTGATACATAGAGGGCATTCAAAAGCAATTGGAATGGTGTTTACCTACACAGAACTACAGGGCTTCTCCAATATTGCCAATAAATATCCTGTCCAAGGTTCACTGTGATACTTAACTGTTTCAGGCAATGGAAAATGTGAAAACAAATTGAAATATGAACTTTAAAAAACACAAATCTTCCATGCATGCAAGACATTAACAATGATATCATACAAATTCTTAGCTCTCATAGGGGCCATATTTGTCAGCATTGTGAGAGATACTCTATAAAGGCTAACATCAACCCCAATACAAGAATCTTAATGAAGATATAGTTAATGTTGGAAGCAGACATCATTTCAAATAACATAACTTTATTAGAACATTGTGATTATAGGAAGAAATTCAAACATTTAAAAACCAAGTTAAGGTTAAATTTTAACAACAGACGTGTTGGGAGTGTGTGTGTGGAAATCAGGAAATCCATAGTTTAGGTTCCAGAAACAATCTTAACTCTGAATATATGTCAATGTCTATTCCCTTTGGGTCCATCTATCCTCACCTTACATCCAGCCAGCATACTGCCTCACACACATTTCCTTTGTGGACCAAAAACCTCAACTACCATACTGTAGAAAGTCATGATACAAAGAACCAGACCCTACATTTTCAAAAGGGACTAATGATTTTGGGTGATCAGCTGGAGATACCTTAAAATATAACCTGTTTTTCAGAAAGTTATTGCATATTCGCCCTCTGAAAGTGAGACCCCTTTAAGTAAGATGAGGAAGACTTTGTAGCACCTTAGAGACTAACCAGTTTATTTCAGCATAAGCTTTCGTGGGCTATAGCCCACTTCATCAGATGCATAGAATGGAACAGAAGTAAGATGCATTTATACACACAGAAAGCAAAAAAAAGTTGCATATTAGCATACCAATTCTAAGAGGCTGTTTAATTTGGATGGGCCATTATCAGCAGGAGAAAAAAATACCTTTTGAAATGGATCGCTGTGTCTGACAGGAGATAACAACTATTGATGGTAAATTAACTAGGGAAATGCAATCAATTAGTGTAATGAGAGAACCATTCGCAAGTCTTATTTAGCCCCTGGTTTATTATGTCCAATTTGAAAATTAATTCCAGTTCCTCAGTTTCTCGTTGGAGTCCGTTTTGGAAGTTTTTCTGTTTCAAAATTGACACCATCAAGTCTTTAATGGAATGGCCAGGAAGATTGAAGTGTTCTCCTACTGTTTTTTGAATGTTATAACTCCGGATGTCAGATCTGTGCCCATTTATTCTTTTGTGTAGAGACTGGCTGGTTTGGCCAATGTACATAGCAGAGGGGCATTGCTGGCACATGATGGCATATATCACATTGGTCGATGTGCAGATGAATGAGCCTCTGATGGTGTGGCTGATGTGATTAGGTCCTATGATGGTGTCAGTTGAATGGATATGAGGACAGAGTTGGCATCGGGCTTTGTTACAAGGATAGGTACCTGGGTTAGTGTTTTTGTTGTGTGGTATGCGGTTGCTGATGAGTATTTGTTTCAGGTTGGGGGGCTGTCTGTAAGCAAGGACTGGTCTGTCTCCGAAGATCTGTGAGAGTGAGGGTTCATCTTTTAGGATAGGTTGCAGGTCTTTGATGATGTGATGGAGAGGCTTAAATTGGGGGCTGAAGGTGATGGCTAACGGTGTTCTGTTTTTGTCTTTGTTGGGCCTGTCCTGTAGTAGGTGGCTTCTGGGTACTCTCCTGGCTCTGTCAATCTGTTTTTTCACTTCCTCAGGTGGGTACTGTAGTTTTAAGAATGCTTGCTAGAGAACTTGTAGGTGTTTGTCTCTGTCTGAGGGATTGGAGCAAATGCAGTTGTATCTTAGAGCTTGGCTGTAGACAATGGATCGACTGGTATGTCCTGGATGGAAGCTGGAGGCATGTAGGTAAGTGTAGCAGTCAGTAGGTTTCCAGTATAGGGTGGTGTGTATGTGTTCATCATTTATTAGCACAGTTGTGTCTAGGAAATGGACCACTTGTGTGGATTGGTCCAGGCTGAGGGTGATGGTGGGATGGAAATTGTTGAAATCATGGTGAAATTCCTCAAGGGCTTCTTTTCCATGGGTCCAGCTGATGAAGATGTCATCAATATACCACAAGTAGAGTATAACCCCTTTAAGGTGTCTCAAGTTGGGTGGTCAAAAATGCAGGCACCAAAGATCACTAGTCTTTTATACATTTAGGCCCAGGGTAACACATTTCTACGTAAGCTGAAAAAAGATAAGATGCAAATTCAAAGAAGTAATCAAAGACTATGGTTTAAAATTCTAAAGTTACATTTGGGGGAGAGATCAAACTGACTTCAGCTTCTCTTAGATGCTGGGGGATGAATATTACGTCACTGCAATCAAAACAATTAAAACCAAGAAACAATGGGAAGTTTCCTGTAATGGGGTGACACCCACCTCTCGTGAGCACCCCCTTGGTCGAGTGCATACCTGTAGTCACTCAGTTCGTGGAATGGGATGGCACCCACCTTGTGAGTACTCCCCCTCCCCTTGGTCATTGGTTTCTTCAGCAGGTTTTCAGTGACTCTGCCCAAGTCAGACACGCTGTCCGTAGGTGGAACAGAACAAACCCCTTCTTCTGACCCTGGTATGTGGCTATACTCCCCAGGACTTCCTCCCTGGGTGCACTGTCTTCCTGCAGTCCTCTCTGGGTTCAGTCCTTGCTCAGTCCCAGCAGCCAGCCAGGACTCCTCCTTAGCTCCACCAGTCGCTGCTTGTATTGATCTGTCTGTGGTACCACTGCTCTTTCAGCTAGTCAGAAACATGGTCCTTTCACTTCCAGCTCCAGGCAGTAACTAACTTGGTCTCTGCTGCTCTTTTTATTGGCCACTCATGCAGCCCCTCTGATTGCCTCTGCGTAACTGGGCCCTTGCCGGTCCTCACACAAAAACTCCCAGAGACCAACCAAAATGCAGCACCCTTTTATTGTTTGTGTCCATCCCCACCACCTACTCTTTACATATATTACAGAGACCAACACTCTGGGAGACCGCTAGCTTCTCAGCCCACAGGGATCTAGAGCCCCACACTCCTCCTTTCCTCTCTCCCCTGCTTCCTTCCAGCCAGCTTTATATATAGCAGGCTGGCTGCCCAGGCCTGCAAGTGCCCCCCGTGATAATTTGGGTGTGGCCTCCCACCCAGCACAACTAATACCCTTTTTAACCAGAGCTGGGCTAATAGAGGCCTGGCTTGGTTCTCCTAGCCAGCACCCTGTTACACCCCACCACAGTCACTTTGCAGGGGTCGGCAACCTTTCAGAAGTGGTGTGCTGAGTCTTCATTTATTCCCTTGAATTTAAGGTCCCGGGTACCAGTAATGCATTTTAATGCTTTTAGAAGGTCTCTTTTTAAAAGTCTTTAATATAGAACTAAACTGTTTTTGTCCGTAAAGTAAATAAGGTTTTTAAATGTTTAAGAAGCTTCATTTAAAATTAAATTAAAATGCAGAGCTCCCCAGACCAGTGGCCAGGACCCAGGCAGCGAGAGTGCCACAAAAAATCAGCTCGCGTGCCGCCTTCGGCACACATGCCATAGGTTGCCTACCCCTGATTTAAACCATGTGGAAGACTTCTCTTCTGCTCCTCTTTGGGACAGGATGCGGCAAGACCCAGAAGCCTCCAGCAAGAGGCCTCTGTGCCTGTCCTATCCCCACCCCACTTCCATTCAGCTCTCTCATTGCAAAATAATCAACCAAAAAAAAAAATCTCATTGGCAAGAGATGAATTGACTGGCGATTTTCAGTCCATTGAAGTGATGTTGGAATTCCAGCATGTTCCAGGAAAATTGCTGACATTTTTTAACAGCTTGGAAAGTAGGCAAAAAGATGTTGTTGTTGAAGAGTTGTGCTTTTATTGTGTGGGAGATGCATCCCTAAATATGTAATTGCAAAGTGAAATGCTGAGATTTGTTGTGCAGAATTTTAGAGTGCATTACTATCCAGAACAAGGCAGTGGAAAAAAACTTTTCATGTGTATATGCTATATACATATTGGCTTATGTTTTCAACACACAACTCTCATTAATTTCAATGGGAACTGCATACAGAATTCCCTTAGACAATTGTGTGTGTTTTCCAATGCTAATTTCTGTCAGGAAATCAAGTGGATTTGTTGAAGAAGTTGGTTTCTTATAGCATCCAAGGTAAAGAATCTAGGCTCTCCATACAATTAACAATAAACAAAATAATACATTATGTATCTGTATGTAACGCCATTCATCTGAAGATCTCACAGCACATCTTACAGATGTTAATCAATCAATCCTCATAACCATCTTATGAGGTCAGGGCCAGATTCAAAGCCTATTGAAGCCAATGGAGTGTTTTCACTGATGCCAATGGGATTTAGATGAGGCCCTAAATAAGTATCACCATTTTACAGATAAGTAAAATTTAGAACCAACAAAAAGGTTAAATGACTTGCAGGTTGGGCTGGGAATAAGATCGCCAATACTGGCTTCCTGTCCTCTGCTTTTTATCACTTAAACAACATTTCCACTATGTAGTAAGTGACTGGACTACTGCTGGTCAATATAAATTTAATTTTCATAGAGTAGATTTACCCTTGTAATGAAACCACATGCACACACACAAAAAAACACAATAAGAATGTTCCCATTAATCTGCTCACTCACTCTCATACTCTCTTTCTGTCAATGTTGCAGCTTCTGTTTTAGTTCTCAGTAAAATTTGATGGTTTGTTTTTATATTCTGAGCCTGGTTCAGTCTGATTGGTTTTCATTGCTGGCTGCTCTAGTGAACCTCTGAAATCTGCTTTATTTCTTCTTTTAATGCTGATATGAGCTGGCTAGAAAAGGCTCTTTGGGCGAGGGCTCCCTCATTTACATTATCCTACTATTCTTTTCCTTTTTAGTGGGTATGCTGCATATTTTGAGATCAAAGAAAAAAAGAAAACAGCCTCTAAGTCAATTTTTTAAAAAAATCATCTCACACACGTTTGGATTCATGCAGTGAAAATCCCTGTGATTTAGAGGGAGAGGCAGGAAGAAATCTCATTCACATCTCATTCAGTGAAACCAATCCTGCTGCCCTTGAAGTCCCTGGGAATTCTCTGATCAAGCCTAATTCTGTTTCCAACTGGGTGAAATTTTCAATAGCACTTGAGTTATTTAGGCACAAAAGTCCTCATTTTCAAAACTGACCTTGATCAAGATTTGCAGAAGTGGGTGTCTCAAATTTTGATTCCCAACCTGAGATACCTTGATTTTCAGGAAGTGCTCTTTACTCACGTCTTTGAAAATCAGGCCCCTTTCAGGAGCCCTAAGCTAGGCATTCAGATCATTATTCTCTTTTGGAAATCTTGGCGTTAGGCACTTGGGAGTCAAACACACTGACTTTCAATGAGACTTGGGCTCTTAAATGCCAAAGAGCCAGATTGACAAAGGTATTTAGGTACCTACGCACAGGTAGATGCCTAGGGAATTTTCAAAAGCACCTAAGCATGTTAGGTGTCTAACTTCCAATGGGAATTTGGCACGTAACTTAGTTAATTGCTTTTGCAAATAGCATTGGGCCTCTATCTGCGTCTTTTGGCTGATACATATCTTTGTAACCCTGGCCGAGTCCCTTTGAAAACAGGAGTAAGGCTCTGTCACAGCTACCAGGCGAGCTGTGTGTTAGACTCCTTTCAGTCCCTCCTGCGTGCACCCCAAAGGCCTGACTTCCTGCACCTCTCTCAAACCTCCCAGTCCCACCACCCTTGAACTGGATCTCTGGCTGGCAGCCCGCCCGTTTACCAACAGTGTTACTAGGGGCATGGTTACACTTACAAGATTATAGCGCTATTGGTTATAGCGGTCCCCTTATACAGTAATATGAATAGCGCTATTGTATGTCCACACTGAGATGCTCCAGCGTTACAGCATGGCCACATTTGCGGCACTTAATGTGGCATTAAGAGCAGCGCATTAGGGCATGTATCCCACAGTACACCTCTTCCCGATCTGGCGCAATGCCTTGTGGTAGGGAGGGCGTCACTTGCGGGGCATTCCGTATCCTGTTTCAACTACCCATGATGCTTTTTGCCATATCCCAGCAATCCCTGTGTTTCCTTCCACCTCCGGCGCCATCTTTCAATGGTTTCAGCAAGGCGCGCTCCGTCTTCCATTGTCGTGTGCTGCAATGAATCCCCAACTGCTGAGGAACATGCTGACGACGGTCGCCAGCACATCTCTGTGTGCAGTGGAGTTAATTCTTGACATGCAGGATGACAGTGATGAGTGTGAAGACGAGATGGAAGGAGTGAATGCGTTTGACACGAAGCTTCTTGTCTCATTAACGGACATGCTCACGGACGTTGAATGCCGCTTCTGGGCACGGGAAACGAGCACTGAGTGGTGGGATCGCATCGTCATGCAAGTCTGGGACAACGAGCAGTGGCTGCAAAACTTTCGAATGAGAAAAGCCACTTTCGTGGGACTGTGTGCTCAACTTGCCCCCGCCCTGCGGCGCAAGGACACCAGATTGAGAGCTGCCCTCCCGGTGGAGAAGCGGGTGGCTATCGCGATTTGGAAGCTGGCTACACCAGACAGCTACCGATCGGTGGCCAACCAGTTTGGGGTTGGAAAGTCAACTGTTGGAGTTGTGCTGATGCAAGTGTGCAGGGCCATTAATCGCATCCTGCTACAAAAACTCGTGACTCTGGGTAACGTGCATGACATTGTTGCTGGCTTTGAAGAAATGGGTTTCCCTAACTGTGGAGGGGCGATAGATGGGACCCATATACCTATTCTGGCGCCCACCCACCTAGCAGACGAGTACATTAACCGAAAGGGGTACTTCTCCATGGTTCTCCAGGCGCTTGTGGATCACCGTGGGCGTTTCACTGACATTAACGCTGGCTGGTCTGGAAAGGTGCATGACGCACGCATCTTCCGCAACACCGGCCTGTTCATGAAGCTGCAAGCCAGGACTTTTTTCCCAGACCATAGAATCCCCGTGGGGGAAGTGGAAATGCCCATAGTGATTCTTGGAGACCCTGCTTACCCTTTAATGCCTTGGCTCATGAAACCCTACACAGGGAGCCTGGACAGCAGTCAGGAAAGGTTCAACTACAGGCTTAGCCGGTGTCAAATGACTGTGTAGTGTGCTTTTGGGGGTCTCAAGGCGCGCTGGCACTGTCTTTATGGGAGGCTAGACTTGGCCGAGGGTAGTATCTCCGCGGTTATTTCCGCATGCTGTGCCCTACATAATCTTTGTGAGTGGAAGGGCGAAGGCTTCACTCAGGCATGGTCCTCGGAGGTTCAACGCCTGGAGGCCACATACGCCCAGCCAGAGAGCAGGGTTCTTGTGGGGGACCAGCGCGAGGCTGTTAGGATCAGGGAAGCCTTGAGGGAGCATTCTGAGGCTGAAAGCGAGTTCTAAAGTGAGGTGCAGACGGAGGGAGGGAGGGAGCATTCTTTTAATAGGAACAGGCATTTGCTTTTCTGTAGCCTGTAATAATGTATGTACACTTAATAAAGAAACCCATTTATGAAGAAGACAATTCATTTATTGAACAGGTACTTCGGTTGCTGAAAGAAAATATTGTGATGCGTGTGAGGGGGAAGCCGGGGGAGGTGCAATGGGGGTGGCATGGGGTCAGTCAGAGATCAGAATATGTCCAGGTCTCTGAGTCTCCAGTGCCCTCACAGTGGCCATGTCCCCCGAACCCCATTTGCGGAGGGCAGTAAGGCATGTTATTAGGGGTTGACTGCAGTGGATAATGGTCCAGGGTTTGGGGGTTGTTCGGTGAAGACAGAGGGGTTGGAGGCAGCTGTGGATGGTGATAACCATATAGCTGATGATAGTGGCCTGGAGGGTACTGAGGCACAGAAGGGGAAGGGATTTGGGGCAAATGATAATTGGGGTGGAGAGCGCGGTGCTTCTCCTCCTGAAGGGTGACAATCCGCTGCATAGTCTCCAATTGAAGCTGCAGTAATGAAAACAGCTTATCGGTGCTTTTCCGGCGGTGAATCGCATTCTCCTTCCGTGCCTTCTCCCTCAACTTGCTCTCGTTCTCCCTCCACCTCTGTGCAACTCGATTCTCCGTTACAGCCTGTTGCATTACTTGCTGTACAAGATCCTCTTTGCTCCTTCCTGGCCGCTTCCTCGGTCGCCTCAGCCTCTCAGCTGTTGATAAGAGCGATGGCGCAGGGCTCAAGAACGACCCTTCTAAAATAATAAGATACATTTAACAGTGGTTCCCTTGTAAAGAGCAGACATGCCTATCATTCCCCCGCATTCCCCGTTTGCCTGTCCCGCAGAGAGCACAGATACAGCAACGGAGCTCCTGCCATGGTGAGTGCACTCCAGAGGCAAGGGAAATGATTTTTTCCGTGCCCCAGAAAAGCTGTGCCGGGGGACGGGGGTGGCGAGTGCCAGTAAGTTGCAGGAGCCCCACTCTGAGCAGCAGGCAGGGGGAAGGATTTCTTCCCTGCCCTGAAAAGCTGTGGCGGGGGGCGTGGAGTGCCGGGAAGTGGCAGGAGCCCTAATCTGAACACTGTTCCAACATTCTCCGTAGGTGTTTGTCCTGGAAAATATCTTGTTGCTTCAAGTCATTGAGGAACAAAGGGAAGGGATTTTAATGAGATGCGGCTTCCGCCCAGGGCCATATGCAGCTTGCCTACGTGCAGCAATGCTCCCCCCACCCATTGTAGCACAGTGGCGGGGACTAGTGACCGGGACCGGGACGGGGGCCATGCTGGCTCTCCCGGGAAACCTGCGCAGGCGCATTGCAAGCGCTCTTATTGAGACCTTTGAAGAGATTATTGATGATGACTACCGCGAGGTGATAGACTACATCAATGCTCTATTCCACATGTAGGCAAGCATGCAAGCATCCCTTTTCACCCCAAGCTGCCTGCCTTCCCAATAGAAAAGCAGCTTTACCTCCGCAATCTGCTGCTGAGCTGGCCCCTGCAACCGCCGGACGCTGTGGCTGGCCACCCTCCTCCTGGCTTTAGAGGAGAGCTCCTGGCTGCATGCCCCCTGCCCTCCTCCTGGCTTGAGAAGAGCTCCAGGTGGAATGCCCCCTGTGTCCCTTTCCACGCCAAGCTGCCTGCCTTCCCCATAGAAAAGCAACTTTACCTCTGCAATCCGCTGCTGAGCTGGCCCCTGCAACCGCCGGACACTGTGGCTGGCTGCCCTCCTGGGTTGAGAAGAGCTCCTGGCTGCATGCGTCCAGGGACGACTCCGTGCCCTGGGTCGCTGCCGCCTCGTCCTCATCCTCCTCCTCTTCTTCATCCTCCTGCTCTTCGTCCTCCTCCTCACCCCCCCCTTCACTGGTGGGCTGGGAACTGTCCATGGTGATCGATGGAGTGACCATAGGATCACCACCAAGTATCGCGTGCAGCTCCTTATAAAATCTGCAAGTCACCGGGGCTGCCCCGGAGCAGCCGTTTGCCTCGCGGGCTTTGCGATACGCATTCCTAAGCTCCTTTACCTTAACACGGCACTGCAGAGTGTCCCGCTCATGGCCTCTTTCCGCCAACGCCTGTGATATCTGCCCATAGGTATCAAAATTCCTGCAGCTAGACCGCAGCTGAGACTGAACAGCCTCTTCCCCCCAACAGCTGATGAGGTCCAGCACCTCGCTATTGCTCCATGCTGGGGATCGCCTATTGCGAGGACGCATGGCACGTGGAGTCATGATGATCAATCAGAATGATCACCTGCAACGATTCCCTGAGACCACGCCACGCAATCAATCAGATCAATGAGAATGATCACCTGCAAGGATTCCCTGAGAGCACGCCACGCTTGGCTGGAGCAAACAGGAAGGGGATTTTCAAATTTCCCTGGAACTTTAAAGGGCGGGTCTGACGTGTGGTCACCTGAGGACAGGACAAAAGAGTTTGCAAGTGATGACCAGAGTGGCTCAAATGGGAATTATGGGACGGGCTGGAGGCCAATTAATGCGCAGTGGGTGTCCATATTCTTGCTGTAGCGCTACAGCAGCTGCGCTACAGCCCTTATTCCCCATGCGGAGATGGATTAACATTAGCGCTATAACTCCATGGTTATAGCGCTCCACGTGCCTTGCCAGTGTGGACGGGGAGGAGGTTATAGCGCTCGTGGGGGCTTTATAGCACTATAAAGTGCCAGTGTAACCAAGGCCTAGGACAGCACAACTAGGTTTGGCACTTGTAAGCCCTTTTCCTCTGGAGTCTTGTGACCAGAGAGCTGTTTCAGTGACACAAACTTTTGAAGCTTCTTCAAAAGAAAGCATTATTTATTCACCCAAAGGGTATGTAGCATGTGGAGTGAAGGCTAAAAACAATAAAGCCCAGTACACATAGCTCTTTTTACAGAAACATTAATCCTTCCTTGTAAGCTCCGGTAAGTTGCATTCACCTCAGTTATCTCCCATTTCTGGTTGCAAAAGACAGAATGAGTTACTGCCACACATTCTCTGTTGGAGATTTCACCTCCTGGACAGCTGCTGACAACTCACTCCCTCTTCCAGGTTCAATGGGTTTTTTTAATAGTGTATGGCTTTTCTGTTTCCAGGTTTGCAGCCTGGGCACCCCAATTGTGTAACTCTGCCTGGCACCTGGAAACCAGTATCTTCCCAACTGATGGCCTAGCCACTGTTATCTTAAGCACTTTGAAAGAATTTACTCCAGGTGTCTTCTCTTTGCCATTCGTTCATTTCCTGTTTGTTTCCCTCCTTTGATTTAACTCCTGACAGTCAGACAGGATAATATCACACAGGTAAACTGAGGCACACATGCTTTTCATAAAACATAATTCTGTATTGCTCTGAATCTCCACAGATACCCATTGGGAAATGTCACAACATTTCTCTCCTCTTTTTTTTTTTTTTTTTTAAAAAAAAAAATCTTTAAAGGATAATTCCTGGGCAGCTTGAAACTGAAAGCTGCTTCCAAGGTTTGTTGCCCTCTCCATAAATATGTGCTCACTACTGCAGGGAAATTGCTCCTTAGAACTGAGCTCCTGACTTTTATTTGTGTTTAATGAATAAACAGAATGGAAACAGGGTATACAACATTAAAGCAGAAATAAAAACAAATCTAGCAGTGATTCAGCAAGCCACCTTAACCAAAAATATTAAACCAAACAAGGAATAAACCTTCCCAAAATGGTTATGCAGTCTGACTTCAATGGAGCTACACAAAGTCTGGCCCTCTGTGTTAAAAACAAAGGACTAGACATGTTACTGAGTATACCCAGCTTTGCTGGAGGTAATGCTAGAAGTAAAACTGCTGAAACGGCCAATCCCAACCATGGTCTTATATACAATTTAGGATGGATTCTATGATGGCTTTCTTCATGACAGCTATTCCAAGCTTTGCTCAGGAGCATGAAGGGTTCTTGCAAGGGGAAATGGAGGTTTATTTGGCTCATCAATTATTGCTGATCAGCAGCATATTAACAGGGGTATTTAGTAGCATGCCATTCAGCTTGCCAAGGCTGAAGAGTGGGACTCAATGAGGAATGAAGCGCCAAGATGGGTGACACAAAAGAATAATTAATGCAGGAACACTGTGGGATTCTTTCCACTAGCGTAAAAAACACTTCCTGTAGCCGCAGTGTCATCAGATTTAATTTCTGGTGTAAATAACGGTCAATAATAAAAGTGGAGGAACACTGTATTTCTGCATGAAACACGGATTACTTTGGGGATAAAATCAGCACTATCCCTTGAAAAGAGGAACAGGAGAGAGATTTCCAGCAGGCAACGAAACAGAAGTGCTAGGAACATCTCTTATAAGGGGAACCAAGCTGAAACCATCAAATTCATTTTTTCACTAAGAATTCCCACATTAGGACCCCCAGGATCATCTACTCTCCTTTGCAGAATAGGAGCAAGTCCCATTCGCTCCTGCAGAGTGAGGAAAGAGGGCCAAGAATCACAGAGATGACACAGCTGCGGGCTTTGTTCTCTATAAACATCAAACTTCAATGCTGTCACAAATGCCATGTTGTAAATGGCTGAGCAGAAGTGCACATCTCCTGCTTATTGTCCCATAACATTAAATACAGTGAAATTACAGTGCACTTATGTATGACACTTCTGAGCTTGACATTTTCATTGCTAATGTCACCCACAGCTTCAGGCGGTTTTCCCATAAATCAGGCAGGATATTTTTTTTCCCCTGCACAGACAAGGTTAGAAGGCCAGGAGTTCTATTTCATGATACAATGTCAAAATTGCCATATACCCTCCACATTCATTTAATAATAAATAAATTAATAAGAAGATTCTTTGGTCCGGAAGCCATAAAAGTGCTGATATTGAGCCAATTTATATTAAACAGGTGTCCTTCTCACCTCACTAATGAGTTTGTACTAATCTATCTTGATTTCTGTGCTGGGCTTTTTACTTTTCTAATGCAGTTACACATAAAAAAAACCTGATTAACTAAGGTGTGTGCATTACAATTTATTTCTGGGAATAATCCTGAAAATGCACACACTCAATCTCTCTGTGTGTTTCTTTTATTTAAAAAACAATTGAACTAAACTGCTGACCAGGTTTTTCTTCTTTTCTCTGGGGGAGAATGTAAAGGGGAATTAAGGTGTAATGACTCTCCAGTTCCCCAGCTGACACCTTGTGATCTAACTCAGCCAGCTAATAATAAACCTGGGTTTATGAGGCATGGAGGTGTTTTCACACTTCAGCCCCACTCCATCAGCTTCCACATCTCTTCCTTTGCCACTGCACTAAAAGCACTCCTTTTTTTAAATCGATGGCTGCGACATGGGGCTGCATAAGCAGTGGGCTCTCAAAAAAGATATTAAAATAAAATAAATAAATAAATAAATAAAATGGAATGGGGGGGAGGGGAAGGACAGAGCGTGATGTGCAGTAAAAGTTCCAGATCAGCCAACACAACACTGAAAATGGATCACACCTGCCCCTCTTCCCAAGAATGGCAATCTTTCATATAGCCTGCATTGCACTCTAGCAGGTTACAAGCACAGGCATCACACTTTTGAGACTCTTCTCAGATGTGTGCACCACTGAACAGGGTACCTGACTGCCCAATGGAATTGTGGGTTAGGGATTAGCCTGGGCCCATAAGACTGGGTCATTCTTTTCCTGGCTCATCTGCTCTCCTGCTGTGTGACCTGAGCAAATCACTTCTCTTCTCCATGCTTCTGTTTCCAACTTTTGACTCCTAAATTTAAAGTAAAATTTTCAAAAGCACTTAGTGACTTAAGAGCCTAAGTCCCTTTTTCAAAAGTGACTTCGGTACCTGAAAGTTAGTGGGACCTGGGCTCCTCAATAACTCGAGTGCTTTGGAAAACTTTGCCTTCATTTATTTAGTCTGTAAGCATTTTGGGGCAGGGACTATTCCTTACATCACCTAGCATAATGGGGCCCTGACCTTGGCTGGGATCTCAAGGTGCTATTGTGAAAAGAATCATTTCAAATCAAGACTTCAGGAAATGTTAGTCTGGGCTGCAGAGCAGAAGCAGAGAGAGATTTTTATGTGAAATCACAAAACATTATTATTATTTATTTGTATTACAGTAGCACCTCGGAGCCTCAATCATGGACCAGGGCCCCATTGTGCTCGGCGCTGTACAAACACAGAATAACGATGAGTTTTGCCCCCCATCCTGGATGGTATGGACCTGCTACAAGAAAAACAAACTCTTTTTGTAAGGCTAAGAATTTGGCCTAGTATTATCCCAATTACATTTCAAGTACCCAGTCTGTTTTTGGGGTCTCAGAGAGAAAAGACAGCATGCACTGGAACAGCCTCTGATTTATTTAGCTACACTCCTCACCTCCCCTACAGTCCATTTCCTTGCCAACACAATTGTTCTCAGCAGCATCATATGCAAATTTAAATATCACCTTAGAGGAGCTGCTCTTCAGAGTGCTGCACTCTGTGAACTACTAGCATCAGTCCAAACACCTCCCCGGTATTTATGCTTATCACAGTCTTCAACTCAGACCTACACTGAGAGGCAGACAGAAACCCTAACCATTTTAACCCTTCATTTTTCATCTTGCAGTGAATTTGCTATTGATTTGCTCTGGCTGCTGCTGCCTTGTAAATGCATTTCTGCCTCCATCAGAAGGCTAGCACACTACTAACTGTTTGTAAAGCACATCAGAGATTCCTTTCCAAGCCACTGTCCGTATATTACAAATTAATAATTCTCTTTTTATCTACATCCCATGCCTCTAACATGCATCAGACAAAATGGTTCTATACTACCTATTACCACAGCAAAACTGGAAATAGCTGCCCTGCTGAGTTGAGGCACAATCTCATGGTGTTGTTGCTGTTGTTAATTACTAAGCATGAATAAAAATCCATAGGATTTAATTTGATACAATAGTTATAACAAAGGACTGATCTCTGCTGGTGAGGAGATCCATGGGCAATTCGCAGAGTCTTACTTTTCACCAAGCTACATGTCATTTTGTCCTTGCACATCGCTCTACTGGGGCAGAACTCAGTTTGGTCAATTTCACTTGTTGTTCAGGGTCCCCTTTCACTTATAGGGTAACCCACATCCAACTGCTGTTGTGATCAAAGTTTCCAACATGCAGAGCAGGGCCTGAAAAATACATTTACTCACAGTGAGTAGGAAGCATCTCCTGTTGAGAACAGAAACCTAAGCTTTTGATTTTGGTAAAATCTAAGCTTTGATTTAATGCTGCTTCTCCTCCCCCATTAAAAAACAAATAAAACCTAATTTTTGGAAATGTCACTTTCAAAGAAATATCGGAGTGCAAACAAAAATATCTGGGCCATGTATAGAGGGAATCCTTTCTTTAGTACCCAAACAGTAATATTCCACCTCTTAGAGTTCTTGGGCTGGTATAATTTTACATACAACCACTGCCTTCAATGGAGCTATGTCTGTTTACAGCACCTGAGGATCTATCCTTTGCATGTAAACCTCTTGCTTCTCCATACAGCTGTCCACAGAAGTTGTGCCTCAAAGGAAGCGACCAGCAGAATTACCATTTTTGGTTGAGATATTTGTGGCATAATCTCCCACTAGAGTTAATGGAAAACATGCACCTGTATTCCCAAAGACTGCTTTGTAAACTTCAGCTGCTATCGTGTCTGTGATGCTGCTGCTGCTGCTGCTTCTTCCGTACGACATGAGAGGAGATTAGCAGCATTCAAACGACCAAATCCAGATCATGTATGTAGTGTTGTTGTAGCCGTGTTGGTCTCAGATTCGTGAGCCAGTAGGTAGTTTTGGAAGTGACTTGGAGTAAGTCTGAGATGCCACCAGCAAACAACTGAGGTGGGCACAGATTTGCAATAGTATATGACATGGTGCTGTCGAACAGTTGTTACATGCAGCCAAATCTGTACACAAGCCAGTGTGTAGTTTTTGGTTTTGTTTTTTTTTCCATTTTTTGTAAACTTTGCCAACTTTTCATAAGGGAAATGCCTTTTTGAATTGTAATAATCAAGAAGAGGTGAGAGAAGCAGACTTGTAAATGGGAACCCTGTCCATTCCCCAGCATTTCCCTCTTCTTCCTCCAAACAAGACTGAGAGGAATCAGCAAGCATAACTTTCTCTGAAAGGAACAGCACTTGGAGCAAAATGGGCCTTCAATCCAGTAGGAGGTTTTAACCTTCCATTAAGGTTCATTACTCCCCATCCCTTTTCATTTGTTTGTTCCTGTATCTATGCTGTGAGCTTTCCCTCCACGCAAGAAAAATCCCCTTAATGGAGAATTTTTTATAAAGGAGCTAAACACAATCTAGCAACCCAAGGGCCCCTTCTTTTCCTCCTCCCAACACGTGTATCTCACTTCTGGACTCCACTGAAGTCTCAAGCATCACAAAATTTGGTGTTCCTTTTGCTCAAAGTTAATGCCACATGTCTGACAGTTGGTAAATTGAGTCTCCTTTGTTTCCCATGCTGGATTTCTCACTCGTTATCTTTCTGTTCACTGAAAAAGATTGCTTTCAAAATTGAACTTGTCAAGTCAACCGGCTCACTTCTGAATGATTGCAAGAATGCATGCTATCTGAATCCATTTATTTCTGTTTGTTCATTTCTTTGCGGCATCTTGAGAGTGGGTGCGATGGAAAAAGCAGTGGCAGCCCACTCCCACAGAGGATGACAAGTGGGCTTTGTACTTCACAGTAAAGCATAGCTGTGTACATATTTAATATGTATATGTATGAACACATATCTGTATCTACAAACACCTATGCCTGTCATTACCACTCGCGGAACAGATGTTAGCAAATCTGAAATGAAATCAGAAAAGTAGATGAAGTGTAATAAAGACCAGTCAGTGAGATAATTGGATGGAACTTCTGTTGCCAAGTCAAGGATTTATACTGCAGCTTCTGCGCCATCCAGAATACTGAGCACAACAGGGCATGAAAAGAATACAAGAGCTAGGAACTAAATTACTAAATTGCCAATACTTCACTGTGACTAAAGGATTCTGTCATTATATTCTAAAGCCTGCATTGGAAGATATAAGAGTTACCTTTCCCTCTGAGAGAAAAATTAAAGGCAACATATAGTACAACTAACTTTTTTTAAAATGCAGAACTTTTCCAGGATGGGGAAGAGTTTGGACAGATTTATAGATCAAACATTCACATATTCATGGCAACAAGAGGGATAGATTTCAGAATCCCCTAATCTGCTTTTCAGAGCATAAGAACAGCCATACTGGGTCAGACCAATGGACCATCTATTCCAGTATCCAGTCTTCTGACAGTGGCCAATGCCAGATGCTTCAGAGGGAATGGACAGAACAGGGCAATTTCAAGTGACCTATTCCTTGTAGTCCTGTCCCATCTTCTGGCAGTCTGCAGCTTAGGGACACCTGGATAATGAGGTTGCTTTCTTGATCATCTTGGCTAACAGCCATTGTTAGACCTGTCCTCCAGGAACTTATCTAATTTTTTTAAACCCAGTTATACATTTGGCCTTCACAACATCCCCTTCGGAGGAATTCCAGTTTGCCCGTGTTCTGTGAAGGAGTACTTCCCTTGATTTATTTTAAGCCTGCTGCCTATACATTTCATCAGGGGACCCCTAGTTCTTGTGTTATGTGAAGGGGTAAATGACATTTCCCTATTCACTTTCTCCATATCATTCAAGGTTTTATAAAGCTCTGTTATATTGTCCCTTAGTCATCTCTTTTCTAAGCTGAAGACTCCCAGTTTTTTTTCATCTCTCCTTGTACGGAAGCTGTTTTTAGCTGCTAGTGGTTATTTTTATTACATGACAATACAAAACTATAGATGACAGTCACCTTGAACCAAATTCAGTAGGTTTAACTTGCACCAATTTCACAAGGAGTTGCGTTCACTTACCCCAAGACTAATTGTGGTCAGTTTCTTGGCAATGAAAGATGACATTGTTTGATCCAACTCCCATTAAAGTAAATGGGGCCTCTATTTTCAAAAGAATTACTGATTTTGGGTGCTCAACTTAAGACATCTTAAAAGAGATTTGATTTTCAGAGGGCAAGTGTTTGTCAAGCCCCTTTAAAGTGCCTCAAACTGGACATCCAAAAAGTCATGGTCTCTGATATGAATCAGAGAAACTGCTTCTGCACTTTCTCTTCCCCTTGTTACTTTTCAAAATTTAAGCCTTAGAATCACCAGTAGGTTTTGATAAGAATCAGGATCATGCCTGTGAGAATTTGGACAGGCTTATAGGTCAAATTGGGGGTTTTTTGTGGGGGGAGGTGAGTTAAAAATAAATAAAACCAATAGAAATTAAACAAGCCCTTTCGTCCTGTGTCAATTTTGAATAAGTTAATGTTCAGCATGTTAACGTCCTGCAATGGCAGACTGAGCATGAGCTGGCTAGCTAAGGAACTGATGGCACCGTGAGTGTGGTTTGTTCCTGGCCTCTATCAATGTCTTTACATTCATGGCTCTCAGTCTTAAGATGAGAGAGGTTTTAACATTTTGGTATTGATTGAGGTTTTGTTTTTTTGTCACTTTTTTTGTTCTTGTTTAAGATGTAGCTACAAATTATGGGTCATATCCTGAACTGGTACAACATGGTGTTGCTCTATTGATTTCAGTCGGGCGATGCTGGATTACCTTGCTTAGGGTCTGGCCCTCTATTTGTTAATGATGCCTTGCTTTCTGTATTTTATCAGTGGCTGCACTGTTTCATTTTCAGACAGTGAGTGCCACAGACAGCACACCACCCAAACAAACCGGCCCTTTCATCAACTGCTCATCAGGTATGAAGCGCACTAGTTATTTGGATCAGCTTTGTGACACATGTATCATAGCTTATCATTACCATAAAGAAAAGAGGAAGAGGAAGTCACCTTAGTTTGTAATGATCTATGTAACCATTTCACAGCTGGCCCAGGATATCAGCATCTGTGTTACCGCACCCTACTACTTTCCTGTATCGTGGTGGGTGAATCCCGGACAACCAACAACCTGGCAGTTGAAGCCAACTCTTAAGGCTTCTCAACATGCCCCATCCTATCCAGGTTCTTACACAGTGCCTACCACCCTGGTATTTGAAAGGCCTCTTGGCATTATCAGGAGCACACAGAGATATATTAAATTTCTCTCCCCAAGTCAACGGGATGGTAGCTAGCCCCTGATTACTGCACTGAATAGTGAACCTCAGTATGGGGCTCTAAAGGTTCTCAAAGCTCTTTGGAGTCCATGTCTGAAATGAGCCTGACCTCACACAAAGTAGGATGCCAATCGCAGAAGCACATAAGGCGACAAGCCAATTAACTATAGTTACCAAAGTCACTCCTTCCACATCAGGAAGTCGAGAGAAGGAAACATCCCACATTCCCCTCCAAGATGCTGAGAAGGCACGGGGGGTGGGGGGAAATGGAAGAAAAGGCAGAGAGAGAGAAGAGATGCTGGGCCGTGCCCTGCTCCCACTGAAGCTTAATCAGGGCCACAGTTCCAGATACCATCAACGATCATCTCCATTGGCTTCAAGCAGCTTACAGCACAGAGACAAGCACGTGACATTCAAATCCAGGGCAGTCAGTTCCCTGTGAACTTCACCAGCTCCTTTAGTAGAAGGCACTGGCGTGTGGAATCAGAGCACGTCTGTTAGGTTTCTGCCAACGGTACCTGGACACACACACAAGCCAGGGCAGCTCTAGGCCAAGGGAACAGCACTGGTTCACTAGAACTGCAAGTGGGGAACCAGGAGACAACAGAAGTCAAATGTTCAAGTCATGCTTCAAGAATGCAGGGGAAGGGAGAGTACAACCATGTAAAAGTAAGGCTGTTCATCAGCTTTGGGTGGATCCTTTGATGTAGTAACATTTAGAGGCCACTACGTGTACTGCTGCCACGAGTGTGGTCTAATAGACAGGACCCAGAAGCCTGCCCTATTCCTGGCTCTGACATTTATTGTGTGACTCATTCTGCCTCCTTTCCTCTCTCCCTTCAGTGGTGTGGGAACAATTTTTATAGTGGGGATGCTGAAAGCCACTGAACCAAACTGCAAACCTTGTACATGATGGAAACCTCTTCAGCCAGAAGGTGCTGGTGCCCCCCCAGCACTGCTAGTTCCAGCACTCCTGCTTCTCCATGTACAAAATGGATATAATAATCCTGACCTACCTCATAGTGGTGCTCTAAAGCTTAAGTAACAGCCCTATAAAACTCTTTGAGATCTTTGGATGAAAGGCACTCAGGAACTGAAATGCATTGGTAGGGTTTTTCAGATGAAAGTACGGCTACTCTGATCTACGCTACAAGCCCCATGATGAGCGCCAGTTACACTGACCTACCCATGAGGGCCCTTGGAGAAAAAAGAGTCAGGTGGGCTATAAGCTGGCACCATTACTGAGCTCCACCTCATGAAAGAACAAGGAGCATTGTGGTTGCAGCTGCCCTGAATAAGCAGCAGAGCCCTTCATCTCAGGAAACTGCTGCTATCAACTCGGTGTTCAATGGGTGATGGGGGAAACATTTGCATAAAGTCAGAGCAATTTAACAAAACAATAAACAAGTGAAGCTTTAAACAAACAGCTCTAGATTTCTTTATAGAGAAACACACCTGTGATGACCTTTGGTGCTACAGAAACGTGAAGAGCTGACAGCGTGTACACACACACACATGTATGTGCCAGGTATTGTCTAAAACAGGCTGCAGTCTCTGAACAAGAAAATGGGCCATATTCCCTATGGATGTAAATAGACGGACCCCCGTCAGTTTCCACAAGCAGAGAATCTGGCCCATCAGATCTTGCTGGGTATTTCTATTAAAAATGATCCTACTTCTATTTCAGGTCTTTTCTGTCTTTGCTTCACTTTTTAGCTTCTATTTTCACTCCTCCTCCTTGTGGTATTTCAGTATTCTCCCCTTGTCTGATTCTTTTATCTCCTTCACATTCCATTCTTTTCCATTAGACACGTCTCGCCCCCTTGTATCTTGCTTCATGTAACACATTGCTCTCGTCTCCTCTTATCTCCCAAACCAGAAGATCTTTGTCGGATTCAGGAGACAGCCTCATGTTTAAACTATATTGTTGTGAAAGGGACGGATGCTGCGGGGGGCAAGAATGGATGGAAAGGCAGAGTGTGTTTAGAACTGGGATGTGCATTGTTTACATTATGTGGGAAAAGGGTCATTTGCTATTGCTAACTTCAAAAAACGTGATAGGACATTATGATGAACCTCTCTGTAGCTCTATCAGGACAGGTCCTCAGCTGGTATAAGTTGGCAGAGCTCTACTGAAGCTGTGTCAATTTACACCAGCTCCAGAATAGCTATTTATGTAAATTTCCAAGTGTGGAGAAACTGTTAGTATCTGGCCCATCATATCGAAAAATCCCATCACGTAGAGAAACACCCCACAGGCAATTCTCTTTCTCTGTATTGCTATTCAAAGCTGCCTGCTGCTTCATCTCGTTTGCTGCCTACCACATCATTTGGGTTACAACCTATGTCTTGCTGCCATAACAAGAAACACGATGTTCATGTGTTGTGGGGGTCTGGCAATGGGCAGGGCTATAGAGTTCTGTAGTTTTCTTTCCCCAAAAGCCCCATCTACAAAAGCCTTACACACTGACTAAAGGAGCATCTCTTCTTTCAACCTACTATAATCACCCCAACTAAGGAAGAGGAGGGGAAGCTGTAGGGGTATGTTGCTTCCCCAAGCCAAAAAGAGAAGACAGGGAGCTCTCCCTCTGCTTTTAGCAAAGGGAAGGAAGGTGCACTGCCTCTTGCTCCCCCATTGTTTTAACCCATCGCCTTACAGCAAAGTTTAAAACGGTGATGTTAATTTTTAGATTAGATGGAGCATAAGACTAGTACTCATTAAGCACATACAAGCCATGCATAACAGTAGTAACCACTCAGCCATGCATAACAGTAGTAGCCACTAGGCATGTATAAGCCATGAATAAGAGTAGTATCCACTAAGCACTTTGCTAATGAAACTAGACTTAAAATGTGATAGAGATTCAGCATGCAAAAGTCATTTTAAAAATCCTTTTCTTCTAGACTGGCCAGCCAACTAGGTTATAAACAGGAACTGGGCTTAGGGCCTGATTCAAAACTCACTTAAGACAGAGTCTATTTGACTGTCATAGTTTTTGGATCAGGTCCGTAAAGAGGTTCCTATTCAAAGCCGCAAGGCCAATACCAAAAGGGAAAAGATACCATCACTTTTCCATTCCACGTCTACAGTTCCATCCCAGTCTCAGTCAGATAGTGGAGGAGGCACTGAAGGACTAGTGGCCATAGACTCTTTTGTCACGGGGCTAAACTTGAGACCACAATGCAGCTACAATCAAGGCAGCTTGACTTAAAATCTGTCCAAGACCACACCAACCACAGTAGCTACCTTAATTAATACCACGAGAAACACACTATCAAGGGGGGTGGCATCTGGATGGGTCCCAGGGTGGGAACAACTGATGTAGCCCTCGAACTCAATCTCTAGTGAAGACGCGGAAAAAAGGGGCAAGGGGCTTCTTAGATTTTTCATGTATGTTCGGCATAACCACACTTCTTTGTAGGTTAGCAAACTGTTTAAAGAGCAGGTAGCCTCTCCTGCTACATGGATGGGGCAAAGTCAGCCCAGACCAATTGACCTATGTGTGACTTGAGAGGTGAAGTTTCAGAATTTTGCCTCTTGGTGCTTTCCATCTCCCATCTCAGCACTAGGGCACAGATTTTCAAAACTGCTCATCGCTGATGACTGGGGGATGGATTTTTAGAAGAGTTCCGCTGCCATTTGGGCAACTAAATAAGGGACATGTTTCAAAATGTGCTCAGTACGCAGCTGCTTCTGTGGTAACACCACTAGCTAGCTTTTCACAGCATCCAATGTGCACCCAACATACTGAGCAATGTAGTTATATGTGTAAATGGAAGCTGAGCACCCATAGTATTGAACTGATATCCTTCTCCCTTACATCTGTTTTACATCAGTGTAACTATGACTTCACTGGAGGACTTCCTGATTTACACCAGCGTGTGCAAGAGTAGGATCAGGTCCCCACCTATTGACTAATTGTATTTTTTTCCATCTGTATGAAGAAAAGTTGTGATACAGTTTTAACTTTTGGATACTTTGCGGGTACTGTGCAGCTTTCAGATCTGCAAAGTGAACTAGGTTGCTAGTTTCTGTCTCATTCTTCTAGAGTCCCTGCCAAGACAAACAGGTTAGCTAGCATCTAAATGGGAAAAAAAAAAAAAAAATCCAAAAGGCAAGAGTTGACCAACAGTCTACCAATACCCAGCTGTCTTTATCTCCAATCTCCCTTTATCCACTCAGCACTGAAACTGTCTGCCACCATTGCTTTCTACAGCCTGATTCCATCATCATTTTATCACCATTGCTGCAAGATAGTCTGACTGCAGTGAAGAAGTTTATAATGAAATCAGCAGACTCAGAAGAGAATTGTTGAAACCGGTCATGATTAAAAACAAAGAACAATTCCCTCTTCTGTTCCCCCCACCCCAAAAAAAGAAAACCAAAACTATAGCAGCGTGCAACAGTAGGTAAAGGTGTATTTGGATAACTTCACGGCAGCAATACAAGTGAGGGGGATCAATCCAAAAAAGAGATGGGAAGTAAGTTACCAATTCAGCAAGGTATTTAAGAATGTGCCTGACTTTAAGCATGTGAATAGCCCTGGTGAAATCAAGGGCTTGAAATTAGGCAGATGCTTAAGCACTTTGTTAGTTCAGGGCCTAAAGTTTCCCCTATGAGGTTTTTTTTTCCCTGAGGAAGAAAAGATTCTCTGGTGCTGCTGAGTCACCAACGCGCTGACTCTGCTGACTGCTTCAGCTTCGATGGGATGTGTCTTTGCAGAGCTCTCTTCATTTTACGCTTCTTGTGTTGAACTTTGAAAGTTAGTTAGTTTAATAAATTTGTGCCCTCAGCATTTGGGGGATGCCTGCCTCACATATTTGGCAGTTTCGAGTCAAAAAGGGAAAGCCAGAGAAGAGAGTTTTCTAAGTCTAGACTCTCAAGCAAAATCCTTCCGGACCTAAAAATCCCCACAACATCCAGGGCATTTCAACCTGGGCTCCACAAACAAGAACAAACAGCACACTGCATGTAATGAAAAAAACCCACTAAAAATAATGCTACTAATAAAAAATCCACATGCAACATTCCTCTGGTGAGAAGGGAGAAAGATGGAAGGAACTGAATTCACTACTGGAAAACGCTTAGCTACCTTGACGGGGGGCACAGTGAGAGAACCACACTGTGGCTGAATTCTCACAGCTATTCAAAAAAGAAAAGGGAAGAGGGTAGAATTTGGGAAATGATTCATTTTGATGGGGCCCCTATTAGATATTTTTCTCTATCAGATTGCTGCTTTCTAGGTGAGTTTCAGATGGTACAACCAGCTTTGCCTGCGGAGAGCCTCAAGGCTTGTTAACACAACCCGCAGGATCGGCATGCAGTGATCAATTCAATGGGGGTCAATTTAGCGTGTCTATAATCGACTGCTGAGCACTCTCCCCTCAACTCCGGTATCCACCAGAATGAGAAGCACAAGTGGAGTTGATGGGAGAGTGTCAGCTGTTGGCTTATCACAGTGAAGACACCGTGGTAAGTAGATCTAAGTATGTTGACTTCAACTACGCTATTCATGTAGCTGATGTTGCGTATCTTAGATCGACCCCGCATGGTAGTGAGGACAAGCTCTTTGAGCAGGGATTCTCAACCTTCGGCACACGGCTGACCAGAATAAGCCCCCTGCCAGGCCAGGCCAGTTTGTTTACCTACCATGTCCGCAGGTTCAGCCAACTGCAGCTCCCACCAGCCGCGGTTCTCCACTCTAAGCCAATGGGGGCTGCGGGAAGTGGCACGGGCTGAGGAACGTGCTGGCTGCTGCTTCCTGCAGCCCCCATTGGCCTGGAGCAGTGAACCTCAGCCAGTGAGAGCTGCGATTGGCCGAATCTGTGCACCCGGAAGGTAAACAAACTGGCCTGGCCCACCAGGGGGC
This sequence comes from Dermatemys mawii, assembly GCA_007922305.1. Lineage (NCBI taxonomy): Eukaryota > Metazoa > Chordata > Testudines > Dermatemydidae > Dermatemys > Dermatemys mawii. Next base: position 2,830,736 of record ML677332.1, on the reverse strand, counting down.
TTACCTTAGTGGGCCGCGGGCCAATGGCTGCTAATCCCTGCTTTAGAATGTGTTGGGTTGCAGTCTGCCAAGGACTTTCAATTATGCCTTGTGAAATCAAGCCCTGGTCATTCTGGGTCTCTTAACAAGGAACCGTATCAAATCCACATGTCACGAGGGAAAAGAGTCAGCTGGAGCTCATTAAACATGTTGAATTTCAAAATTTTTACAATCTGCTGTTTTTGCAATCTCCCCTTACAGCAGGAACTGTCAGACCACATCACGAGGTGCCTACATTTAGAAGCCAAACATTGGGCACTCATTTTTGAGAACTTTGACCAAGTTCTCTACTCCAAGCTATTCCCCTAGTAGCAGCAGTAACACAGAGCACATTTACTGACTTCTGCAGTGCACGGTAGCTCGTGACTTCCCCTTAGGGTGACCAGATGTCCCGATTTTATAGGGACAGTCCCGATTTTTGAGTCATTTTCTTATATAGGCTCCTATCACCCCCCTCTTCCCCTCCCCCACTCCCTGTCCCGATTTTTCACATTTGCTGTCTGGTCACCCTACTTCCCCTCCAGACTGGATTAGTGAAGTGCAGTTTCCTTGGAGATCACTCGGAAAGACAGAGGTATCTTTTGCATGGAGAATACTCATCTGTGCAGTGAACTCGGCCCCCACCTCCAGGTTTGTTCCTGATGGCATTTCAAAGTGTTGGCTTTGATCTGTAAGCCCTCACTTGGCTTGCTCATGGTTACCTCAAAGAGCACCACTCCTTATGCTTCAGCCCAACAACCATCATCAGATGGATGATCTTGCTAATATTCCCTGGATTTGTACATGTGGAAGCTAGGTGACTCCTAGTGGGAGTTGTAAAGCATTTCCTAAGGACTGACACCGAGTGACCAATTTGAAAAACCAAAGCCCTTTTGGTACACTTTTAATTGGTTTATGGCACATCTAGACTGGGTAAGTGAGGAACACATTTTTTGATTGGCAACCAGAAGGCTAAGATTTTATTTTGAAAAATATCTAGCACTTAAACTGCTGTCTTACTTTGAAAGAAGACTACTGTATGTAAAAATGCTGCCTAACCAGTTCATTGATAGGCTTCTGTCTGCTTAGTCAGCATCAAACCTGCTTACATTCATGACTGTATCCATCTAACAGAAATACAGTTTTGCTGCTTTTCATTCCTGTTAGTACTTAACAACCAATACAGCTTTGGGAACAGAGCTGGTTTGTATTCTGCTTCACTTTTCGTCAACAGACTCTTTAAACTCTGAGTGCCTCTGGTGGGGCAAGACTGAAGGTCAAGATGCACTCTGATTCTGCACTGAACTTGCAGGGCTTAAGCACTTTGCAGAATAAAGACATAAGTAACTTACCAATGAAAGTCTGAGTCAGAGCTGGGAATAAAATCTAGATCTCCTAAGCACCATCTCTGTGCCTTCGCCAAAAATACATTTTTTCTCTACCATGACACTTCACTCATGGAGTTCCCATTTTACGGGGAAAAATAATGAAATATTTCTTAACATTTCATTCTTCTCAAGGGTAATAGAACAAAATCTTTGTAGAACAGATAAATCAAATGAATACAATGTCAAGCTACTTTGGAAATAAGCTATTCAGAATAACATGGGCTGCTATTAATTGCATACTTTTTATGCATTTGGCAAAGATGCTACCAAAAGAAATCTGATAATATAAAAGGCATTATATTTGGGCATCTCTTATTTAAAATTAATTTAGTGCTGGCAAAAGGTGCCTGGTTAACATCACTGCACAGAAAAAGTGAGAGCTACTAATGAACCCTAAGTAGAGGTGAGCCAAATGAGAAGCAGCGAGACTTAGTGGACAGAGCACTGGGCTTGGACTTTGGAGATACAACTTCTATTCTCAGCTCTACTGGTAGCCTGCTGGATGATCTTGGGCAAAGTTTGCCTTTCTGTGCCTCAGTTTCCCTTTTGTAAAACAGGGTTAATGATACTTTGCAAGGCATTTTGAGCCTCCTGATGAACAGCACTATAAAAGAACTAGGTATTATTATTATTATTATGAAATGCCTTATTATAGCATCAAGCCACATAATGAGTAAATGAGCCACAGCTGAAGCTGAAGAGTGGATAAAACAATACAGGATATACGTACATCTATATGATCACTTATTGCAGAACAATGATAGTAAGAGCCAATTCCAACAGTTATTCAGCCTTATAACCTCACAAAACAAGGGTGCATTAGTTATACATAAAACTTTTCCTATTATGTTTTCCTAATAACATACTATTATCACTATAACACAGTATGAAAATACTGCATTGCACAGGGAGCATCTGCTTTTGATTAAACAGGTGCTATGGGAATTTCAGTCCATCCTTAATCATAATTAAACATTGTCATTCCCATTTTCTATAAAGACATTTGGGCAGTGAAGTCTATGTGGAAATAATGACATTTCTTATAGGGAAATGTTGAATTTATTTGTTCCTAAAAATATATAAAGCCAATATACGTAGTCTGATTGGGTTAAAAAGCTAACTCCGCTCACTCCTTTGTATACCTATTAAGATAGAGGATTAAAGGCTCAATCCTGTGAGGAACTGATTATCTGCATCTCCCACTGCCTTCCATGGGAGTTGAGGGTGCTCAGCACCCTTCAGGAGGCAATCAGCACTCTCCCACAGCGAGTCCTATGACAATCAGTGAAAGCACTTGCAATTTCACCCAGTTTCCCCTCTGTTGAGGCCAATAATCCATGTTGAAATAAAGTGCGTCTTCAGGAAAGACATCTAATCTTGATCTGAAGACATCAAGAGATAGAAAATCTGCCACTTTTCTTGGTAGTTTGTTCCAATAACTTTTCACCTTCACCATTAAAAAATGTGCCTTATTCTTCATTTGAATTTGTCTGGCTTCCAACTTCCAGCTATTGCTTCTGCCTATGCCTTTATTTAGTACCCAATATTTTCACCCCATGAAGATACTTATATACTGTAATCAAGTCGCCTCTCTATCTCCTTTATGAAAAGTTAACAGATTGAGCTCTTTAGATCTCTCACTGTAAGGCATTTTCTCCAGTCTTCATTCATTTTTGTGGTTCTCCTCTGTATCCTCTCTAGTTTTTCAATATCCTTTTTAAAATGCAAACAACATAACTGTATGCAATATTCCAGTGTCAGTCTCACTAGTTCCCTAGAGAGATGTAAAGTCACCTCTCTGCTCCTACTCACTACTTCCCTTTTTATAAGTCTGATGACTGCATTCACCTTTTTTACCACAGCATTGCACTGGGAACTTCTGTGAATTGCTTGTTCAGTAGGACCCTAAATCCATTTCAGAGTCACTGCTTTCCAGGGTACCTTCTACCATTCTGTACATATGTCTGCATTCTTTGTTCCTAGATGTACAATTGCATTCTGCTATATCAAAATATATTTTGTATGCTAAGGATCTGCTTCCCAACCAATCCAGATCCCACCATACAACACCCCTGCCCTCATCATTATTTACTACTCCACCAATCTTTGTGTCATCTGAAAATGTTATCAGCAGTGACTTTCCATTGATTTTAAGACCACTAACGAAAATGTTGAATAGCTTTGGGCCTAGTACCATTCTAGGCAGCACCCTCCCTAGAAGAATCATAGGTCATTACACTAATTATAATCATAGGTCATATAATCATAGGTCATATAATCATAGAATCATAGGTCATTACACTAATCTATTACACTGAATCTATTTCCCTATGTTATGTATCCTAACACCTTCTTGTCAACAGTCTGATAATAGGCCATCTTGATTATCACTACAAAAGGTTTTTTCTCCTGCTGGTAATAGCTCATCTACATTAAATAGCTTCTTAGAATTGATATGGTAACTTCTACCTTTTCACATGTGTATACATTCCTGCCTACTGTGTGTTCCATTCTATGCATCCGATGAAGTGGGCTATAGCCTACGAAAGCTTATGCTGAAATAAATTTGTTAGTCTCTAAGATGCCACAAGTACTCCCGTTTTTTTTACGGATATAGACTAACCCTCTACAAAACATTAAGACAGATAGTTTATTATGTTCTAAAAGGGAAGGTTAGGAAGTCTAGTGTGATCACTTTCACTGAGCGAGACCATTCCATGCAACCAGTTTACACATAGCAAGGATGCTAGTGGACTTAATGAAGTCTCCTGTTCTTTTCCTTCCTGGGTTGTAAGAGGCTCTGCTTGAGTTAAATACATAATCAAATTAACAAAAACTAATACATGCTTGAAATGCAAAAAAAGTGAGTTGCTCCAAACACATAAAGGCCACTTTCTGTATGTATTAAAGCTCTTTGTCCTAATATTAAAATTCAGTTTCAGAAGTGAAGGTGAAATTGGTCAGGTATTGGTGAGTAATTTAGAAAAACAAAATCAAGCCTTTAGTGGTATGTGTGTACTTACAGCAGTATTGTAAATGTATATGTAGTATATGTAGCTAACAATTTTAAGATACTAAAAGAAACCAATTCTGAATTTCAAGAAACTTTGTACTTCACGGAATTAAGACAATCATGTTCTTCAGACTCAGAAGCCATCCTTGCCAAGGGAAATTTTCAGCAATTTTATCAGAGGATAAATTAAACCTGGATTCTGCAACCATTAAATTAATCTGTATCTCATTTGACTATAAACTGCAGTTGCATGGAATGATCTCTCTCAGCAAAAGTGATCACACTAGACTTCCTAACCTTCCTTTTTAGAACATAAATCTTTGAAATAACAAGTTACAAAAATCAATGGGTTGGAAAATGGAACTGGAACTATTTTCACCAAAAAAATCCCTGAACAGGGGTCTTGTAATGCCTTTGCCTGTTAGATTACTATCAAATATCTTCTCCCTGTGTATTTATATATCATGATCAAGTCACATGTTAAAACTTTCTCTTTGGCTAAATAGATGGAGCTGTTTTAGTTCTCTCACTATACCACGTTTTCGAGACCACAAGCCATTCTTGTAGCTCTCTCTGAATCCTCCCCTATTTTTCAACGTCCTCTTTAAAGTATGGTCACCAGTACCCTACATGGTAATCCAGGGGTGGTTTCACTATTACCATGCACACGGTAATGTCACCTCCCTACACCTGCTCAATACATCCAAGTTAGCCTTTTCTGTCAAAGCATTGCACCAGGAGCTCATGTTGAATTGATAATCCACAATGACTCTCAAGTCCTTTTCAGAGTTGCTGCTTTCCAAAATACAGTCCCTCACTCCAAGTATGGTCTCAAGTCTGTTCCCAGATGAATCACCCTGCAATTCTCTGTATTAAAACACATGTTGTTTGTTGGAGCCTATTTTCCCAGGTCACTCTGTATCAGTGATGTGTCCTTGCTGTCATTTGCCACTCCACCAATCCTGTCACATCTACAAACTTCATCAGCAATTGCTTTATATTTTCTTCAAGATAATTGATCAAATCTGTCTTGAAACTGGAGCTTGTGTTTGCTCAGCATGTCCATTTTAAATGTTTAAGGAAGAACAGAAGATGAAATATTTAAATGAAGAAACAGAAGATTAACTTTTTTCTTCTCCCTCTAAAGATCTCACTGCTCGATCTCTCTCTCTCTACTCTGCCAACGTCTTTCTGCTTTTATTCATTTGGAATATTCATAAATGTTTTCCCCTCTATAGAATGTTAGAACAGAAACACCTAATCTTTTTTCCTTTTCCCCATACTTGAGGGGCTTTGTTCTGTGAGATTATCTGAAATATAGCCAGATGTCTCAGTCATCTATCACTAGGAGATTAACAGGATGCTTAGTGCAACTCTGTTGGATACTGACAACCTCTCACTTTAATTTGTTTATAGATTCATTGATTATGAAGAGACTGCTGTGATCATCAAGTCTGACCTTTTGTATAACACAGGCCACAGCTCTCTACCAAAATAATTCCTGTTTAGACTAAGGTATATCTTTAATAAAGCATTCAAACTTGATTTTAAAATTGCCAGTAATGGAGAATCCACCTACCACAACCCTTGATAAGTTGTTCCAATGGTTAATTAACCTCACTGTTTAAAAATTGTGCATTATTTCCTGTCTCAATTTATGTAGCTTCAACTTCTAGCCATTGGAGCTTTTTATATCTTTGTCTGCTAGACTGAAGAGCCCATCATCAAATATTTGTTCCTCATGTAGTTACATAAAAGATGTGATCAAATCGCCTTTTTGTCTTCTCTTTGTTAAGCTACATAGGTTGAGCTCCTTAAGATTATCACTATATGGCATGTTTTCCATTTTTTGACTCTCTCTTCCCTAGCTTCAGTACCATTCACTGACTCCCACCACTTCTCTGACCACTGGTTTAATTAAAGTCCATTATATTTTTCTCTATTCAAAATACACACAAGAAAAAGCAAGGTGGGAAGAAAGAGTGTGGAAGAGGATGCAATGGGGCAAGGGGAAGAAATCATGTACAGTTCAAAGCCTCTCAGATGGATTACTTTCATGCATTTGGTTTTGGACAGTATTAATTACAGGTTTTTCATTACCTGAAATATCAGGGTGTATCAATTTGCAAAGAGGAGGGGAAGAGAAAGGCTTTGGCTGCTGGACAGCAAAGGTGCTTTATGTATTCAGTAAATGGTGGCCACACCACTAAGGCCCCGGTCTTTGTTTCCTTTGGCGGATGACTTTTCTCAGTGTTAGTAGAATCTGTATTTTGGATGGGAAAAGTTAGGCAAGTGGTATGTTTTCTTTCAGCTGCAATCAACACATGCATAGTGTGCCAGCATGTTCCCTGGGTGATCAGACAGCAATTTATCTGGAATATTTGGAGAACAGGGGAGAAATTTCCCCACTTACTGTCAGCCAGGATCTTCCAAGTCCCCACTTGCCCTCTCCTCACCATCTTTTTGATTCATTTTATCCCCTCCTAGCTCTCCTCCTCCTTGCTGAGAAGGACTAGATGCTGCACCATCTAAAACCAGACCCACCACGTCTCAGTGATGGGGTCATGCTCTCGCCTCTACCCATAAATTGAGGCACTGCAACATTCCCTGGCTCTGCCAGCCTATGGGAGCCTTTTCCTATGCAACTTTTGAAGGAACAGCCTCAGCTAGTGTCTCTTTTTATCCTCTAAAGTATGGCAGCCTAATAGGTTTCCTAATAACTGACTGATCTTCGCATGTATAAAAGTAACATTGATTTCAGATCCCTTTTCCCCCTTACACACAGCTACTCATAATATTTGTTTCAGCATTAACATTCAGCCTGTGTCAGTGGCACTGGGAAGCTATGAGATGTGATCTCGCGTCAGACTCACCTTGATCATCACCCACGAGTGGGAAATCTTACTTTCCACTCCAAGCGGAGCTATGGCGCTTCTTATTCTGCAGTTCTGCCTAAGAATAATATTGGAGAGAGTGGAAGGTTTCCTGTGTTCTGGTGATTCCTCCATTTTAACAGCTCCAGCATTCAGGGACTGTGTGGCAGCCATCATTCTCCTAGGGGAGCACTGGTGCGGATTCCTTTAGGGACCCATCTTTAAATCAGCAATACAGGATACTGGTGTGATGCGAGGGGCCCCTACCCATCATCTCCTTGTCCAAAGGGCTGACAGTGCTGCCTTCACAGTCTTAACTGGCATTAAACCAGCCCAAGCAGAGAGATATCAGGGCAGAAAATCAAAGCTAGATCCTCCAGGGTCGCAGTGGGCAGCACAACTAGCTTACCAAACTGATTCATGATTTTAATTTTAATAGCTTTGAATTTTTCCTCCCTAGGAAATTCTGTGGGGGCTCTTTAAGTACAAGCCCTGTTACCCACTTTGAACCCTGATTTGAACCTATAAATCAGTCACCTACAGTACCTTTCACAGGGCCGTGAACTCTCACCAGCCGATGAGATTCCGAAGAATGAGATGGCCTGCAAGGTCTCAGGAAACAGACACTGCAAAAGAAAAAAGAAAAAAAAAAGGCTGAGTGTCAGATGCCAGGTGCCAGTTGTGAAATAGGAAAACTACTTTGTAACAATTCTATGCTGGGAAGGAACGGTCAGAGGCCTGATCCAATAGCCAGTGGAAGGTCTCCCATTGACTTCAAAGGATGTTGGATCAAGACCCAGTAGAGAAAGAATGTTGCTTATTCTGGGGAGGAAATAAAAGTCATCAGAAGCATTAGCCACTGGGCAAAAGTGTTCAATTTCCTAGACCGGGCCTTGGGTCATCAAAACATTTAAGCACGTTAAGTTCCACTGAAGTCAGTGAAAATTAGGGATGGGTGTGATTTTTAAAAGCACGTAAGTGGTTCAGGAGCACAAGTCCCACTAACTTTCAATGGGACCTGAAACTCCTAAATCACATAAGTACATTTGAAAATCCCACCCCATACACTTTAAATTAAGCACAGGTTTAAATGCTTAATTGAATCAGGGAAATATTAACAGCTTCTCTGTATAATCTGAGTCATGTTAAACTTTGATCTGGATACAAGTCCTTTTATTTATTTTAAAGAGAAAAGTTAAAAATTACACAGCTGGCAGGTTTATTTTACTAATCCATTATTCTGGATAAAAGACAGTCAGCCAAGAAGGAAAGGGGCAGCAGATTACAGTATTGCCAACTCAAAGAATTCAAAAAATCATCAGATATTTAAAAATAATAGATGTTGGGTCATCATCTTTGCCTTCTAGTTTTTCAGCCTTTAGGGGGTCGTTTTCTCAGCTTCTCTCTACAACCACAAAGACTAGAATTTTTATACTTTTTGTGTAAGGAAAGCTGAGATTATCCCATTATCATATGACTTCAGGATTGGTCTTTTTTTAAAAAAAAAAAAAAAAGACCAGTACCCTGAGATTTTCAACCGGGTTAGAAAAGTTGGCAATGCTGAGACTACACTGTCGAGAAGGGAAGGATGATCATACAGAGTAGTCCATGGGTTTAGGAAGGTAGAAGAAGGCAGATCTCACAAAGTCAAAATAATTGTAGGAGGACTGGAAGTGAAAAACATTCCTTGAACCAAACAATATAAAATAAGTTCATAGTTTAATAAAGAAAGGTGTTCTCTACACTACTAACGAATCACTCTTTCCAAAAGGATAGAGAGAAATTTCAGGCAATATTGTATTTCAGATCCCTACGATGGAAAACAAAAATGACATGCCATAAGGTTAGTTTATTGCATGTCATATTCTTTGTAATAAAAGCAGCTTTTTCATTTCTGCAAACAGATGTATAGATGTGTGCATGCAAACTTTAAAGAACCACACACAGTAAAACTACACATCACAGCTGCTGGAACGAGGGGTACTGGGGTGTTACTACCCACCCTGGCTTGAAGTGGTTTCCATCGTATACAGGCTTTTACAAGTTTGGTTCAATGGCTCTCAGCACCCCCGCTATACGATTTGTTCCAGCTCCCCTGCTACACATTTCTAGATAAAGAAGATGTCAAGTCTAAAGAGCACCTTAAAAACCCCAGTCATAACTATGCTCCACCTTTCATCTCCTCATCTATTTTCTTTGCAATCCTGCTAATACAAGGAATCCTGCTGTCTTTTCAAAGGCGGTGGAACATGTGGTATGTGCTGACGTTACATCGTGATAAGACACCAGACAGGCTAGGAATCAATTAATCTTAAATTCTCCTCAGACCTGTTAGCAGCATGTAGTACAAATAGGGCTTGGTGACACTCCCCTTCCTCCCACCAGACTAGAGGGCATGGTCATGAAAAACACAGGAGCACAAAGCAGGGCTTTATTGATTCATGAACCTAGTGATAATAAGCCCTGCCCTCCTTACCCCTGTCCGCCCTGCTACGGAGAGTATGAAACATTTAGAAGTTAAAGTTTTGGAGAGAAGATTTGAAAAGCAGGGTGGCAGGAAAGGCTGAAAGTTTGCAAATGCACTGCCTGCTGCTGCTGCAGCAGCTGTTGTTCAGAGCAGGATTAGTGCATTTTGACCAATTGAAGCCACTAGTAATGGACTGTTATAGTTCACGCTAATCCTCAAAAACAAGGTATTTATATGCCTAGGTGTCCTCTCTGAAACAAGGGAGCCCACAGAGGGATTTAATTCTTTCAACAATTCAAGTGATTTAACTCTTTCAGGCGTTTGGCATTATCTCCCCATCAGGCGTTCCCTGTCTTCAGGTCAAAATGAAAGTTACCCAAGAAGATGAACTTCAAAACTGTTTCAAGTGACGAGGGTTCTCTGGTCCTCTGCCCCAAAGGACATTTTATACAGCTGTCTCTACAGAACGAAGGAAACTACTCAGAATTACAGCCTCCTTCTACCTTGTGGGGAAAAAATCTTTATTAATAATAATGATCTACAGACAGAAAGAGGGAGAAGAAATAAGGATATTTTTCCTATTCAAGACCATTCTCAGTTTAGGATGAGTAGGGACAGAGAAAATCTGTTACATAGATGAAACAATTTAAGCACATCAGTAAAAAGTCTTTCAAATAGGTAATACACCTTAACTTTTTAAGAGAAAGGAGATAATGAAAAATTGATTGCACTACTCAATCTCTAGCTACCTAGAGATTTGTTTTGATGACCCATTGGACACTTCTGCAGTTAAACAAGTACACTGCATTGGGCTCAGAGGATGTACTACCATCCAAAGAAGCCAGGACTGATTCTTAATTCCCTGATCTAGGAACACCACAGTTACCAGATTTTCTGGACCAGCAGCATAAAAGGAAGAACATCTGGTGGAATTTTAGAGGCACATGGAAGACTTCACAGGAACAGTGGAAATGTTTTCAGTCTACCTTCCATCCTACCACGGCTGTGAAAATACAACTGAGCTCCAATTTCAATTGGCAAGGGGGAGGGGGAGAATAAAAGAGGGAAAGGCTGAGTAAAATGAACACCTTGTGCATTTAGCACAGAGATCTCCAAATTGAGATAGAGTTGATCAGAGAAGTAATGGGGCGGGGGGAGGAAACCTTCTTGCCTGAATCAGGAGAGCTGATGTGTTTTTAATTGCTTCATTGCAGCTAATGCAACCTACGAATAGCAAAATTGCTGGGATGGTTTCTTGCTCTTTCATGCTCTTGCTCTTTCATACCTTCTGGATGTACTATTTGCATGCACCCCTGGACACTAGTATGATGAGCTATATCCAGTGACGGTTTTGGTGCAAAACTGTCATGTTTTAAAAAGAAGATTTGCTGGGTTAACATTTCACCCCAAACTTTCAGAACATGCAAACAAACAAAGCTGTTATCTTGTTAATCCGGAATTCTTTTTTAGCCAAGACAGCCATCAGTTATTACTTTATCTCAGGTTCCACTGATCAGAACACATGGCTGTTGATTGTTCACCAAAAATGAAAGTTGCCCTATTGCACAAAGCCAGCACAAGGGCTAGGCAATACTTAAGTCCTACTTAAGTTCTCAAACTAGGGCTTAAATGGTGCATAGTCATTGAGCTAGCTGTTTCACCTTCGTGTGATACAAAAAAGAAGGGCCAAAACTTCCCAAACCAGATGAATGATAAAAGGTGGGGGTGGGAGAGAAAAAGAGCATTGCAATAAAAAGTGGTGGGAGCGCCAGGCATGCTGATTGTGTGGCTGTTTTTCAGATGTGTTGGTCACCCACAACTCTCACTGAGGTCAGCAAGAGCTATGGGTGCTCCATTTTTTGTTTTAGATACTCTCAATGCAAACTAAGGCCTCAACTCTGCAGTTATGCATATGCAGAATTTAGCATTTGGGAGTAGTCCCAATTGAATTCAAAGGGAATATGAAAGCGTGTAAAGTTAAACGTGTACGTAAGTGTTCGCAGTCTCAGGACCTTACTTTGCTCAGTATTTACTATAGGTTTGCTCATCTTGAAATGAGAGCTGTGGATGTTTGGATAAGCGGATTGACAGGTTTTGTTTAATACATTATACAATGGTGCCTACCAATTGGTGTCATAAGTATGTGCAGAAGTGCTTTGTTGAATCAAGGCTAAGATCTATACTCAACAGTGAAATCAAACTAAAGAATCAATCCAATCAGATATACATTCAGTCTCTGCAAGCATGGCTGCCACAAGGGCAAAATTCATAGCCCTTGGGCAGCCACTCCAGCAGATAACACAGGTCACCTCCCAACTAATGCAAAGAACAGGGATGACACAAGGGTAATAAATACAAAATAGAAAAGTAAGAGGGGTGCCCAAATACGACCAGACGTAAACCAGAATAAATAAATAAGATTTCCATCACCCCCTAAAACCAGCCACCAAGGGATTCAGACAACTTCCTCTGGAGGAGACAACCCTTCTCCCAAGTCCTGTTCTGACTGAAACTTGGAATTAAAAGCAGACCGGAGCACCTAGAGGCTCAGATCAAGAACCAGGGCTCCACTGTGCAAAGGGCTGTACACACACAGTTACAAGATAGCCCAAGGCCCAAACTACCTACAGTCTCCATATGTAACAAGAAACAGGTAGTTTCAACAAACAAATGGAGGGAGCACAAAGTGATGAGGAGATGATTATGATCAGTGTATCACCCAGCAATCACAACACACCAGCTGTCTAGCTGTAAAATCAACTCATCATAGTGGAAATATTAAAAACTAGCCCCACTTCTATCTCACCCAAAATGATTTTCCAGAACTAGTTGACCCTTAAAAAACAACAACAGTCACCCAAACAAAAACCCCAGAAACTACAGCAAATAAAGTTTCGTTTCTTTTCCATTAGAAAGAAGAGGTGTCATTCTACATAGATCAGGCTTGAGGGTTTGTAACCCTAACATGACACCCACCCTCAAAAACCACCACAACCCCATTCCCATCCCTGGAGATATTGACCAGAGGAGTTAGACAACATGGTTTACTGGAGTGTGACAGTTTAACTGCCTTCAGATACATGTGACCTCCAATTAATTGAATGAAAAATCATTAAAAGATCTGGGGAAAGAAGGCTGGGGTGAGGAAATTTCTTCTCCTTTCATGTCACCTTCAGCAGCACGTCTTCTAATGGTCCCAGGGTTGCTTTTTATAGGCTACTTAAAAAGGAAAGGCAGCCACCTTGAAATTTATGAGGAGCTGGGGGAATAGATGGAGTGCCACCTTTCTTGTTTCATTCCTCATGCCACAGGCGTAAATTGGGTTCATAAGTTGTTCCTTCATTTAACAGGCATCTCTCTCCAGCACTAATATATCTTCCTCCGCTAGTTCTTAGTACTATTTACCAAGAGTCATTTGTTCTTGCTGCCTTTCTCCCCAGGCATTCTGCACACCCCTCGATGGAGCCCAGGAAATGCACACCTTTCCCCCTCCATTTTAACCCTCATCTCTCTCTCTTTTATTAATGCACACAGCAGTCTTCAGGCTGAGGAGAACTAGCTGTGACTCGCTCCCTAGCAAAGCAGAGGGGTTATTCTTTAATGTTAAGTGCCTCCAGCAGCAAACATAAATAGTTTAATATCATCTCCACAGTCCCAGATGCAGAAAATGAGAGGTCAGGATCAGACGTCACACCCAAGTCTCCTCGGCGCCAGTGCAGTGCCCGAGCACCAGGCCAGTGGGCTGGCATTGGAAGAGTAAATTTATGCTACAGGGTCTAAGTCATGCATTTACTCCTAGTACAAAATTATTATCTCAAGCCAGCTTTTTATTTCTCATTCACTGGGTTCTCTCCGCATGTTCGACAGTGGCTAAATCTAGCTGATGAGCCACTAATGCCCAAAGATGCATAATACAATATTCCACTAAATTCCAGCAAGGGGAGTGTATCAGAAAAGTCATTCGAGAGGCAGGAATCCTTATCAACATGTGGTCTCTGCTGCCACTGGAATTAATAGTCTGAAGCCAGAAAAAATGAATGAAACTGGATCAGACTGAAAGCAAAACTTCTGGAGAAATTCTTCAAAACAGTGCTGAAAAGTTGGTTTTTCATATGGAGCCCCAACAGTGTTAAAAGTCTGCCATCAATCTGTGTGATTCAAGAGATATTCTTAATAAAGGAAAGCCCCGTCCCACTGATTTGAATGATCAAGCCCCAGGGAAGTGGACGCTAGTTAAAAGAAGAGAAGGACATAAAAAGAGTGGCTAGGATTGTCAGCATCATTTACTAATACTGTGGCAACACCTAGAGGTTCCCTTCAGAGGTCAGGGCCAGGTTGTTAGGTGTGTACGCACAAACATGTATAATAAAGATATTGCCCCGGCCCAAAACACAAATCTAAATAAAATAATATGCTAAATTCATACTAAATAGCCAATATTTGGGGGCTTGCGTGTTGTTTCTATTAGGAGGAGAAACTGATGATGCAGTAAGACATCTCTCTGATGCAATTTTGTTTACTTACAAAGTCCCATTTCCCTGAACATAGCAGGTGACAGTTTCTTTGCTCAAAGTTCCAAGCCTCTTTCCTGTCAGCATGTCACAGGGTCCGCGCAGGTCTCTCTCTTTCTCCCCTATGCTCCGGCTGGTAGACATAAAAGAGTCCTCACACCTTCCTCTGGTGCTTCGCCCAAGTGCCTTTTATTTACAGTGCAGTTCAAAATCTCCAGTGCAACCAAGTGGTCCCTTTATCCTGCAACAGTTACACTCCTCCTACCTTGTTCAAGGGTCTCCAGGCCCCTGAGGTGCCCTGCCTGTGGTGAGGAAACAGAGCTGCAGCCTCCTGTCCCCTTCCTGGCTCACCTCCTCAACTGAGTTCAGTCCAGGGCTTTTCCAGCCCTCTCAGTCTTCAGCCCCAGGTGTGACCACTTAGCCCAGCCTACTGTGGTAAACCAGCCCTCGTTAGGGCCCATAGCTGGGCTCCCTGCTGACTGCTTCCAGCCACTGCCCCTGGCCCTTCTGCCAGAAAGCAGGGCTTAGCCAGCAGGGGCAGGGCATTCAAGGGGTTTTAACTCTGCCCTGCCACACATCTCCTCCCTTCACCAAACTGCCAAGCTCCACCTGCTCCTGCCCCTTCTTGGCCGGACAAAGCCACCCTCTAACAGGCACTCTTGTACACCCGCTGTGGGTTCCTGTGAACCCTCCCCAGCTCCTCCCCCACATCCCTGGTAAGGACAGATTTCCTGCCTATGTCCCTTCGCCCGGCAGAGTCCACACCTTTGCTCAGGCAGTGGCTGGTGGACTATGTACCCACATCGGGTTTCCATTCCCTGGCCCCCAATCCTTGTTTTCCTCCAACTCTGGAGGGCCACACTCCAGGCACCCCTCCCTGGAGGTTTTTTCACTCCCACACAGCCAACATTCTTCCAAGTCTTTGCCTTGTCATCTAGGAGATTCCCTTCCTCCCGCCCCCATTTCCTAGCTGTGGGGGAGGGGTTCTTTCCCCTTAGGGGGTTCGAGGCTCCCCTTGCCCCCCTCTGCCCCCCTTGATTGGGCACCCCGTAGTCTCTTCTTCAGGACCCTCACCCTGACTCCGGGCCCCACTGGACGGGGTTCCCCAGTCTCCTCCCAATAGGACTGGGTATGGTAATTTCCGTACCACTCCAACCCACTGCAACTGGAAGCGCCCCTGTACTTCCACAGGCACCCAGGCCAACGGATATCCCCGAGTGTTCCCTTGGACACATTGCAGGGCCACCTCTGCCCCTGGAATTACGCAGTGGGGCTTCACTAGCCCCTTCCGCACCAGTGAGCGGGTAGAGGCAGAGTCCACTACACCCTCCTGGGGCTTCCCCCATAACAGCACCAGTATCATGGTTGGGGGGTGCTTCCCCTATCTTCTCCGCCCCTTCTCCACTCACAAAAGTCTGTCAGCCCGCATTCTATCAGCGGATAGTCCTGTTTCTTGTGGCCTGGGTGTCCACACTGCCAACAGGTCCGTTTTTTGCTGCGGGTGAGCCCTGGGTCCAGCCCCCTCTTGGGTGCAACATCCGGAGGGCTTTTACCTGGTCCAATTCCCTTATCCGGCTTCACCACTCATCGGGACCCCCCTGCTTCCACATATTCCTCCATTAACCAGACTGCTTCAGCCACTTGGGCCGGCTGATGTCTCCGAACCCATACCCGTAAGGGGTCCGGAAGCCCTAGGAGGAACTGCTCTAAGACTATCTGGTCCATGCTCTCCTCGATGGTTTGGGCACTGGGCCTCAGCCACCAGGTGGCCCAGTCCATCAACTTCTGGACGAACGCCCTGGGCCGCAGACCCTGGGTCCAGTGGGCCGCCCAGAAGCGCTGGCGATAACTCTCAGTTGACAGCCCCACACGATCCAGTATAGTGACCTTTACCATATTGCAGTCCTGCGCTTGGGTGTCACCCAACACCATAAATGCAGCCTGGGTTTCCCTGCTCAGGTACAGGGCTAACCGCAGGGCCCAGGTCTCCTGCTCCCAGCCAGCCGCGGTAGCCACCCATTCAGAAGTTCCCAGGAATGCATCAGGGTCATCTGCAGGGCCCATCCTGCAGAGCCCCTATCCCTGCGGTCTAGCGCCTTCCCCCGCCAGTGGACTCACCATCCTCTGGAGGATCTGTTGCTGCGCCGTGGATTGCTCCCCGATGAACTCCTGGAGTGTCCTCTGTTGTTCTGCCTGCCATTTCATCAGGGCCTGTCGATCTGTCTGTTGGGACTGTTGCATTTCTTGCACTGTGACCACCAGACACTTTAGGGTCTCCTCCATACTGGCAGCCACAAACCACTATGGCTAGGAGGATCCTGGACAAGCCCTCAGTGATACAGGGTCGGCGCAAGTTTCTCTCTTTCTTCCCTGTGCCCCGGCTGGTAGAAATAAGAGTCCTCACACCTTCCTCTGGTGTTTCCCTCTAGTGCCTTTTATTTACAGTGCATAACACTGGCTTCAGTGAAAGAGAGTGCTTCCCTTTATCCCCCAACAGTTACCCTCCTTTTACCTGGTTCCAGGGTCTCCAGGCCCTTGGGGCACCCTGCCTGTGGTGAGGAGACAGCTGCAGCCTCCTGTCCCCTTCATGGCTCACCTCCTCAACTGAGTTCAGCTCAGAGCTTTTCAAGCCCTCTCAGTCTTTAGCTCCAGCTGTGACCACTTAGCCCAGCCTACTGCAGTAAGCCAGCCCTTGTTAGGGCCCATAGCTGGGCTCCCTGCTGACTGCTTTGAGTCACTGTCCCTGGCCCTCTTGCCAGAAAGCAGGGCTTAACCAGCAGGGGCAGGGCATTCAAGGGGTTTTACCCCTGCCCTGCCACACAGCACTCTGCCCAAAAGCTCTCCCAACTTTTTCTAAGGATCACCCAATCAAGTGTTTCCCTAGATTTCTCGGGGGCTTCCTTGTTGCCTTCTCTGTGGGTTTTCTCCTGCTTTTTCCACATACACAGCTCCCTCAAACAATACCAAGTCCTCACCATTTGCTTTCAGTCCCCAGCTAAACCCCTCTGCCTAACATAACTCAAATGCCTGGCCTGGCTTAGTGCAGTAACTCCCATTTTTTCAGCCACCTTATTCCATAAAGGAATATAATGGCTTCATACATTTATCTTGAATGAAGGATGGCTAGTGCCCATCAACTTCAATGAGGTTTCACCCAGCCCTGAGCATAACAATACTATATTGGCACACACATTTCCTAACTCCTTGCAGTTATGAAAGAGAAATATCCACAGTCAAGATTTTCTAACATGATTAATGATTTTGGGTAAGAATGACAATGAGGGCAGGTGCCCAGCACTAACTGAAAATCAGGCCCTTTTAAGACATCTCAATTTGGGCACCCAAAAACTGAGGAACTTGAGATCACTTCTGACAAATCTTGGACCCCCTTTTACGTGATGGAGAAATGGATGCACAGAGAGGTGAAGTGACATGCCCCAGGTCACAAAGGAAGTTTATATTAGAAGCAGGAAGAGAAACCCAATAAACCACACACAGCTGTACACCCTGACCACAAGACAATCCTTCCTCCATCTTCATATTCCTAAGAGATCACGATCATGTTTAGGCAAAATTAAGGATTAATATGGAAGCTGTTTTTTCCTCAGAGAATTGCATGCAGATGTTTCCTGACTTATCCAAGCAAAACTTGATACGTTGGCAAAAACTGGGTGTGCATAAATCACATTGTCAGTTCAGTGCAAGGGCTTCTGTATTCTATCCCTGAGAACAGCATATTATCTCTTGGGTGGGATAAACATCTTTATTATGTTTATAATGAAGCTAATCAATTTTTTGATTGTAAAATAACCCTGCTCCAAATCTTGATGAAGCGCACGGCATATCCTCCAAGAAACTTATTGCTAAAGTTCCCTTTTTACTAGAATTTCAATAATTAATCATGTTTTCCAGTAGTTTTCTTTCAGTGTGGATTATCCTTTGATGATCTAATTTACATTTAGGATGATCTATTTCGCAGTGGACTAATCGCTCATCTTATTTTCTCTATTAATCGGACATCAACATTTGCATTAGAGATGACGGTGTTTGCATTATTCTCATAATGTTAAACATGGCAGCCTGATGCAAATGATAAATACTTTTCAATTCTAGGGGTGAACTTGTACCTTGTCCCATTTAAATGAAAAGATTTTTAGGATCTTGCAACTTTTTTTTAAGTAGATTGGTTATTCGTTGTTTATCATCATATTGATCTATTTGAAAGCATTTCTAAACGTCTTCTCAGAAAAGCAGTTTTATATATATGCAAATATATTGCTCAGTTGTAGCCAGGAACAGGCCAGGAATTGTGACTCTGAGTCCCCCACTGGTTTTCTCCTTGCTCCAGGAAGAGGGCCATCATAATCTGCTTCAGCCCAACACCTAGCTCAGATGACTTCTCCCAGTGTGCTGTCTTAGCTGTGCTGGCCAGTCCGTCAGGTGGAGGAACCATGGCTAGATCACTTCCTACTGCTAGCCTGCCCACTCCTCACCCTGCCACTTTATGGCAGAGGGAGTAGCAGCTCCAGAAAGGCTGTTCGCCCACTCTGCTGCTACCTATGATACAGTTGACTGGCACAGGGGAATAAGAAATGGGAGCGAAGCCACAATCCCAATCTGGTCCATTCTTATTCCACCAGAAGTTAGTTTTTCTGCCTCAACGTTTTTCCTGATTCTCTAACTCAGTACCAACAAACAACAGATCCGGTATCCTGGAAGTAAATGCTTGTTAAACTCTTCCAGCATTCAGTTTTACAATGAAGGGGAACAGATCTCTCTTGCCATTCTGAGATAAGAAATATTTATCCCTGTCGCTGTGCTGTTATCAGGAAGGGAGTGTAAATATAAGGTGCATCACAAGCAAACATGGCAGGAGCCATGTTTCTTACAATGAGAGGAAACATCCCCCAAGGATATGTTGGGTAAATTTGAGAGCCCCAACTACAGACTCTCTTGCTTTTTCTCAATTGCTTTCAATCAGTGCTACAAGCTGCTACTTTGAAACTTGTCAAGAAAGACA
Organism: Dermatemys mawii; assembly: GCA_007922305.1. Taxonomy (NCBI): domain Eukaryota; kingdom Metazoa; phylum Chordata; order Testudines; family Dermatemydidae; genus Dermatemys; species Dermatemys mawii. The sequence continues at coordinate 2,811,446 of ML677332.1, read as the reverse complement.
TAGTTCTGAGCCTGTCATCGTATGAAATCCAATCTGTTTCCTTCACCCTTTGAAATTCAATATTTCCTCCGCTCAACCCCGATCAGATTGAGAGAGAGAGAGAGAGAGAGAGAGAGAGAGAAACATCCTTTCTGTGCAATTCCACTTTAAAAACTTTTTCTACCTCATTAGAGAAGAGATTCCATTTTATTGTATTGTATTTCATGGATCACTGTCCATCTCTCTCCTCACCCCCTTATACTTGGATCAATGAGATTGGATCCCCGGAGAAGCAGCGTTAAAGATGCCATTGTAATCTAGTCACAAAAATCCTAAGGTGGGTTTATTTCTCTTCCCTCCCCACCTTGTTTCCTCTACATCGTTCTCACAGACCGGTAAGAAATAAGATGGGGGGGGGGGAGGGAGAAAAAGGACCCATGGGGGCATCAGGGAGACAAAATCTCACATCCCAGGTGGCAGTCAGGAGTTAGCTGGAGCTGGTGGAGGTGGCAGTATCACCTGGCTCTCTCTTACTGGCCCAGTCCAGTCAGGACCTCTCTCAGGATTAGGACAAAAAAGATCCAGGAGTCCCAGAAGACACAGGGGTATCAGCCATGACAATGAAGCTCACTCCTTCACTTCTTTCAATCACCCAGTGTTGCGATAGCCAGTCTCTTCTTTGAAGGACCCCAGGAGGGAGTGATGTGAGGGGCGGATGCCCATCCCTTCATTAACCTGTCTATGAATTAGGCCTAATTTCCAAGACAACAATTGCCATTGACTGATTTCCAGTCCCACACATCTCTTGTTCACCAGGCATAATCTTAACATAGTCCTGGAGTTATGTCTGGAGGCCTTTTTGTTTGTACTAATTCAGTCAATCACCCTTTTGCACCCTTTTCCATCAACACTTATTAATACAGGTTATGGTGAAACTTCATAAACATTCACTCACTTTTCACAGTTGAGCTCACAATTAGGGTAATTTTATAGGCCCACTTATCACAAGTCCCAAGGACGTGGGTCCCAAGGATGTACCAAGTACAGCATTCAGGGAAACAGCACCAAGATGCTCTCTAAGTAGCAAAGGGACATTGAAGTTCAAGGCCAGCTGAAGAGTGGATGGTCTATTATACCCCAGAGCAATTAAACCAGTTTTAGAACAGTCTATCTAATATGTGATATACATACTAGTGTACGTGGAAGAACCACCCGATTCCTCACCTCTGGCCAGATTGTGATCCCCTGACACTGAACAGTATCTGTTCTACAAAAGGTCTCAGTGATTTCAGTAGGATTGCTCTGGGAATAACGTATTATGCAACATGAGTAAATGTATCACAATCTGGCCTCTAACGAGAGCACCCTCAAATCATCTAGCTCAGGAATAAACCACACAGTGCACACGAGCTACACCGGAATATAAAACACAGATTTATTGGGGCACAATTCAACAAGAACTGAAAAAGTGGCTTCTGGAGCCCAAAACACCTATGACAAGATTTTAAAATCAAGAGGGCAGCTAGAACTACTTAAAAATAGTGAAACACTACTAGGATCCCAAGCATGTATCCATGATGGCGGGCACAATGTAGAAGCTTGGCTCTGCCCATTCTGGATCAGTTAGACTGCCCAGTATCAGAAATCGGAGGGCAAAGTATTACTGTGCCAAACAATGCTAGTTCCACTTCCACAGTGAGCAAATGGAGCTTGTGTTCCAAGTCAAACTATAAACCACCACTCATGATCCACTTGTGAAATGCGTCTGTTTGCCAGTGCATTGGATCTGATCCCTTAACTGGCTTCATGATCATTGCTCAGCAAAGTCTCCAAATAACTATTTTATTCATTGGGTAATAACAACCACTCGAAGTCCTGCATCTGCTAGCGGATGTTGCCTATCAAAAATAGAAGCCGCTCAGAATATGACGTTGTTTGAATGCATTTGACACCTCATCACTGATTATTAGAATTCTGTCATTCCAATTTGGTTTTGGGCTTGTTTGGCTTTTTACCCTGTTAGTTCACGCAATGTATTCCCAGCATCACTAACTATCTGAGCTGTGAACATATCATTCTTCATCACCCGAGCTGTGGAGAAGAATTGTGAAAATGCAGGTCTCCACCAGGTCAAAGTAGCCTGCCCCAGTTAGAAATGAAACCTCATACTCTTGCACTGCTCCAATACTCGTACTATTGAGCTGCCATAATGACATAGTACATCCCATTAATCTGCAATTACACGCTGACAGCGACTGTCAATCTAATACAAAATCCATTTGGCAGAACTAAATAGACCATTACTGTCCCTCTCACCATCACTGTGACTAAAACTCTGAGAAATAAAGTTAAACGTGGAATTTAATAGGGTTGTGAGCATTCCTAATTTCTTTAAAAGGGGGAGAGATGAAGGTGTTGATGATCCTACCACTCTTTGGTTTGAGGCAAAAAGAGACTCTACAAGATTTGTCCAGAAACTGAAATCTATTACTTTTGCTCCTTAACACGCACACTGCTCTCACCCACTCCACCAATCTAACCCACCTGTTTCATGCTCCCTAAGCATGACAACTGTGTAGAAGCTCTCCAGATGATGACCCCCTTCCTCTATGTACTGCCCTATCAAAAGGCCCTCCTTGTCACCAAGCAAGTCTGTCAAAAATATCCAATACCCCTTGACTGCTAGTCTCATTTAACCCTGCAAACCAAAACTGATGTCAACATTGGCATCCACCGGAAAGGAATGATACAACAGCCGATGTTTGCAATGGGGCACAGGGAAGCAATGGATAGGACAACATACTTGGATGTAAGAGACCTCCGTTCTATTCCCAGCTCAGTCACTGACCTACTGTGTGACTTTGGGCCTCTCTTTCCTTCTCCTCTGTTTTGTCATTCTAGGCTCCAGTTCAGGAAAACATCCCTGTCCGGGACATCACTTAAACACACGCTTAACGTTGAGCATTAAACTTCAAGTGCTGTCTTGAACAAGCACATTCTTAAACCTATTCTTAAGTGCTTTCCAAAATTAGGACTTTTGGGCCGTAAACTCTTCAGGGTGGATACAGTGTTTGTACAGCACTGTGCTCAGTGGGGCTGTGATCTCAGCTGGGGCCTGGAGATGCTATCTTAATACAAATAGCAATGGGCTGACTTTTCCTTCCTCTCCCACTATGGTTTTACTACATTTAAAAGCATTTGAATTTCATGAGGATTTTCCCACCTGTGCAGCTGTTTCTATTTTATTTTTAATAACACCCAACAAAAAACAAAACACACACAGAATCCAAGTGTCACAGACATCTTCAGAATCAGTGTTACTGTCTGGGAAAGATCCAATCATTTTAAACACTGGTTTTCAAAACAGAATGTTCTATATTTCCTGCTACCTCAAAGTACAGCCTATAAAACGAAAACTCCAGATTCAAGAGATGAAATAAGACAACATTCTGGTTTCTATGGAAGGATTCCTATCAAACTTTCAATGTGATGACAACAATAGATATCTCGCTGAGGGCAAAATTAAGCCCAATAAACACACTGCTGACTACTGCAGTTATCTAACCAATTCATTTGTCTGTCCTCTTAATCAGCCTCAAACCTTAAGACATCAATATCCTATTCCTCATAATTTATGGAAAGGCTATTGGTGCCCAGTTTTTCAGGTATGCAGGACAAGGGCAGTCTCCATGGACTTCAAATGGAGTAGTGGCTGCTCAGCACCTTACTAAATAATCATCAGATTTAACAGGCTTCAGAAACCAGGTACCCCAAAAATGAGTCATCTGCATTTATTAGTCTCTTGAAAATTTGAAGCTCAGCCGTGCTGCTCCGGCAGTGCAATGTAGCCAGATTCAGGCAGTAGCTGGAGAATTCTCCTTGCACGGGGGATCTCTCTGCTGGCACAGAGCTGGCTCCTGACCAAGGAAGTCATCCCACCCCGGCCTAGTAGGCTTGTTAGGGATCAGAGGGAGAGCTGGAAGGGGTAGGCAGGGATCATAGCAGAGTGGAGCCCCTCTGTGTCTATCCTTCACTGGCACCGTTCAGAGCAGTCCCGTAGAGCAGTCCATCTAACTTCCACCTGAGCCAGCCAGTGCTCAATCCACAAACCATAAACTTCTCACTTGTAGCTCCTGTCTCCTCTGCACCTAAGAAGAGCTTGGCCACGGTGGAGATTATAGCTTTAAATCCTTCTCATTCCCCACTCCAAATCTTCCACCAGCTGTGCTCACCTCATAACACAAGTCAGTTTCCAGCAGCCTCACCAGAGGTTAGTCTGCTACGTAATAATACGAGCCCAAGCCATCCACCATGACAGTTCTTTGGAGATGCTTGGGAAAGAACCGTACATGTTATGCCTAACACATAAGACTTTCGTTGAGAGAAAAAAAGGAAGGTGCCAAACTAAAGGAGCTTATACTTCCTTTAGAACAAGCTACTCACTTCAAGTGAGGTTACACTGACTTGGCAGGTAATAGAGAGTGTAAAGGAAACCAGACGACTTTTGTTCATTTTCCGAGAAAGGTAATAATTATAAAATGTCAAAGGGGAAAAAAAAGGGAGAGAGAAGATTCTACACTGTTTTATAAGGTGACAGATTTTACGACCTTAAATAACTAAAGCAGCTCCCAGCATGAAAATGGGGGATGTGGTGTCAGAGATTTATTTTTCTTTCTTTCTTTCGAGTTCCCATCTATATATTTATCTTTGATTTGGAAAGAGCAGACCCGGTGTGTTGGCTGCAGAAGAGGTTTTAAAACAACCAGGCCTTTACATGTCAATGGTGCCCAGTGCATTTCCTGCTCAACAGTTTCACAGCAACTGTGACTGTCCAGAGCAAGATCAGGGATGTCTGGACAATGACACCTCACAACGTACAACTATGAAATAAGTGGATAATCAACCATATAATATTTGGGTAATAGTCCATGAAAAGGTGACATTAAAAGCCACAAGCAGGGGGCTCAATAGGTATAAACACTGTACTGAAAGCAAAGGGGAGGATTTTCAAAGGGGTGCTACAGGATTTAAAGAGAAACCGTCCTATTGAAAGTTTTTTGCTGGAGATTTTCAAAATTGCCAAAACACTATATTATAGCAAATAAGTACGTACATTGTGCAAAGATTTGTGATGAGAGAGGGCTCTTTAAACTAGCAGAGGCAGAACAAGATTCAGTGTCTAAAAGCTAAAGCTAGACAAATTCAGAATGAAAAAAAGACACGTTTTTAACAGAGAGGATAATTAACCATTGCAACAAATTACCAGAGGATATAGTGGATTTGCCATCACTTTAATCCAAGGCTGGATGTCTTTCTAAAAGATAAGCTCTAGCTCAACCAGCAGTAACAGGCATATTGCGGGAGTCACTGAGTGAATTTCTATGGCCTGAATTATACAACAGGACAGACCAGATGATCCCAGCGGTACCTTCTGGCCTTGAAATCTGTCATGTTTGTTTTTATATTATATCATAGAATATCAAGGTTAGAAGGGACCTCAGGAGCCCATCTAGTCCAACCCCCTGCTCAACGCAGGACCGATCCCCAACTAAATGGTATATGGTAAGTTACTTCTTTTGGTAGGGGCAGAAGCTCAGCTGGTGTAAATCAGCATGGTGCTATTAGAGTCAACAGAGCTTATGTCAACTTTCTCAAACTGGGAAACTGGCCCATAATGGATTTTTCTTCTATAATCCAAACCCAAGGGTACATTACTGATGATGTGATGTTATACTACATGAATTACTAATAACGGCATCAATAATATTGAGAGAAAATAATTTTTAGAAATTAGCAGGATCTACTAATTGACCATATGTAATCAATAAAATTCAGTCAAATCTTCCACAAAAACCTGCTTGTTCTTTAGCTGTACATCGGCCTGAGTATCATTCATCTCTCACAGCAACGTGGGCAGAGATCAAACTCACGACCTTGTTATTAATCCCAGGACCATGATATTTACAATGACGTATAGCACAACCCTCATCTTTAAGTAGCACAAGACAGGGGTCCCTGAACTTTTTGATAGTGTGGCCCACATTTCAATAAAGAGACTGATTGATGGACTCATCCCTTCCGAACTAGGATTTGCCTAAACCACCTCCCATCCGGTTCATAATTGCCAGGACCTGGGAGCCCTGGATTAAAGTGTCTGCTGTGCCACAGACTACGTAGGTGACCTTAGGCAAGTCATTTAGTCGCTTCGTGCCTCAATTCCCCATCTGTAAAATGAGGATAATAGTTTTGACCTACTTCATAGGGCCCACTTAGGGGGTCTAAGAGAGATAAACTCAGCAAAACATTTAATGGGGTGGTTTCAATGGGGTGGTTTTGCTCCTAAAACATTGAGGTGCTTTTGCAAGCCAATGCAACTTGTGCTCTTAAATCACTCAGGCACGTCTGAAAAATCTCTCCTTGAACATAGAATCATAGAAATGTAGAAAAGGAAGGGACCTTGATAGGCCATCTAGTCCAGTCCCCTCCACTGAGGCAAGAATAAGTATTATCTAGAGTTTACCACTCCTGAGAGATGTTTGTCTCACGTGTTCTTAAAAACATCCAATGACAAAGATTTGACAACCTCCCTCCATAATCTGTTCCAGTGCTTTACTACCCTTACAGTTACAAAGTGTTCCCTAATGTCTATCCTAAATCTCTCTTGCTGCAATGTAAACCCATTACTTCTTTTCCTGTCCTCAGTAGATAAGGAGAACAATTTATCACTCTCCTTTTTGTAACAACCTTTTACATAGTTGAAGACAGTTCTGTCCTCCCTCAATCTTTTTGTCTCCAGACTAAACAAACCTGCTTTATTTCATTCTTTTCTCATGGGTCATGTTTTCTAGACCTTCCGTCATTTTTGTTGCTCTCCTCTTGACTTTGTCCAATTTCTCCACGTCTTTCCCGAAGTGCAGTGCCCAGAACTTAACACAAGACTCCTGCTGAGCCTTTATGAGTGCTGACTGGTAGAATGGAAAAATTAACTTTTCATGTCTTGCTTACAACACTTCAGCTAATACATCCTGAATTATTTTGGCTTTTTTTTGCAACTTTATTACACTTTTGACTCATATTTAGCTTGTGATTCACTGTAGCCCGAGAGCCCTTTCTGCAGTACTCCTTTCCAGGTAGTTATTTCCCATTTTGTATTTATGAAATTGATTACTCCTTCCTTAGTACTTAGCATTTGTCCTTATTAAATTTCATCCTATTTATTTCAGACCACTTCTCCAGTTTGCCCAGATCATTCTGAATTCTAATTCTCTCCTGCAAAACACTTGTAATTCCCACGCCCGACCCCCACTCCCAAGCTTGGTATCATACTTGGTATCAAACTTTACAAGTGTATTCTCTATGCCATGTTAAAGTACCATTGCCTAGTTCCATGAAGGAAGAGTATCAAAAAGCAGCAGCAATGCTACAGTTCAGCACTGCCTTAAATCTTCAGAACACACTTCTCCTGCAGCAATGACTCCATTAAAGCGAATGAGCAGCCACTATAGTGCAGGAGGGGGACAGAAGGCTGGTGAGGGGGTTAAAAATTCCATCTCTCTCCACGGCAGTCAGTGCAGTACAGGGAATTAACTGCCAAAATGTAAAACAACCAACTAGCTACTAACCCAACAAACATGACCAGAGGCAGAGATCTAAACCAGTAAAATAAATAAAAACTATTAAACCATTTCAATACGGCAGAGCAAGCCTATAACTCTCTCTGGCATTCAATTAACCAATGGCTTTAAAGAGACAATACCACTTTAAATAATCTGTGGCACTGAATATATAACAACATTCATTAATTCTCTTATAGTGATTTAAAAGCACAAGCTTCAAAAAAGGAGAGGCTACTGACCCTGTGCAGTACCTGGAGATCTCCCTCTGGGTGCTCCACTTCAGATGTGCATGCACCTCATGTGCCTTTGATTGGAGATTTTGGTAGTAATGCCCAATCGGTCCATGCATGTACCTTACACATCCTTTCGCCCTGCATCAAGTTTAGATAGTGCTGCGCAAGTGAATCACCCTCAGTTTCGTCTCCACTGCAAAGTCCTATAAAGGAAACTCGGAAGGAGGGCAGGTAGTGGAGCACCCATAGGGGGACACATCTCAAAAAAACCCTCCAGTTACTAGTCTTCTCCAAGGAGTGTTTTTTTGGGTGCTCTACTTCAGGGGACTACCAAGCATTACCCACAGCAGGAAGAGAGAGCTTCCAGGTTGAGTCGAACACTGTAGATAATTCTGCAGTCCCAAAAGCAGCATCCAAAGCTGAATCGTGAATTATTGCATAGTGCTGTCAAAAAATGTGTATAGACGTTCAAGTTGCAACTCTTCGGATCTCAGCAATGGAAACATTCTTGAGAAATGTCACCAAGGTGGAGAGAAACTTTAATTGGCTAATATCCTAGAAGGAAGTTGAATATCATTAGATTGATAAGATATCCTTCTAGAGAGTCTTTGATTAGAAACAGTAGATCCCTTCAATTGGTCAACAATTGATATGACCGTTCTGGGGAATCTTTGAAAGATTTTAGTCCTGTCCAGGGAAAAAGGCGTCAAGTGTATGTAATGCAGCATCCTCCCTGATCAGAGCTGGTTTAGAGAAGAAAACTGGGAGATGAGTGACCTGTTTTATATGGAATTCAGATGATACCTAGATAAGAATTTGGAGTGCAGGCAAAGTGAAACCTTACCTTTGAAAAACAGTGTGAAGGGAGAATATGCCATTAAAGTCCCTATTTTTCCCATTCTTTGAGCAGATGTAATGGCAACTGAGAAGTCCATCTCCACAAATACGTTCAGTAAAGAATAGCTCTCCATTGGTTCAAAAGTATTTGTGTTCTAAGCCAAGATAGCAAACCAAGTTAGGATGCTTGATTTGAGGGAAGAGTTTCCCAGTCCTCTGATAAATGTCTCTGTTACAGCATGGGCAAACACTGAGAAGCCTTCCACTGGAAAATGAAAGGCCATTATTATAGCGACCAAGTAAACTCGGATACAGCTCACAGATATCCTGGAACTCAGGAAGGCGGGGTTATCTCATAGAGAAGAAGAGATAGGTAAAAGATGTCGCAGACCAAACCAGTGGTTGAATTTCTTCCATTTTCAAAGGTATGTATTGCAGGTACTGTCCCTTTTCTGTTATTTAAGAAAACCAGTTGCACCTCTTCAGAGCAGATGATTTCTATCCCATGAGCCACTGATGAGCCATGCTTGGAGATGAAAAGCTCAGGTTGCAGTGAAGGGTTCAGCATCCAGGGAGAGGAGATGGGGAACAGTCGGAAGGCTGATTGCTTGACACACTGTCAGCTGTATGAGGTAAGGAACCATGTCTGTCTCAGCCACATTGAGATGATCACTATGACCCTGGTCTTGTCCTGTCTTACTTATTCATCACCTTTACTATTAGAGGTGTTGGGTGCAATGCACATAACAGTCGCAATGTCCACGATAAAAGAAAAGGTGCCCCGGAACCCTCTCAAATAGAACTTAATACACTTGTTTATTTATGGCAGTGGCTAAGAGGTCCACTTCCATGAGACCCCAAACCTGAAATATATGATTAGAGAAGAGTCCAAGGGTCCAGCTCCCATTCATAATCTGGGGAGAAACATCTGCTGAAAGTTGATGTTTCTGAGCACCGGGAAGATACACAATCATATCCCAGTTTATGCAATTTTTATGGCCAGTAGGAAGGACAAGTCTGACAAAGGATCACAGCAGAGAAGAAAGCTATCCATACCAGATTACATCATTGGCCCAGGGTTTAGAATCCCGATTCCAAGTTTTCAATAAATTAAACGACAGTTAGGGTTACCACCTCTGAGGTGAAAAAGAACAAGACATCTGCGATGATCTTGAGCGCATAACTGGACAGCTTGCAGTGTGTTCTGAGCACTCATAGATCTCTCCAGACAACTACTGCAAAAAACAAAAAAAAACAAAAAAACACAAAAACAAAAAAAAAACCCAAAAAACAGATAGCTGGCAGCATGTATTGAGAGCCCTTAAAGACTTCCTAGGACAGCTACCTCAAAAAAGGAATGATCCTATGGACAGATGGCAACCCTAGTTATGATTGCAAACTGAACCAATTGCAAACTGCTGCAGTGATCCTGCACAAAGCCTGAAACAACAGGGTAACTACTAATAAGTGCATGTCACGTGTCCTCCTCTGTGCCCGATCCATGAGAATACGAGTTTCCTGGCAGCTCTCTGCTAAAAAACTTTTTGCTCAAACTGAAGCAGTTCATATCTTAGTCCTTCAATTCTCAAGGACAACCAAGAGGGCAGTCCTCCCAACAGCTCTGTCCGGTGTGAGCTGTCCCTCTTCCTCTCAGTGAGATGTTAATCCTAAAGCCTAGGTTGCTTAAATGTTGACATTGGTTAACTATTTCACTGCTGACCAAAGCACATGAGAAGAGAGACAATGCTGAACTAGTTTCACTACATGCAGAGCATGCAAGGAGGATCGTATTACGAAGATCGGCATGATAAACTGTGAGTGGGCGCCATTTTAGCATCTTGAGGTTGGCGGGGAGGGAGGTGAGATTGAGAGAGTACAGTACTAATATTTCTTTCACACCCCTCATTTGACTGTCAGGACATCCCATCAGACAAACTGCAGCCTTCTGTGCTGAATTCCCTGTTCCTTGTCTGTCTCTAAGGACAGTGCAGGGACACAGACAGAAGCAAAAACATCTGTAAGCATCTGCCTCCTACAGAACTAAGAGGCTTACTTGAGAGAAGGGAGCAGGGCACAGGCTCCTCTGAAAACGGAAAGCAGTTCAGGGACGCCAGCTGCAGGCGTACGAATGCGCTTGGGGAACAGAGCCAATCACCTGGGAGACAAACCGCACAGCCTGGGAAATGAAGAAAGGAAAATCTGAAGCTGTGAGGGATGAGAGACTACACAGGTCTGCATTAGCCAGGCTGCGACCCCCTGGAATGCTCGGCACACAGCACCAATGGGAGCCGTAACAGGGGAGGGTCTGAGGCACGGGAGAGGCAGCATATCTATTATTCTGCATTTAAAATACCCTTCTGCTGTTCGAAAATCCCTAGCTGCAATTCAGCTTCTACATACACACTCGGCTCCGAATGCACAATCCTGGGACTGGCCACCAGTGTGGAGGGGTAAATCCATGGCAGGATCTAGCAGGAGACAAGAGCTCACTCCCAGAGAAGGGTGTAGGCAGCCAAGCTGAAAACATACTCATCCTAAAGATGGGCTAAACCGGGAGCGATTTGCTCTGGACCCCTCAGGTTCTCAGTTAGGCTAATTCCCCTTCACGCCACTCAGGCAACATAAAGGCACCTTAAAGCAAGTGGAAACCAACTCCCAAGAATACTCCCAGGGCAGGAGCCTGCAAATGCTGACCAAGCATAAGGGATATGAACTCCCAGGCCCTTGCAGATGGGGCGAGCTGGAGGCTTGCTAAGAGCAGGGAGTGTCCAGAATGCTTTATACAGTGGCTACTTTCTGCTTTCCAGGGCATAAAGGTGGCCATAGGAAACACAGCATAAGTTAGAACAACCCAGAGGCTGCTATGTGTCCACCAGGAGCCCAGATGCAGAGCACAAAGGTGGCTTAAAGCCACACATTTCTCTTCTCCCTCCTGGTTCCTGCCCAAAGCCAGCAAGTAGGTAAAAGTTGTGGGGGTTCAAACAAATGTGTCCCCATTTTGTCCCATCTCAAGTGCACAATCCTATTCCGACCTGTGGGACCTCCACACCATCCCTGCCAGCAACTTCTTTGCCTGTCCCTTTCCCGTTACCTCCCGAGACATGAGGAAGGCAGGATGAATCCTGTTCAAGCGGCACACTCAGCAGCCCAGGCTGCAGTGCATTCTCTGGGGAAAGCCATCTCCCTCCCACAAAAGGAACCGTAAACAAACAATAAAGAGTAAAAAGAAGAATAGAGTCGTCTGTCTGTTCTGAATATACAAGGAATAAAACATTTCGACAGATTTTCAGGAGGCGGCGTTTCCTGTCTTCATCTCTGCTCCAGCCCTGTTACCATTACACTTTCAGGAGTCTGTCACAGCGTACAAAAGACATACACAGAGCTAATGAAATACCTGGGCTGTGGAGTATGTGGGTGTATAAATGAGCCTGCAGGGCCCCTCAGTGCACCAAATAGCTCCAGAAAACGGATTTCCAGGACCTGTCTAACCTCATTTATTTTAAAAGGAAAAAAAAATAGCAACTTACGTTCCCCTTCAAAAGAGAAAAGAGACGAGAGAGAGAGAGTATATTAACTAAAAAGCAGGGAGGTTTCCGACAGGCTCCTTCCTTAGACCGCAATGGAGATCAAGACTCCAGACGCTGCAGAACCAAAGTATGATACACTCCATCTTCTGAAGACTTCACAGTCTAAATGGACAAAACAAAGAAGGGGAGGAGAAAAAGCTGCACAGACAAATGAAGGCACTTGCCAAAGTTTATATGGCGGATCAAGGTCCTAGGCAGGACTAGAGTTCAGATCTCCTGCCTCCCATTATAGTGCCCTTGCCGACAGACCACACTGCCTCACCCGTGCTTCCGCATCAAGGGCCTGAACTCCCCAGTGTAGAAATGTACTAGTAAGACCCCCAAGTCTTCTGATAATACTGCAGCCATTCCGAGACAACGCTGGCAGCCCTAGCACCAGCGATGAATGGAAACGTTCCACATGAGTAAAAGACTCAAGTGGGTTATGAGGATTCGGTTTTTCTACCAAATGATTTATAGGTTCAACGAGCTGTGTATGCATGCACTATGCCCTCTGCATCTGGGCTCGTCTTATCCTTTGGCTTTCACACCATCAGCCACCAACCGTTACTGCAACAGCGGGAAGAAAAAGAGGAAAGTTCCTTTATGTGGGATATCTTCACAACTGCTCTTGATATACTGCCAGAGTCGCTTTTCCTAATCCCTCTTTAGGGATTACAGGGTCGCTATGCCTCCCTTCCTCCCCACCTTCTATTTCAGGGGTCACACTTATTAGAACTCTATTTCAGAAAGTGGTGCCACTGTAACCCATGCTAACCCCAGTGCAATTCTTTGTCCCCCTCTAGTGGTTGGACCACTTGTAGATGCTTATGACTCTTATTACCTTTCAACTAGCAGATCCAGGCTGTTAGCTCAGAAAGGAGAGGTCCATGCTGCCTTAAGATTCAGAGGGCCCAGGTTTCATCACTGCTAACACAGTGTGTGACTTGTGACTCTCCAGTAGCTAAACCACAAAGAGGTTTATGAGTGTTACAGCCCTCTAATTAATGCACCTGATCTTTTATACAAACAGTAGAGGCTGTTCAAATACTGGGCCTACCATGAGCTCTGCCAAGACATTTCACTGCAGACTTACAATAACCCGTACCCTCATCTCAAACACCATTTCAGTCCTAGGCCCTCTGACCACTCCACCAATGCATCTCAGTATTGATCTGTTATGCTCCCTGCTGCCATGCCACTGAACTTCAGTCCTGATGATGCAATAAAACTCGACCTTGCTCCCCTAAATCCCAGCTGTGTGATGGGCTTTGGGAGGGGGCTGAATATCCAGACTGGACCAAGTTGCTTGTGACAATCCACGTTTGAATCCAACATGTCCTGAAACCCTAGTGCATTATCTTCACCTACATTTTTCAGAGCCAGATCATGTGCCCAAACCTGAATATGACAAAAAGCACTCCGCCACCTTCCTGGCACTTTCCGCAGAGTCCGGAGTTCCTGAGGAGGTAAGGACTGGGTGAGATGCACATTGATCTATCTATGGTATTTACATGCCCCCTTACTGGGGTATCACCATCGCTAATGCATTTGTCCTCATCATTCCTTTGTGAAGTAGGGCACTGCTATTATCGACATCTTACACATAGGGAACTGAGACACAGAGGGATTAAGTGACTTGCCCAAGGTCAGACAGGGAGTCTTTGGTAGGACAGGGAACTGAACCTGGGTCTCCTGCATCCCACATAGCACTGGATCATCCATCCTTCCCGAGCCTGAGGCTCTGTTTTCTTTCCTATGGGGTTTCCCATGGGAATCCCAGATAGTACGTTTCTATTAGAGCTGCGGGGGAGGGGAGAGAAGAGGGAACCTGTTTACACTGGTGCAGACACAGGATTTCTTGAATGGGTCCTCGGGCCACTTCCACAGGAAGCAAACCTCAGTTTCCCACTGAAGGGAAGATCTCTGCAAGGGAATCTCCAGGGAGATTTCTCCTCCCCTTCTCCCTCACCCTAGACCCCATCTACGGAAATTAGCAGGAGGGAATGGTCTAGGCTACAATGATCTCTCTCTCTCTCTCTCTCTCACACACACACGCTTTCCTTCTTTCAACAATGAAGTAAAAACATGTTATCTGGTCTGAGAACTCTCAGGCTGACAGTTAAGTAACATCCCTCCCAGGACACAGTAAAGCACTGTCTGAAACCAGCTTATGTCTGGTTCCTCCTTCAGTTCCCTGTTTATATGAAACTCACAGTAATACTCCCTTCACTGTGTGTCTAGGATTGCGTGTGGCAGAAGGGGCGGGAGGGGGGAGAGATGTACTTTTGATTTATGTTAGTTGACAAGGATTAGTTTCTGTAATGCTCTTGGGGTAAAAACGTCAGTCAAAAAAACCTTTACAAATAAAACAAACACAGGCTACACTGTATTTTGTTCCACTTGGTTCTCCCATCATAGACCTCCCCTCTTCTCTCTTCTCCATACATCCCAGACAACCTGTAAAGCACAAAGGCAGAATCCTTTGGGGCTTGTACATACGAAAGCTGACTTCAGTGTAACAAATTGCTCAGGGACGTGAAAAAGCCACCCCCTGAGCGACATAAATTACACCGACTGAAGAGCCAGTGTGGACAGCACTTTCGGCAGGAGAGCTTCTCCCGCCAACATAGCTACCGCGCATGGAGAGATGGAATAAGTATGCCGATCGGAGAGCTCTCCATCCGCATAGAGCATGTGCACTGCTGGCACAACAGTGGCACAGCTATATTGGCACAGAGGCCCCGATTCTAGTGTGGTTGGATGGGTTGGTGGTTCTGAGGGGAGCAGTCAGGAGACGGGGGGAGGAGAGTTGGATAGGGTCTTGGGGTGGGGTGGTTAGGAGTGGGGAATCTGTGGAGGGGGCAGTCAGGGGCCAAGGAGCAGGGGGAGTTGGATGGGTTGGGGATTCTGAGGGGAGCAGTCAGGGCGTGGGGAAGTGAGAGGGGACAAATAGGGGGTGGGGGGCCAGGCTGTTTGGGGAGGCACAGCCTTCCCTACCTGGCCCTCTATACAGTTTGACAATCCTGATGTGGCCCTCGGGCCAGAAAGTTTGCCCACCCTTGACCTAGGAGCATGTGAGAAGACTCAGGAAAGTCAGTGGGACAGCTCACGGAGCTGAAGTTAAGCATGCGCATAACTGTTTGCAAGATTGGGGCCTAAGCGGTGCAATGACTCTGGTTTTGCTAAGGCTCCTCCTTTCACACATGCTGAGGCCTTCAGGTACTAAACACAGCTCATACTGGATGATTTTGGTGGAAACCCTATCCCCCTCTCCCCCATTCCCTGTAGGATTAGGAGCCGTACCCAGTAGAAGAAATAACAGCATCCAGCCTCCTCCTAAAAACACACATGCCATGGTAGCAATAGACTCAATCACTGGCCTAAATGGTGACACGTTGTTAATAACTATTTGTATTACACTAACTCCTAGCATCTCTCACTGAAACCAGGGTCCAATTATACAAACCCATGCCTGCCCTTTAGAGCTTACAGTCTAAGTAGACAAGCGAGACAAAAGGGCGGGAGAACAGAACTAGCACCCCCATTTCACAGCTGGAGGCATAGAGAGAAAGAAAACAATGTCTACACTGCAGTAAAAGACCCACAGCACACACACAGCTGGGTCAGGCTGCAGGGCGAAAAATAGCTGTGTAGATGTTCAGGCTAGGACTGGAGCCCGGGGTCTGAAACCCCATGAGTGGGGAGGGTCTCAGAGGCTAAGTTCCAGCCTGAGCATCTACACTGCTGTGTTTAGCCCTGCAGCCCGAGCTCTGTGAGCCTAAGTCAGATGACCCGGGCTCTGAGACTGGGTGCTGTGGGTTTTTTAATCACGTTCTAGACATACCCACGGTGTCCAGTAGAGAGCAAGGATTTGACCCTAGATCGCCCAAGTACTCATCCAGTGCCTTAGCCACAAGCCCACCCATCCCCTCTTCTAAAATGCTGCCTTAGCAAATCCTACTATTCATGTCCATCAGTGCTACATACAGAGCTGGAGTTCAGATGAAAATATCCAAGCCTGTGGAGATGGGAAGGGGATACATCCAGTACTTATTTACTATTATTATTATTTGTATTACATTAGCCTCTACAGGCCTCACACATGAGCAGGACCCTGAGTGCAGGTCTCTGCAAAGATGTCGCTGAATTCCTGCAGCTAAGGATTAGAACGGTGGGATAGGTGGCTTTCTCCGTGAATAAAAGGTGATCTTCAGCTTCCAGCATCAATTAACTGATTGTTGTTTACTGTTACCCAGAAAATCCTGAAGAATGCCCTTTCCATTCAGAAATGGATTTCAGGGCATGTCCCTGGTGAATATTAGGGTGAAAGGGTAAAACAGTGTAGGTTTCAAAGAGGATGGGAGGAAGAAAGGAAAAGCACAGAGCCTAGACAAGTACATTTTGGCTCCAAGAGCAACGAACATCTATGGGGGAAGGACTGTCTGATGGAAGGATAGCTAAATGATATTTACTTGTGTGACATTTGTATTATTTGTTGGTGTCCTGCACACCTAATAAAATAATTGGTCAGCCACTTTCATAGTTGCTTTCTTATGACAACCTGTGCCAGCGTCTCTGGCTTTTCTCTTGTGCTAGACAGCAGAAGTTGGCAAGCTGAGCATCCCCTCCAATGCAGATAAGGCTTCATTTTTGTGTCAGTTAAGGTCACTTGCATCTGCTCAGTCTTGTATCTCAAGGGCTTCAATTCATCACTGCCAGCACAGTCAGAGACTAGGATCATCCATTTGCAACTGCTGAGAGTCTGGTTCAGAATCTCAATGCAGGAAAACCATTGTCGAGCTCTCCCCTGGTGCACACACAGAAAGAATTGAATAGATATCCACTCTAAGTCACGATTGTGATCACTGCACATGTACCTCCGGCAAGGCCAATTTTTTTTTTCTTTCAAACCTTTGTTGAAAAGCTAGCTATTCTCTGCTGTGTATTCAACTGCATTGTACAGGGGGTGACCTGGGTACTGAAAGGCTGATTATACTGATTTGCAACCAAAAAATGTGCCATCATGCAATATACCAAGAGTACTTAACCTATTTTGTGTGGCATGATTTGCAGCAGCATTATGGCACAGGCTGAAGTGTGCTGTCATGGGAAGAATGGACTGAGGGGCATTTATTTTCTGTAGTGAGAAGCAGAAAGAAGGGCCAAACTTTTGAAACTCAAGTGCCTAAAATTAGACAGCCACATTTATATTTAGGCACCTAATAAGAGGCTTGATTTTGAGAGGTGCTAAGCACCTGTAGCTCCCATTAGAGTCAGAGCAGGCATCCAAGATTGGAAGTGTTGGTCATAATATACCTGGCTATATTCTGAGTTCATTTATACTAGAGTAACTCTACTGGTTTACATAAAAACATCGCACCTTTACCCCAGTGCCACTAAGCTGAGAGTCCAGCTCATTGCTTTTGCATATTATCTTGATATGCTGCACCAAGAGAAAAATTCCCACTGTTTTTCACCCTCCAATGAAAAGGTATCTACTCAAACATACACGCTAGCTGCTTCCATAGACAGACTCCTTTCTGGGAACAACACATCTCTCGGGTCTCTATTTCCAGCCAAAATTATGCACTCACGCCCTCTATAGACAACAGTAATGTCCAAAGGTGAATAGGATTCCTCCCATACATTTTACTGGTGATGATATAAAGAAGCTCGAGTTAACGGAAGAGGTGATCAGAGAACTGCTCAGGCCAGGGAAAGCTGTCTAACATACTTCAAAGAAGATGAAGAAGCTGTAGAAGAATTCCTGGGGATACAGAGAGTGGAGGGTCTGCAAGAGGAGGAAGATAAAGGAGAATGTAGCAATGATAATGACAAGTATGAAGGACATGATGAGGTGAAGTCACGGAAAGTGGCAAATACAGAAAAATCAGTTAGAGAAAAAATAGATAAAATGCAAAGGTGGAGGAAAAATGGCAAAAGCATCAATAGGGTATTACAGCTTCTGATTGGCTAAGAATTGTGTCTATACCGTTAATTTTGTTACCCTGGCTCCACTTCGCACATTGGCACAACAGCATGTATTGTCTTTTCAAGTATAAGCAGTCTGAGACAGGGACTTTCATCTGTTATATGTTTGTACAGCACTTAGCACACAAGGGCCTCTAGCCATTACCTCCTTGTAAACTATAAATCAAACCAACAGGTAGGGAGAACAGCTCAGATTAACCAGTGTGAGAACACAAGAATAATGAGACATTGAATAAAATTGAAAGGAGGCAAATTTAAAATTGATAAAAGGAAATTTCCCCTCACAAATAGTCTATGGAACTCATTGCCACAAGATATTATTGAGGCCAAAAAGCTTAGTAGGATGCAAAACAGTATTAGCTATTTATATATATAGTGAGACAATTCTAAGATATAGCAGTAAATATTTTTTAAAACAAGAGTTTAGGCAGGGATAGAAACTCTCCTGCTTTATGGCAGGAGCCAGTCTCAAATTCTTAGGAAGGAACAGTCCCTTGGGTCAGGTTATCCCATAACTGCCAAGCTCAGGACTAAAAGAATCAGACAGGCAGTGCAGGCTGCACAGAATGCAAAGCACTAAATTCTGGTGATCAGCATGGAGACTACTCTAAGGAGGCCCTCTTTCCCCGATGCACGTTGAGAAGGTGGTGGAGATTGTTAGAGGACTTTCCGTTCACCCTTTCCCCCGGTTTTTGTCACACATGCAGAGAGCAGAAGACCAGAAGTCCGAAGTGCAGACAATGCAATGTTTATTGGGGTTAGTTTCCAGCAAATGTGTCCCTAACTCTGACGCTGTAGAGCAGGGGTGGGCAAACTACGGCCCGTGGGCCACACCCAGCCCGCGAGGCCCTCCCATCCGGCCCGCGACCGTGGAAGCTGCCCCGGGCCCCCTCCCCCGGAGCTGCGCAGCGCGGGCACCGCTGCGAGGTTGCATGCCCCGCCCCCTCTCCCAGAGACGTACCACGTGGGCAGCTCTGGGGGCCAGGGCTGCATGTTTCCCCCTGCCCCCAGAGCCGCGCCACAGGGGCAGTGCTCCGGGGGCCGGGGCTGCACGCTCGCCCCTCCCCCGGAGCCGTGTTGCGTGGGCAGCACTCCAGGGGGCCAGGGCTGTGCACTGGCCCCTCCCCCGGAGCTGCGCGGAGCAGGGAGCGCTCTGGGGGCTGGGGCTGCACACTCGCCTCTCCTCCGGAGCCACCCTGCACAGGCAGAGCTCTGGGACCTGGGGCTGCATGCTTCCCCCCAACCGCACAGATATGGTAAGAGGGAGAACGAGGGGTTTCAGGGTGGGGGGGGGCTTTGGAGGAGTCAGTTAGGGAGCAGGGTGAGTTGGATGGGGGTGGGGTTCTGAAGTGGTGATTCGGGGGTGGGAAGGTGGATAGGGGTTGGGGCAGTCAGGGAACAGGGAGCAGAGGAATTGGGTAGGGGGTGGGGTCCTAGGGGTGGTTAGGGGTCTGTGGAAGGGGCAGTCACGGGACAAGGTGTGGGTGGGGGTTGGATGGGTCAGGAATTCTCAGGGGGCAGGAAGTGGGAGGGAGCAGTCAGGGGGCGGGAAGTGGGAGGGGGCTGGATGGGGGGGCGTGATCTTGCCTATTCAGCCCTCGATATAATTTCATAAACCCGATGTGGCCCTCGGGCCAAAAACTTTGCCCCCCCCCACGCTGTAGAGCCTTGTTTCCCAGTGTTCCAACTACCCCCTTCTCAGCATGACCACAGTCCCACCCTTTACAACTTACGGTCATGTTCTGTTTTGGAGGGTCTGGGGTCTTCATTCCCACCCCTTTTGCACTCCAGGGAGGGGTAAGGAGTGAGGTTGTGCTCCAGTCAGGGGTAGACATTTCTCTGGTGTTTTAGTGTTTTACCTCCACCCACAAATCCTCCCTTGCTCCTACCATCTGGTTGCTTGACCTTGCCTTAAGATAAGAAGTTGAGCCTGTTTTTAAGTGTGTGCTCATATATTTACAAATATTATTAAAGCGAATGTTAAAAAATGATATAGTACACAGGTTGAGAAAAGAGTTGCTGTACATCTGAGTATAGTGCTTAGATAAAAACAAACATTGTATTTGTGGATAAAAGTCATAAGATACATATTGTGCATAATCAGCAATAAGCCAAGTTTAGGTAAATATATGTAAGAATACAATTTAGATATTAGCATCCAAGTATTTGGGTACATCACTCATGAAAAGGGATATAGAGTTGACTGTGGAAAGCAAATAGAGCAATGAGTGAAGAATGTCCCTCAGTCATTGAGAATTTAGGACAAGTTATCCATTTAGAAAGTACAATCCATGAGCAACGTATTTCAGTATCTCACTTTCTCATTGCGTTTCTGATCGGCTTTCCAGCTCATCTCTTCTGGTATTGCTGATATCTGGTGATGTGTTCTACGTAGATGTCCCTCAACCACCTGATGGGTCTGACACCATTATACTCCCACCATGCCCAGTAACATCTCAGCTGCTCCTATCTGTTCCTATTATACTAACAAACTCCTCTGGCTTAGGCAAAAGCAACATTTACAGTGTCTGCCTTTGTCCTTAGTAAGAATCCCTTTATTCACACATCAGTAAAAATGTACCTATATCAAAAATCAAACAGGCAAGCAGAACTCACAGTACTATCTTAGGCAAAACTACAGGCCTGGATCCTACATTGTTAGGAGTATTAGTGTCAGAGATGAGAGTTGCTCTCAGTTTTATTCAACCCATTCCTCACCTGTGCTAACAGAGGAGCATACAATTGCCACACTGCATCAGACCAGTGCTCTTATCTAATCCAACAGTGAGCAGCACTTAGAGGCTGCAAGGAAGCCTGTACTTTGCAGTTATGTGACAACCTGCTCCCAGAGAAATTTCCCCTTGTTACCCAAAATACCAAAGGTTGAATTAAGCTGTAGGGCATGAAGATATATATCCCTTCTAGTACTCTTGCAGTTGTTACAGTATTTACTGCTACAACTCTGGATGTCCTTGTTATCTACATACGCGTCTGATTCCTTTTTGAATCCTGCTAAACATTTGGCTTCCATGGTATCTTGTGGCAATGAGCTTCACAGAGTAATGGTAGTTTTACAAAAACAATTTTTCCTTTTACTATCTTCAAACTGGCCACTTCTCAATTTAGTGTCTGTTTTCTCCTTGTGTTATACTACTCATACTCCTCATTATTTTCTCTCTTATCCCCTCATGTATATGCACAGAGCACTCCATAAAATTTCCAGAGCTACCCTGGAAGGATTGCTTTTCACGTTCATTTTCCTAGCACCGGATAGAGCTTTACAATCAACGAAAAACAACTTGCGTGGCTAGATAAACAGCAACTCCTCAAGACGAATGGGAGCGTGTTGCAATTAGTCATTAAACTCCGAGCCAAAGTCCTAAGACGTTCTTGAGGACCAGGGTTTTTAAAAACTGTCCTTCCACTGCTTGGGCTATTAAGTACTTGTGCCCTTTGAGAGGCTAGACAATCACAAATAATGCTGCCCAGGAGGAAATCTGGGGAAGCGTGATTATTTGTTCTTCTACCAGACTAAATGTTATCATCATACCACGTTCACCGCAAGGCGCAAGCAGCGACACTGGCTCTAAGAGGAGAATTAACAAATGCCACAGCAATGGGCATTCAGTCTTCATTGCCACAGTTTAGTGAAGACAAAGCTGCACTGACAGGAAGGTGAGATGGTAGGTCAGAAGAAAAATACTAAGGCAGAGAGACAAGTGCGTAATGAAGCCCTTTGCATGAGCACATCACTCCCTTAGGAAAACGTCACCTCAGAATGATATATCTTCACTGTCTTTACCAAAGCCAAAAGGAGGGAACCTATTTGAGGAATTCCTCATATTAAGTGGCTGCAGGGCAGTGCTTTTAAAACAAGTCTGGTAGGTGAGACACTAGGTGAGATGTCACGAGATCTGGGTTCTATTCCCAGCTGCGCCGAAATCTTGCAGCAGGACCTTGGGGAAATCACGTAACCTCTCTCTTGACAGTCTTGGCCTATGGATATACTATGCTGTACCATTGTGTAACAGAATCTGCTGGTAGCCTCGTGGCCACAGTTTTATTTTCAACAAGAACAGCCTTGAGAAGGTGAAGGAGTCATGAAAAATAGAACTGCTGACAGCAGGCCCTGATTCTCCACTATCTTGTCATCCTGAGAATCAGTTCCATCTTTATGAGCTGGTAACATTTTATATCCACTTAGCACACACAGATGGCCACACAAGGAGAAAGGCAATGGATAACAGTAAGGCTGCCAGTTTCCCACGGAGGTTCCGTGACTTCCTCAGCAACCGGTGCACCTGGCTCAGGAATAGCTCAGGCAGCCCCTGCGCCAGGCACATCGGCCGCTGCTGGGGCAGTCTCAGGCCACCGCGCCCCCTACCTTGCCCCCAGCATCAGCAAAGTTTGGGTGTAGGATGGGGAAGAGGGTTGAGGGCAGGGGACAGAGTGAGGTGGGCTCTGGGCAGCGCTTACAGGGCGGGGGGGCGGGGGCGCTCCTCAGAAGCAGGGACATCCCCCTCACTCAGCTGCTAAGCGGAGACATGTCCAGGCAGCTCCCATTGCCCGAGAACCACAGTCCCTGACTGCAATGCTCTTACTTGCATTGCACTGTATCTTACACCAGGAAAGTCCCATTGGAGTCAACAGGGCCAACTGGGGAACGAGGTTACAATACGCAGTGTGAGTAAGGGACTGGCCCAGGGTTAGCAGTGAAAACAGATCAATCCTTAACTGCCCTTGTTCCCACACCTTAGAGATACTGGTTAAGTCTTCAAGCCATGACAACAGCAGGGACGGACAAAATAAAGGACAGATGAGAGGGGAATGGAAGATATACAAGAGAGGATTAAAGGAAATGAGGAACTTAGACTGTGAGAGCTACTGAAAGATATTGGTCCTCATTGGTGACGAGTCAGAAAAAAGGACGAGAGACACCATTTCAAAAGGCCCATTTGTCTAGCATTATCTTTGCCTAGGTTTTTATGGTGGATTTTTGCCTTGAGCGGGACCATCAAGCTGTGAATATTTGAATAAGGAACAATTAAAATTAAGAGACAAAAAGAAATGAGATTGTAAATGTCTCATTAAATCACTTTGCAAGATCCATGGCAAAAGGGAAGGTACTTTACAAGCTGTCATCAGATTAAGACACAGAAAAAGAAACTAGTCAGGACGGACGCAGGAGGTACCATGTACTGTACACGTAGATTACAGCTCAATCTTGCCAGCACTTAAGTACTTGCATTGCTTTATTCTGGGGAGCAGTCCAGTACACTTGGGTCTACTTAAGAGAGCAAAGTGGCACATGCTTGAGTAGCTCCAGGAATAGGCCTCAGTTTATAGGCCCCAATTTTCCAAAGCAATGACTGATTTTTGAGTGCCTAACTTCAGATGCCTTAAAAGGATTTTCAGAAACTGCTGAGCATCTGTCCTCTGAAAATCAGCCCCTCAAGCTGGTCACACAAACATACTAGTCACTTGAAAATTCTAGCTAAGGGTCCATGTTCCCTTCCCCTAATTTGTCGGAGACGTTGCATGTAATAAATGCTCTTAAAGTTACGTAAGACAGGGATGTTCCCGAATTATCAAAGAGCCATTGCCTTGATGGGTGGGTGTGGCTGGAGAAAGTAGACATGCTCTCATTATTATTTTTTATATGCAGCTTGTGTTACACACCACCAGGCTTAACACCCATTAGAATTCTGTGAGAAAACATACACACTCTCCTTTTTAAACTGGGAACCTGATGATGCAATGGACACCGCCTGTGCAACAAGGAAAGGAAATGGAGTTCTCTCTCTCAGCTCAGAAGTCAGAAGGGCAAGCAGTGCACGGTGATGGAGGCCAAGAACACAGAAGAGCAAAAGAAGAAACCTGTGGAGAGGAAAGGAGAGCTGAGTACACAGTTCTCTCATGTACATTAAAGAGAACCATGTGGCATACCAGTAGCAGGTTTATAAGTACTTGAAGGCTGACTCACAACTGAAAGAAACCATCCCTGTGACCTGATTTGTTCTCCAAGTATCAATCCCTCCCTTTTGTTTGCTAATGAATAGTTACATTTCCCCCGTTTGATGTTCTGAGTGAAAGACAGGGCTAAGTATTATATCAACCCTGCCACTGAACCATATCAGCAGAGTATTAGCATTTGGAGCATTGCAATGTCTCTACACATGTTATGCTGCTTAATTTCTCAGCTAAAGGCACTCCAAGGAGAAATACCTATAATGGGCAGCTCTCTGAAAGAGTTGCTGGAAAAGCTCAGAGGGGACTGTGTGTGTTCGTTGCCTGAAAATAAAAGTCAAAGGTAGCCCAGAGATGGGTGAGAGATGCTGGCCCTTCACCATCCCACCCACTTTAACCACAACAGCTTCCCCTTTGAAGAAATGGGCAGTCTTCCTAAAATAAATAAATAAATATCATTAGGGAGCAGATCAGCTGGTGTAAATCAACATCACTCCATTGACTTCAGTGGTGCTCTTCTAATTTACATCTGCTGACCATCTGGGCCCAAGATTTCATATAAAATCTAATGCTTCCCTGTAAAATAACACCTGGCATCTGACTTTTCTTCAGTCACCTCCATTTGCAGCTTCGGGCTTCCTCGACCTTCTTTTCCCTCTCAGACAGAATGGATATGAAGGCAGAAGAGCAGAGAGAAATGCTAAAGTCATTCTAAATAGGGCTGGCAAACCTATGCCAGGTATTTTTACCAGCCATCAATAGTTAAACCAAAGGCATGAGAAAGGTAAAGATGTGAAAGATATTCTCCAGTGATGTTGAATCCACTGACTGTCCTACAAAACAGGAAAAGGGTGAGGAAAGAGTAGCTTTCCAAAATGCTGGTCACAGAGGAAGTTTACAGTATCTTCTTCTCATGATATCATATCACACATAGTCCTGCACTCACGATCAAACAATACTGCAATAAGACAACATGGTCAACATACTGTTGGCTCTCCATTGACAGTCTCCTATTAAGGAGTCATACACAAGGAACTTTGTTGTGCAACAGTTCATTTTGTTGTACACAACACACCTGACAGAACAGCAAGGAAAGGATAAGGCAAGCTATTTCACAGTGCATATCTCTCTGTTCTTCCACCAAGAGGAATACGCCTTACCACTACATGCCACACAAACTACACACTACAAAGCATACCCCACAATCTTCCCCGCCCACCCCCTGGATGTCAGCCTTCCAACATCCCGTTTAGTCAACTACTCTCTCTGAACATACGCTTACACACAGGATGATATAGTGAGTTTGTGGGATGGTGCACATTGCGTGTATATTATAGTTCCTGGGGAAACATTAGTCTTCTGATAGTAAATGGGAAAAAGTCCATTTGTGTTTATCTTATACCCTCCCATTAATCTTCTAGTCAGTCACTTCTTCCAACTTTCAAAACAGCATTCTCTCCCCCACACACTCACCTGACACTTTGTATTTTTTAAAATCCTGCTCATTTTACAAGAGCTTCGTCCAGGGAAAGACGTGTTGTCTGGGTAGATAGGAAAAAATTGAATTGTCATCGCTCACTGCCAAAATCCCCTATAAATAATGTCACACTTTATTTTTTTATATTTATTAAAGTAAATAAATATATAAATCACAGCCCCCATTCTGTTCTCTGGAGGGGACCATAAATTTCAGTGTGTCTGGTTGATTTATTTGTCTTTGGCAACCTTGTTCTGACTTACATTCTCTCTGTGAGGATCCAGCCATAATAAATCTAGTGGTACTGTAGGGAATTCACTTGCTTCAATGCAACGCAACCTTCCACCACCACTCCCACTCCAACATTTCACACACAAAATTCTTGAAAGAATCTAGTGAACAAAGAACAAGCACTGGTTAGAGCCAGGCGCATACCAAGGAAATGAAAAGAAAGATTCTCCCACACTTCCACAGAGACAACTGGCCCTTAGACACAGCTGAGGACTTGTTTACAGCACAGATTATTGTGCGGCAAACCAGGGTGACAATCTGTAGCACACCAACGCCATGCTGTAATATCTTGCATGGACACTGCTACAGAACAGAAAAAAGTCCCAGCGTGTGGCTTGAAAGTATCGTATGCCAAGCCACACTCCAGGACTTCTCCTGTGTAGACACTTGTGACAGCAGAGTGAGTTACTGCATGGGAAGCTAGCACTCTGTAGATTCATACACTGGCTTGCCAGATAGTAACTTGCTATGTAGACTGGCCCTAAGAACCACTACAAACCTCTCAACCTTCCACTGCAAGGGCAAGATGTACCACGTGTCACCTTTGCCTTTCTTAATATAAACACGCACCACCATATACACAATACGTGCATTTTAAAAAAGAGGAAAAAAATCCCTACACAAATTCCCACTGAGAAAAAGAAAAGAACCACTGGGGGAAATAGCAAAGGGCTCTCAGAAGGATAAATGCCATTTTCTTCCACCACGGGAGGACTAATTTATAAGAGGATAATGATTCTATGCTTGTTTTTTTTACAGTCTTGAGGACGTGCTGCCTTTATTAAGAGTGTAGAATAAAACCACCAGTGAAATTATTTGTGCTGATATTGACCAACTTTGTGATGAGACATTAACATACTAATTAGAACATTTTCTGCTTAGCAGTCCCCTACTCCTTTCATTTTCCTTTTAGTGTCTCGGTGCAAATATGAATGGACCAATAGTGATGAGCCAGGAATGGCACCTAACAGTAGAATCATTAATGTTGGTCCATTGAATGATGCTCTTTGAGACAAATAGTGGAGATTATTTCCTTCCCTCCCATCACCCTCTCTACCCATCTCCTTATTCTCCCCATCCCATTCTTTCCACTGGGAACTGTAATTGACAGCTGTTTCTGATCCAGCATGGCTATTTGGAATGGACGGATGTGCTTTTTCTTTACCTCTGTGAGGGAATGTACCCCAGTGTCCACACCCTATGCTAATAACCTTTGTACAAAGTATGCCTTGTGGGGCATCATTTGAAAACTCAATTTTCTGGTTATTATTGTCCTGGTAAAATGTGTGGAGCAACATTATATGTGAAGCTATACGATTCCACTGCATGGTGTTACTAACACAGCCAAACTGAGATTGATAAATAGGTTTGTCTTAAAGGAATGTGTGCTCTGCTTAATTTGCAGAGTCCTGAAGCAGGAAAGGAAACAAAGGAAGCTCAAACAGGTGAGGAAAAAACAGCAGGAAACATCCTTCCACACAGACCTTTTGCCTCCTGAAATGTTTTTCAAGGAGAGGATGTACACTATAAAACTGGGACACCCAAAATTGCTAGTCAGTAGGCAAAAAAATAGTATGCCTCATGGACTATTCAGTTATTCTGGTCAGCAACAGTAAGATCATGTTCTTTCCTTATAGATCATGACCCTTGTTCTAAAATGCTTATGGATGTTCACCTACGATATGGATCACTTATGGACAATTGTAGTATTGTTATGTTTTACTTCAGTGCCTTGCAATAAATAGAAATGGTGCCCTGAAGAAGCTTCTCTTTAATCACATTTCAACCAGTCACATTCAACTGAAGACCTTGAGACTCAACTGGAACAGTTCATAACATCTCACCCCTAAATACAATAAAAGATTACAATGATTTTTAATGCTGTGTTTGCCATGGTGCTAAGCAAGCTGAGATCTGTATACCAAGCCCCAGACCTTGTTTAATGTTAGACAGACAGTGATTAGGGTGCATTAACACCTTGAGCCCATTTATTCTAGCTAAGTTAATATAATAGAACCATCCCATTTGATAGCTGTTACACTGATTATTTACCCACATTTGCCCTGAGCTCTTGAAGTAGCAGGGTAGGCAGCTGGGGGAATTTTGAGTCTGAGGAGCACATCACTAATATGAAGGCAGTCTAGTCTAGTGGTTGGAGTAAGGAGACCTGACTGTTCCCAACTCTGTTACTGATTCACTGCATGTAGGGTGACCAGATGTTTTGATTTTATAGGAACAGTCCAGATTTGGGGGTCTTTTTCTTATATAGACTCCTACTATTCCCGCACCCCCCGTCCCGATTTTTCACACTTGCTGTTTGGTCACCCTAACTGCATGACCGTGGGCATTTACAACCTCCTGTTGTGCTTCAGTTTTCCATGTGTAAAGTGGGAGTAATAACACCTAACCCCCTCTGTCAAGTGCTTTTAGATCCTCAGACAACAGGCACTATGTTAGTCCAAAGTATTATTTTATTATTAACATATGGCACCCATTCCATAAAAGATTTCATTCCACCACCACACACACAAAAAAAATCAATGTTCTGCCAGTGCTGCACCTGGAAGATTGATCTGTCATCACTGTGGGGTTTCTAAACTTTATTTTGGTTAACTTCAAGTGAAAACACATTATTTCCTTTCCACCTTAATGTAGTCCTGTGCTCTAAGTGCCACCTCAATGAGGTGATGTATTTGAGAGCATTCAGCAGGAGCAACTGTTTTCCTATTACATGGACAGCACGGCATATATAAAAAAAGCCGTACATGCTCAAAGTGACAAGACTGGAAAACACAATTCAAGTCATAACATAGGCCTCTACGCATTCAGAGTTCTCTGCAAACCGCTGTTTCAGATCCCCCTGAAATAAGCCTGCGTTTTATGGAGCACTGTAAATTTCAGCTCGCTATACAAATCTCAAGAAGCCAAGTCCCCAAACTCATAATTTTCTCCCAACGATCAAGCGGCTGCAGCTAGTTCCAGCCGAGACAGGTTAGCTCGAGAAAATTCAGAAACAGAAGTAATGGAGGTCTGTGCAAGTGGTATATATATATAGTGGCAAGGCACCAAGGCCTAACGGGCTCCCCATGGATCTCTCCAAAACATTACTCCAGCAGACACCTGACTCAAAGTGTTTTTAAACACCTTCCTTCTCTCTTTCTCACCTTTCTCCTTCTTTTAATGCAACTTATTCATGGGGTAGATGCACAGAGCTCAGCACCAGAACTTCCCAGCTTTAGCTACTACAAAAATCAGCCAGAAACTGATGGAGTAAATGGAGATAAGAAGTGGATTCTCACTCACACCTCCCCATTTTTTTAATCGCCATATATAGTCAATATATAGGTATCAGCTACCGCACCACAGAAGTTACGGACGGATTACACCTATTATATTACCCTGTCCAGCTCCCTACCAGATTACAGCCTACATTTTCAAAAGGGACTAGTGATTTGGGTGCCCAATGTGAAACATCTTAAGGAGGCTTGATTTCCAGAGTGCAGGTGCTCAACACGTTCTGAAAATCAGGTCCCTTTAAGGTAGCGGTTCTCTATTTTTTTATGTGGGTGACCCCTTTCACATGGCAAGCCTCTGAGTATGATCCTTCCCCCCTGCCAGACATGGCTCTGCCACCTGGGGGATGACTGCTCACAACCCCCACATAACCACCCTGTGACACCCGAGGGGTCCTGACCTCCTGCTTGAGAACCCCTGAAGATGCGTCAAATCGAGAAAACCAGAAATTGAGGCAGTCAAGATTACTACTCATTTTTGAAAATTTAGACCACACGCACACAGACACACACACACACTTTTAAGAGGAACGTCGCAGAAGAAACATCAACTTATTTTGGCAAAAGAGAGCTAGGAACAGGCGTAAGTAGATGATTTATTTTAATCAAAACATCTCTTCCTTGCCCATCCTGTCTTCTTAGAACAGGTCTTCAGCCCTCTGCTTACACTGCCGGACACCGGCCCAAATGACTTACACACTGCTTCCAGGGGTGCCACTTCATGCCCAAGGGGTTATGAGGAGCAGCCGGGAGTGCAAGCCTTCAGAGGGAGAGGAGGAGATGCCATTTGGCTAGAAAACTAGGCGGAAATCAGATGCCAGCCAAGAAAATAAACTGACTTCTGCCAATAGAGTTTTTTATTAAACACAAGAACACAAAAAAGCAGATTGGCTGAAAAATGAACAGGTGGGGACTCTACTTAAAACCTATTTTGAAGTATGGCCTTGGTTCACGAGCAAACACAGATGAAGGCTGAACCATAAAAAAAACAACGCCATCAGTTATACCAATCAGAATCATTTCTAGTTGGGAGCTCCGGCTTTCAATTCCAGCTAGACGCAGGGGTAGGCAAAAGTACACTGCGGCGCAGTGATGCATTTAAAGTGCACTGTATGCACTGACGGGCTGCACGTAGATACTAAACTTCAAGGATCCACAGAACCTTAATTTACATGAAAACAAAGACAAAGGTGCGAGTCTAAGCCCTCCATGTTATTTCTCTTCTTAAAGGGAGGATATTTGCTTTTGCGTTGGCGGAGGGGGTGATTTTCAAGT
This sequence comes from Dermatemys mawii, assembly GCA_007922305.1. Taxonomy (NCBI): domain Eukaryota; kingdom Metazoa; phylum Chordata; order Testudines; family Dermatemydidae; genus Dermatemys; species Dermatemys mawii. Next base: position 2,780,918 of record ML677332.1, on the reverse strand, counting down.
GTTGGGCCCTTATGAGGGTACCCATAAATCATAGCTATGCTTAGATTAGCACCATGGCCGTTTACACACCAAAGTGCTGGTCTAAATACCCATAGGCCAATGAAGAGCATCCTATTAAGATGACCACATTGAAAAACTGGGCTGTCAGTGATAAATGGCAGTGAGAGAGGGATCTTTTCAGCCTTAATCTGAGCTAATTGTAAATTAAAATCTGTTAGGTTCACTCACTCCGGGGCACCTGGCATTGGCCACTGTCGGTAGACAGGATACTGGGCTAGATGGACCTTTGGTCTGACCCAGTACAGCCTTTCTTATGTAAAATTCTAGTAAAGTGAGGGCTGTGCAGGGAAGACCAACAGGCATTGAATCTGTTCAGCCACTAAGGGTCACTGTTGATTCACTTAGCTGAGAAGTTGGTCCGCAGGAGAAAGGCTTCTGATTATAACAATATACAATTGTAACAGTTCAGGATAGAACTGGCTGCTGGTCTCTAATACAGGCCTGCCATGACTGGAGAGACCTATATGTGAAAAACGGCTGGCCCCAGAGAGCAGGCACTAAGGTGGCTGTTTGCAGTCATATGGAGGCTAAATGGAGATTAAAACCTTTTCCCAGTTCTTGCACTCCCACCCTAAAACAGAGTCTCCACTGGTGCAAATCCGCCCAAGCAGTAAATCAGCAGAACCCAGCTGATCGGATCTCTCACCCCATGTTCCGAACTGGCCATTAGCAACTTGAGTCTGGGCTCACAAAATACACTTCTGACTTTGCCTTTCTCAGAAGGCCACGGCAGTGGCGTGAGATTCTCATCCTTCTGACCCTCTGGTCAGGGAAGCACCCTAATACGCTCTTGAGAACAGCTGGTTTTCTGCTTTCTGATTATTTTCTTTACATAGCTCTCAAAGCTCCTCCTACTGGGTTATTGTGGACTGGCCTAATTACTCAGTCAAGTCCTCTATTGTTTATTACTTCAAAAAGAACTATACCTATGTCATCACCTTATATAACTTAAAGGAAAAAAGAATTGTTGTGTCCTCAGCAAAAATCACTCCATGTCTCTGTGCCAGAGGCTATGTCTACACTATAGAACAGGGGTAGGCAATGTATGGCACAGGTGCCAAAGGTGGCACACAAGCTGATTTTCAGTGGGACTCACGCTGCCCAGGTTCTGGCCACCGGTCAGGGAGGCTCTGCATTTTAATTTAATTTTACATGAAGCTTCTTAAACACTTTAAAAATCTTATTTACTTTACATACAACAATAGTTTAGTTATATATTAAAGACTTACAGACAGAGACCTTCTAAAAACATTAAAATGTATTACTGGCACGTGGAACTTTAAATTAGAGTGAATAAATGAAGACTCGGCACACCACCTCTGAAAGGTTGCTGACCCCTGCTATAGACCTTACAGCGGCAGAGCAGTACCGCTGCAACTGCGTCACTGTAAGGTCTGTGTAGCCATTCTCCTGCCAGCATAATTAAACCACCCTCAACAAGCATCAGTAGTGTCTCCTGCAGACATAGCACCGTCCACACAGGCGCTTTTGTCAATGAAACTTACGTCGGTCGGGGTGCATTTTAGGACCAAGAAAAGTTTTGCCAACTAAAGTGCTAGTGTAGACAAAGCCTCAGTTTCCCAACCTGTAAAGAGGAGTGGCGGCAATAACTGGTGTTTATAGATTTAGTGCTAATAACTACGTTAGTGATGCTAGAGCACTGTGTCACATCTTAAGGATATTTGTGAATTTAGGTTTTGAAATGGAAGTGGAAGCTGGAAATGGGCTAGAAATATGCAGTGATGGAGAAGGGTAAAGAGCCCAGAGAAGAGAAATACGAGGTGCAGAATGGTGAGGGGTGGAAGAGGAGATACAGACTGGGGAAGAGGATTAGTTTTTAATCATTCTGTCTAGATTCTTCTGTGGAGTCCATCTCCATAACAACCGAGTGCCTTCCTCAGCTCCTGTGAGGTACCATCACCATTTGATATAAAAGAAACTGAGGAACAGAAACCATGAACTTGCCCAGAGTCACCCAGGCATTTGTGGGATAGCCAGGAGCTGAATTTAAGTCTCCTGAGTTATAATCCAATGCCTTAATTACAAAACTAGCCATCTCTCTATTACATTTGGTACTGGTAGTAGGTCCGCCCTGACCAATGTACGAGACAGGGATCCTGTGGAAAATATTATGTGATCATGTAATTAAAGCCTGTATTATAATTCAAGCAGGCCAAATGAAGATTGCACAGAAAATGCCAGATTAAGGCTGCCTAACTCCTCAGTGCTTGCAACCTTAATAATGTTCTTTTAATATATTATGCAAGGGGTTCTTCACTTTTGCCATAGTAGGATCCTCTTTTACAAACCAGGACTCCCCAGCACTCCCTCACATTTAGCAATATGGGAAGAGCAGAGCAGTCATGATCCCCCGAGACCTGTTCATGAACTCTAGGTTAAGAACCTATTTTGCAATTAACCCGTCAGTATGTACATGCGCAATTACCCTCTACCAGAGAGAATCAGAACTGTTCAAGAGCACGTCAAAGGCCAGTAGAATATACACAAATTCTGTGATCGAAAGCATTAGGGGCCTATGCAAGAGCCCTGTGTATGCTGCTACCATGAAGATTCAAAAGATCACAGTATCTAGCATAGCGACAACCATGAAGTCCTGTGGGATCATGGGTGTGTTACATTAAAAGTTCCAGAAGTAAATATTGCCTCTGTAACAACAGAAACAGCAGATATTTGGTGCATGACCACCATATCACATAGGAAACAGAGGTATATACACACACCTGACCTACATCAATTTGGATGGTCTCCAACTTTGATGCTGTGCCTTGAATTTATAGTGCAGCCTCTGCATTTGCTCTCTCCCTTTCCCTGAAGGCTTCAGCAGATTGCGTGTGGCACTTATAGCAGCACTCCACTCAGAATCAATATAAAGGTGGTGGGAGGAAAGAGACCCATAATAATTTTGGTACCAGCGACCATACACACTGGCTCACCAGCAGTCACCATTCACTACTGACTTGCTTTAGCTCAGACACGAGAAGCAATTCTAACATTACTTCCATGAGCTTCATCACCATGAATTGTGCATGCATGTGTGAGGCCAGAAATTGGGCCCAAACCCCCATATGGACCATCTCTGCCAGCCACTCAGAACAATGGATGTCTCACTGATAAAAGTTATATTAAAAAAAAAAAAACTATCAGAAACTGGCTAGTTCCCATATGTCTAGGAATCCTGTACTGTTAATATCAGCTAGTCAGTAATTAGCTGTGTGCCGCCTGCCGTAAGTTTGTTCTCAAAATCTGTCAGAACATAGCCATTCATGAAAACAGAGTGGGCCACATCTCTTACTCTGCACCAACATTCATCAGATGAAGTGAAGAAATGTATACAAGTCATTTCACAGAGCAGCAATCAAATCACCTTAATAGAATACTGTCACGGGCTCAATGTCTCCTGCTTTAAAACTAAACATCCAGGTTTTGCAGTGCCTTTCATCTAGCAGCAGAGACATTATTCTTGAATAGCATTCAGTTTCACTGACATTATCTCAAACATATTTTGGAGTTCACAACACATCTGCACTAAACATACACATACATACCTCCCTGCATGGATAAGACCAAGATGCCCAGTTTTAAGGGTAAAAAGTCTTAAAGGTAAAGTTGGCTTTAAAAATGAATACCGGACAGCTGGCCTAGCAGTGTAATGGCAGCACAATGTGCTCCAATATAAAAGACTTGAGGTTAAGTCGTCGGCTCCCAATTCCCCAAGCTAACAGTCTGCACAATTATTTCATGGTTTTTTCTTAATAACATGGGAAAAAAGAAAGAGAGAGAAAAACAATGGTTCTGCCCCCATAATGGCATATGAAGAGATCTGTGTCTTTAACAATCAAAAGACTACTGTGATGGATACACTGTATAATTTCTAACATTTAGAAAACACTCATCAGACCCATTCATGTTGATCAATCTCTGTTTATTTTTAAATAAAAGAATTGAGTGCTGGTTAAAGGCACCGGCTCGCCAGCTCAGAAGACTAAAGTCTTCTGTTTACGTACAGGACAAAGAGTGCAAGCAGCAGCAAGTACAAGCCTCCTTTCATTTTTCCCTTCCGACATGTTACTGAGGAACCTACTCTCGGGTGAGAGGGTAATTCAGTTTCCATGGTCCATTCAAAAGTGTTAAATGTACGAGAGGCCGCTAGAGTTTGTGGGGATTATCCCATGCCATGTGATAGTGGTATAATCTTTTGTAATCCTGACCCACAGCATGCGACTGCTCCAAGAAATAAGGAGCAGCCTCTTACCGGCACTCCTGTGTGCAACACCAAATAGCGTCTGTAGTGGTGGATTCTGTGATGGATACATGTTCACTAGGAACTGAAATGAGATCAACAACTTAATTCACATAGGCCAAGAGTCAGCCATTAGATGGTAACAGCTTTCAGTCACTACCAACCTGAGATGCACCTGAACACGCAAATTCATGGTGAATGTCCCCAGAATCAATGACATCATAATCATGATTCATTATTTCACCAGCAGAGTGCAAGGCAATATTTTATACAGACGTAGGTAATAGAGGTTTCTAAGTTGACAGGGTACCTGGCAAAAAACTGTATCACAGGGTACCTCCTGGACACTTTGGATTCAGGCTATGGGATGGTGAAGTAAAACCAAGTAGTTCTATCACAGAGAAGCTGTGAATGACAGAGTTTACAAATTTAGAGGGACCCTTAGCGACCCTTGTAAACGTATTACTAAGCATTGAGATTTATATTAATATTTGCAGCTGACAAGTTCTCTCCTCTTATTTAATCACCCACTCATGAGCAAGTTAAGTGAATCCACAGGGGCTGTGAGGCAAAGATGAGTGGTTCTGTCTAGCCTCAACATCCAAACCAATAGCACGCTAATATGAAGAGTGAATCTCTGGAGCACATATCACTACATTATCAAGTGTTCACTGACAGTTAAAATAATTCAATTTAAAGGGAGGAAAAACACTTTGCAGTGCACAAAAAGCCAGATTTCTGCACACAAATGTGGCAAAGATCAGACTATCCACTTTGTGAACCCTGATTACTGCAACCTCCTCCTCTCTGGCCTTGACACATGCCACCTTGTCACACATCTATTCCACATGCTGGAGCAAATATCATTACCTAGATTGTTGCTTCTACCACATTACCCTCTTTGCATTCCTCTACTGCCTTCCAATTCCCCACAGCAGAAAACACAAGTTATTCATCTCAATTCTAAGGCCCTTGATGGTTTGGTCGCACCCTGTCGATCCCCATGTCTATGTTATCAAGATAACAAAACCAAGTATTACTCTAATAATGATACCAGTCCTGACTGCTCAAAATTTTCTACCTTCACATTTTCTCCCACGCCGCTCCATGTAAAATTCCCAAGGCCACTTCACTGCCCTCACGCCTTAAAACTCTTTGCCTACAGAAAAAAATGAACAGTGCCTGGAGAGCTTGTGTGCTGGGATCTCTGCTGACCACACTGACTATACCCATCTCACTGTTACCCTGTACTCCCCAGAGCTGTTTACTGAATCCACCTGTTGTCCCTCATCTTACACTTGGACTGTAAATCCTTCAGAGAACAGACTGTCCTCTTGCTATGCATTTGCATGCCGTCTAGCACCACAGGCCCGAGGCCTCAAGGCACTATTGCAATACAAACAGTTAATAATAATTTTAAAAAACACATTATAGGCATAAGTTTAAAGGACACATTGAAGTCCCTTAGAAAATGTGGCCTAAGCATGTAGCCTAGGCCCTAGAGCAGGGGTCTCAAACTCAAATGACCATGAGGGCCGCATGAGGACTAGTTCATTGGCCCGAGAGCCGCATCACCGACACGCCCCCCTCCCTGCCCCTGACCCCGCCCCCACCCCATCCCTTCCATGAGGTCCCACCCCTGCCCTGCCTCCTCCCCTGAGCGCGCAGCTCCCCGCTCCTCCCCCTCCCTCCTGGAAAGTGCTAAGTGCGTGGAGGTAGGCAGGGAGGAGGCAGGGGGCACGGGGAGCCTGGCGGAAGACCTGGGGGGCCACAGGGAGCTTTGTGAGAGCCTCGGGGAGCTTGGCAAGGGGGCAGGGGGCCTCGGGGAGCTTGGCAGGGGACCATGGGGAGCTTGGCAGGGGGGGCCGAGGGGAGCTCAGCAGGAGCCATGGGGAGCTTGGTGGGGGACCGTGGGGAGTTTGGAGGGGGGACTGCAGGGAGCTTGGCGGAAGGGCTGGGGGGACGAGGGAAGCTTGGCGGGGGGACCGCGGGGAGCTTGGCAGGAGCCACGGGAAGCTTGGCGGGAGGGCTGGAGGGCCGAGGGGAGCTTGGCGGGGGCCACGGGGAGCTTGGCGGGGGGGTGCAGGGAGCTTGGCGGGGGGCGGGGAGAGCAAAGCAGGCCACAGGGAAGGGCTTGGCAGGCCGCATGTTTGAGACCCCTGCCCTAGAGGCTAGTGATAAATGTAGGTGCTTATATGACCTCCATCCCCATAGTGTTTGAGCGCCTCGCATATACTAATGAATTAATCCCCATTAAACCCATGTGAGGTAACAAAGATTAAGCACCATTTTACGTATGGAGAACTGAGGGCTACTGAGGGCTAATTGCCCAAGACCACTTGGGAAGACTGTGGCAAAAGACAGGAACGGAACCCAGGCCTTAACTACAAGACCATCCTTCCTCCCTATGGGAACTATGGCTTGACTTCTGATCCAAATGTTTTCATTGCCTGACAACATCCTCAGCTCCCTCCCACCAACTGAAGAGCAGCATGAATAAGCTGTCTCTAAAGAACATCTCCCTCCTTCTTACGTCTCTGACGTACGGTCAAAAGGAAGGTTTAGGTGGGGAGGAAGCAGGGGAAATATGTGGGTGATTTGGGAGTATCCTGTGCAATCTAGTAGCGATACAAACAACTGGGAAATGATACATAAACTGTATTTACAATGGTGTCTGAACCAGCCCTCCCTGAGGGCAGGAGGTAAAGAAGGTACTGTCAAAGAAAGTTTGGATCTGAAACCATTTTTTCAATCTCTAAGTCATATTTAAATACCTCCAACCCCTCTACTCCCAACAAAAGTGACAATGGAGCAACCCTTTATTACCACTATAGACAGTGACATTACTAAACAGAGGGGTCATTGAACGCCCAGCACATTAAGCAGAGTGACTGGCTGAATACACTTTGATGTTTTATGACATGAAAGAACGTCATGAAAACATCTTGATTTCCACAAAATCATGAATGTTCCTCTTGATCTCCTGAAATCAGGGGTTCTCATATTTCACTGCACCGCAACCCTCTGCTAATGACAAAAATTACTACACAACCCCAGGAGGGGGGACTAAAGACTGAGCCCCTCCCACCCCAGGTGGGGAGGCCAAAGTCCGAGTCTCATCATCCCAGGTGGGGGGCCCGAGGGCTTCAGGTGCAGGTAGGGGGCCTTTAATTTGAGTCCAGCTGCCCCAGGCTAAAACTCTCTGGCTTTGTCTTCAGCCCCGGGTGGCAGGGCTCAGGCTCCAGCTTTGAGCCCAGGCTCTAGCAAGTCTAAGCCAGTTCTGGTGACACCATTGAAATGGGGACTTGACCCACAGTTTGAGAACTGCTGCTGGTCTTTTGGTTACGGCACTGGACTAGGAACCTTGAGATCTGAGTTTAATTCTCTACAGACTCCATGTGTGACTTCGGGCAAATTCTTTAGCTCTGTGCCTCAGTTCCTCATTTGTAAAATGAAGATGGCAATACTTCCTTGCTGTCTTGTCTATGTGGTTTGCTAAGGGTTACAGGGTCTCTTACGCATAGGCGCCGACTGTGTGGCTGGAGCACCCACGGAGAAAAATTGGTGGGGCTGGATTTCTAAAGTCCCATGAGAAGGCACTCTGGTTCAATAATGTCCCCTGCGCAAGAGGATCTCTATGAGAGTTGTAAGTATGAAGTGAGACATGAGCCCAGAAACCCAATGAACTACAAGTAACACTAAAACAAAGATGGGCAAACTACGGCTCACAGGCCACATCCGGCCTGCGGGACATTCCTGCCTGGCCCTTGAGCTCCCGGCCAGGGAGGTTAGTCCCCGGCACCTCCCGCACCATCCTCCCTACCCCGCAGCCTCAGCTCGCCCTGCCACCAGTGCTCTGAGTGGCGTGGCTGGCTCCAGCCAGGCGGCTGCTAGGTCCTGCCATTCTGAGCAGCATGGTAAGGGGGTAAGGAGGGAGGGTTTGGATAAGGGGCAGGTGGTCTCAGAGAGCACTCAGAGGACAGGGCGTGGTTGGATGGGGCAGAGGTTGGATAGGCATGGGAGTCCTGGGGGGCCTGTCAGGGAGGCAGGGGTGTAGATAGGGGCTGGGTCAGTCAGGGGAGAGAGAGTGGGGGGAGGGATTGATGGGGGTGGGGTCCCATGGGGGTGGTTAGGGGTTGGGGGTCCTGAGAGGAGGTGGTCAGGGGACAAGGAGCAGGGACATTAGATGGGTCGGAGGTTCTGAGGAGGCAGCCAGGGGGCAGGAAGTAAGAGGGGGTGGACAGGGGGTGGTGCCAGGCTGTTTGGGGCACAGCCTTCTCTACCTGGCCCTCCATACAGTTTCGCAACCCCGATGTGGCCCTAGGGCTAAAAAGTTTGCCCACCCCTGCTCTAAAAGAATGTTATTATTTAGGTACCATAGCTATTAAAGTTGTTAGCTCCTCGAGGCAGGGACTTTGCCTGAAAAGCACCAACATGCTTTTGGTGCTAGAGGAATAATATCCACAGCTTCCAAATTTTAAAAAGAGGGGGTCCAGTGACAGTGCAAAATGTTGCTTTGTAAGAGATTTATTTTTAAGACACTGTCCTATGGGTAGTGCTTGTGGAGCGGATGGTTGGGGGCTGCTCTGGTGCAAAAGAATCCTCTCTCATTCAGAGAAACAGACTGATTTCCAAAGGGAGCACTGCATCCATCAGCACAGTGGAAGTGGATGAGAGAGATGTTTGTGGGTAACTCTATTTTAGTATGTTCCTAAGTCACACACACTGGGCCCAGAAATCAACTGATAGATGTCACACAAGAAAAGGGAAAGAAGAACGTAAGAGAGACATGAAATTCACACTTAAAACAAAGACCACAATTAAACAAAACAATGAGGAGTCCTTGTGGCACCTTAGAAACTAACAAATTTACTTGGGCATAAGCTTTCGTGGGCTAGAACCTACTTCATCAGATGCATGGAGTGGAAAATTCAATAAGGAGGTATTATGCCCTAATAAATTTATGAGTTTCGGAGGTGCCACAAGGACTCCTCTTGTTTTTACTAATACAGACTAACAAGGCTACCACTGTGAAACTAAACAAAACAGCGTCTAATTATTTTATGGGGCTACTTTGATTAAAAAGAGCAAGAAATATGATTATGTTAGTTACTTTCTGGTGAATTCCTGTCTCCACAGAAATCAACAGGAATTCAGTCATTGACTTGAATGGGCTGGGACTTCACCCTCTATGTTTTGATATTCGAAACTGAGGTATAGTCGTCTTGTTTTGTTAGATCAGATGTGGGCAAATTACGGCCCGTGGGCCACATGTGGCCCGCCCGCCATTTTTATCCGGCCCACCAGTGCGGGCCGGGGGCACAGGGCCAGTGGCCCCGCACTCATGGTCTTGTGGGGCTGGTCAGAGCATGGTGCACTGCGCCACACTGGGCTCTACGCTCCTGGGCCGCGGGCCGGGCCAAGCGCTGCAAGCCCCCTCCCCTGAAGTTGCGCCGCGCGGACAGCACTCCGGTGGGCCAGGGCTGCACGTCCCATCCTCCCCTGGAGTCGCACCGTGCGGAAAGAGCTCCAGGGGGCTGGGGCTGCACGTTCCCCCTCCCCCCGGAGCCACGCGAACAGAGCTCTGGCAGGCTGGGGCTGAACGCTTCTTCCCTCCCTCAGAGCCGCACCGCGTATCCAGCACTGCCCCTTCCCAGAGCTGTGCCAAGCAGCTACTGTAATGGGGGGCATTGGGAGGGGTTCCAGGATGGTGGCTGGGGTGGGCTCTGGAGGGGGCAGTCAGGGAGCAGGGTGGGTTGGATGGGGGTGGGGTTCTGGGGTGGTGGTTAGCAGGGGTGAGGGGAGGGTGGATAGGGGTTGGGGACAGTCAGAGGGCAGAGAGCAGGGGAATTGAGTATGGGGTGGGATCCTGGGGGGGTGGTTTCTCTGGAAAGGGCAGTCAGGGGACAAAGTCGGGGGGTGGATGGGTTGGGGATTCTGAAGGGATAGTTAGGGGGCGGGAAGTTGGAGGGGGCTGGACTGGGGGTGGGGCCTTCCCTTCCTGGCCCTCCATATGATTTTGCAAATCTGATGTGGCCCTCGGGCCAAAAAGTTTGCCCACCCCTGTGTTAGATGATAAAGTCTTTGGGGCAAGGCGTATTTTAGCACAATTGGACTCTAATCTCAGTTGGAGTTGTAGACACTGCCATAATGCAAATAAACAAACAGCAGCTAGCTCTGGTTGGAGAAAAATTGGCTGAACCACATTTCATTGGCATATACAATGCCACTGATATAAAACATTCATCATAGTTTTGTTTTGGGAAAAAGTTTCTGACTACATTAAAACCCCCTGTTTTGACATTTTCAGAAAGAATTATTTCAAATTTTTTGTCTTGAAATAACTTTGTTTCCATTTTTAAAAATTTGAAGTTCTAGAATACATTTGTAAAAAGTCAAAATCTAAATGAAACATTTCAATTTCATCAATTTCGATCAACCCCCATTTTTTCCTCCCAGAATTTTCCTTCACAGAAGATTTAAAAACTTTTGGGTTTCATTCCAACTTGGCACGAAGCCAACTTCCAAAATCCTTTATGAAAAGGATTCTGCAGAATAGTCCTTTGCATCAGATAAAGTGAAGACAAAGGACAGAGAGGTAAAGTAACACCAGTTTTCAAAGAGTCACTGAGGAGGTATTTAAGAAATCCACCATCAAAGGGTGACTTTCCCTAATGATACCACTGGACTCAGAGAAGACATTGCATACCAAAGAGATATGTCTAGACTCAAAAGACTCCAAGAGCCTATGAACAGTTTCCCAGACTATGAAAGCTCAGAGGGGGAAGGTCATATTTAACAAAATAAACAAGACTGGCAACTATCAAATGAGAACAATTCACATAGAAGAAGGAAGGTTTAAAAAAGAATATCCAGCAAATTAATCAGGGGGATTTAAAGTTCAAATACCTTTTTTCAGTTTCCTGTGGCAGTCAGTCCATCTCAAAGATCAATTTTGGTGCTAGATCTTGAGCAACTATGATTGTAGCTAAGGCCTGGGCTACACTGGGGTGGAGGCTCGACCTAAGATACGCAACTTCAACTATGCGAATAGCGTAGCTGAAGTCGCAGTATCTTAGATCTACTTACCTGGCCATCCTCACAGAGGCGAGTTGACCGTGGCCACTCCTCCATCGACTCCGCTTCCTCCTCTTGCTGAGATGGAGTTCCGGAGTCGACGGGGAGCGCGTTTGGGGATTGATTTATCGTGTCTAGATGAGACACAATAAATCGATCCCTGATACATTGAGCACTACCCACCGACCCAGCGGGTAGTATAGACATATCCTAATAGTGCACATCCTAACAACAACCACACTGCATGGACATGCATTGTTCAAACACATATAGGGACACCTGAAAATGCAGCACCTAAGCAGACACAGTTCTCCCACTGAGAGCCAGAATCCAACTAAAGAGATGGGGAATGATGGCAGGAGGTAGAGCAGGTTATCACAGGATATCATGTCACACCACCCAGTAAGTCCATCAAGTAATGTGTGGTTAGGGCTACTAGCTTGGAACTTGGGAACTGCCACAGACCTCCTGTATTACCTTGGGGAAGTCACAGTCTCTCTGTGCCCAGCTGCAAGATGGGAACAACAGAACTTCTCTACCTCCCAGGGATGCTGTGAGACTAAAACACATTCAACAAAGTGATGTGCTCATATATTGCAGTAACGGGGGCCCTATCTACCTCAGATACACAGTAGGGAAAGATGCTGTGTGATGTCAGGATATCACAAGATACTTTGAAAATTAACTCCTGTCATCATTTTGATTAGAATTCGAAATCTTGTGCTGTTCAAAGTCATCAGTACAACTTTTCCAGCAATGCTTTTTTCTTCTAACCCTTCACATTAGGAATTATTGACTTCTCCATGCCCCAAACCCACAGATACTGAAAAATATTTTTTTTGTCAAAATATTAATTAATCCCTTCTCGACATCCCCTGTACCTGAAACATCTGGCAGATCTCTCTCTTAATCAACACAATCCCCAAAGGCTCCATGTTTTAAACACAGTTACTTTAAATAACTCCAGTCATCAACACTAAATCATTTTTTGTGCTTTTGGATGGCTGAGAAGATAATTACTAGAGACAATCAATCAATTGCTAATTCCTGAGGGTGCCTGCTGAGATTTCACGCGTTTGCCATGGGCTTGGTGAGAAAACAGATTCCCTGGCTAGACTCTTTTGCAAATGTATGTTATTTTACAAGACAAGAAAAATTAGAGAGTGCAGGAAGGATGGTGCAGGAGATCAGTTATGACAGATCCAGTCATTCACCTCATGTCACTGAATTTGGCTCATACCAGTACCAAATACAAAGTGTTGTTCCATCCCGATTCCTGTTGGGTGGCCCACGTAAAATGATCACCTAATGGATGGGCTTCCCACCTCATAGGAAACCCCATTATAATTCAGAATTTCCCTCTAAAGCAGGACTGACACATGCTGGAAGGATACTGTGGGAATCTGGTACTGCCACTGTTCATATTTCACCTGCTCTGGGATTAAACAGAAGACATCAGTCCTCAAACTGTTAATCCGCCATTTTAATGAAGATTATCTTTTCATGAAGGGAGGGTGTTGAGAAGCACTGGTGAAGTGGTGTCCCAGCCCCAGACTGCAATAGCAGGGTGTGTTGAAGTTCCAAATTGGAGCTGGATTGTTAGAGCTACGTGGGGACCTCAAACTCAAGATGCATTGGCAGAGCCATATGGATTCGTCAGCAGCCAGAAAGCAGAGGTGTTAATGGAAATGCATGGGGAGACTTGTCGGGGGCGGGGAAGAGCTAGTTCTGCAATAGCGGGTGGTGTTCCAGAGCAGAATGGAAATCTTCTGTTACAAGTGTGGGGTGGAGACTTGCACAGAATTTTGAATCTGATTCTGCAGGTGACTCTGGTGGGAAACCCCTGAACCCGCACAGAACCACACTGATTACAAAGGGGCTCTGGGTAGGGGGTCTAACCCTAAGACACATGCAGGGTGGGAGTGGCTGCCTGCACTAGCCCCCAGCAGGAAGCACCATTAGTTCCTCACTGTCATGAGCAACACATTATCCCCCCATTTTGAAAAAATAGTGTCAGATCATTGTAAGATGCAGTCAGCACCCAATTCAGAGGAGGGCCACAGTCTTATTGTGTTAGGTCTACAGAAAACATAACTGAGTCCCATCTTGCACAAGAAAATAAATGTTTCCTGACCTGGACACTGAAATTAGCATTACTTCTGAAATATTTGTCTTGTACCATTTGTCACTTCAAGAGAGGAAACAGCTCCCAATAAATAGAAAGGACGTTGACCTGTGGTTAAGAAAAATGTTGCTAAAGTGCATAACCTGATTGCAACAGTCAAAAATTTATTGACAGTTACTACATCTGATGGATCATGGCCACACATTTCCTGATTTCCAGACTGAACTCCTCAGGTACGTCAAATCTCCTAAAATTCAACTACCAAGGAATATTACAGAAAGATACAAAAAATAATAAAAATGTATAAAACAGGTGTTAGCACTGGTATCCTGACCAAATTAGAACATAAGTATGGCCATATTGGGTCAGACCAATGGTCTATCTAGCCCAGTGTCCTGTCATCCTACAGTGGATAGTGTCAAATGCTCTAGAGGGAATGAACAGAACAGGGCAATTACTAAGATATCCACCCCTTTGTCCAGTCCCAGCTTCCAGCAGTCAGAGGCTCCTCCTCCTATCACCTTCTTTATCCTCACCACAGGACCTTCCTCCTGGTGTCTGATAATGCTTGTACTCCTCAGTCCTCCAGCAATACACCTTCCCACTCTCAGCTCCTAGTGCCTCTTGCTACCAGCTGCTTGCACGCACTCACTAACTGAAGTAAGGTCCTTTTTAAACCAGGTGCCATGATTAGTCTGTCTTAATTGATTCTAGCAGCTTCTTAATTGGCTCCTGGTGTCCTAATTAGCCTGTCTGCCTTAATTGGTTCCAGAAAGTTCCTGATTGTTCTGGAACCACCCCTGTTACCTTACCCAGGGAAAAGGGGCCTGCTTAATCTGGGACTAATATATCTGCCTTCTATCACGCCCCTGTAGCATCTGGCCTGACCGTGTCACAGCATCTTCCTGTTGCAATAAACTAATTAATTCAGTGTTCCAGCAGGGTTTGAGTATTTCCTAAGCAAGGATTTACCCTCTTTCCGAAAAGACTTTTCCCTTATAGCTTTGATTCAGAAACAAACATCTTTCTTCCCTCAAAAGTCTAACTGTATCAGTTCTGCTTTCCCTCTCTGCAAAAATACTGTGTCAGGAACAAGTTAATTTAGATCCCAGCAGTTTTTCTCTTCACATGGCAGGAGAGAGCTGGTCAACTTTTCATGCTTGCTGCAAACATTCTCTTCAAAGGCACACTTTCCAACTCTGCCCTCCCACAAGAAAGAGCTGACAAGACTGCAGTGCCTTCCACTTAGGCAAACCAATTCACAAAAGGCCAGGTTCTGCTCACCTTACTCACAACGAGTAATGCTTTACAAGTAGAACCACTGAAGCAAATAGGGCTATCCTTGGAGTAAAGTGCTACTGTATTGGAGAAGGGTCTCAGAATCTGAGCTGAAGTGTTGATCAAAGAACTCTATTTCTGACTCTAATTCATATTATGTGACCTTGAGGCAAGGTCATTAGACCCCTGCATTTCAATTTCTGCATCTGCAAATTGGCAGATACTGCCACTTACCTACCACACACAGGGTATTAAGAGATTTAAGGTTTGCGAAGTGCTTTGAGATCCTTGGATGAAAGATACTATAAGTCCTAAGTATTTTCAACAGTATTACTGTAGTTCTTCAGTAGCTGCATTCCCTGGTTAACTCATTGGTGGTCTCTAGTTATTCATAACTGAATATCCAGAATATCAACTAGGACTGAGTCAGCACTATTTACAACTCCAGTCTTAGGATATTTTGCACAAGCCTCCAATATCAATTCACTTAGAAGTAAAACCGAAAACCATTTCAAAGTCTTAAAAAACCCTTTGCAATCTGGATCACCAAGGTATATTGTAATGAATCATACTGTGTTCTCACCCTCATGCTTACTATAATCCCTTAAGCTCGGACTATTATTTGGACCTTTATGTACTTTAAAGCATTACTGACAACATTTTCAAAACCACATCAGTGACTTAAGCTCTTAAATCAATGGGACTTGGGCCCTTAAGCACTTAAGTCACTTTTGAAAATATAACAGGCTCCTAAGTCACTTAAGCACTTTTGAAAATGTTCACCTGCTTCTCTATTTGTGTGTCTCATTAGCAAAATCTTCTGCTCTTGAATCTTCCCCGTCTGGAAATTCTCTCCATCGCTCCCCTAGTGAGAGACAGTCCCTGCCCTGGAGAGCTTACAATCTAAATAGAAAAGATGAAGTGTGGGACAAGGGAATTATCCTCATTTACAGAGAGGGAACTGAGGCACAGCAGGATTAAGGGTCTTGCCTGAGACCACACATGAAGTCTGTGGCAGAGGCAAAAACTTAACCCACACCTCTTGAGTTCCACTCCAGTGTCTTAACTATAAGAACAGCCTTCCTCGCACCTGCATGTCTACACGATCTAAATGCATCATGCAGTATACAGTACTGGTCCTTGGTCTCAAGCCTTACGACACCACGAGAGTCATCATGATTTAAGCTCTTAGCCCTGGTCTACACTGGAGGGTGGGGAGCGATCAACCTAAGATACGCAACTTCAGCTACAGGAATAGCATAGCTAAAGTCAACGTATTTAAGTCGACTTAACCGGGGCATCTTCACGGTGCTGAGTTGATCCCTGTGCTCCCCATCGACTCCGCCTGTGCCTCTCATGGCAGTGGAGTACCAGAGTCTATGGGAGAGCAGTTGGAGATTGATTTATCTTGTTTAGACTAGACACGATAAATCGACCCTGGAAAGATCGATTGCTACCTGCCAATCTGGCAGGTAGTGTAGATCTGCCCTTAGAAAGTACCACTGACCGGTACGTCTTTATGGCTTAATTATAAAATGAGGGGGTTGAAGGAAGTCATTCAGTTGGTTAATACAGATTCTGAGCTGTGTAATCATGAAATATTAAAAGAGCCATTTTAAGTGCACAATAATATCCTCCAGGTTGTGCTGCTCCAGCATCATGTATTCATTTCCTAGGTGGTGAGAACACTTGGCTTTCCATCTTCCGCCTCTCAGCTCCCTCAAGGCTTGCATATATGACAGCAGAGCAACAACCCTGGTCATGTACCATTTACTTACGTAAAGAAAATGCTCTTTGTCCAAATAGCAGCTACCTAGAGCTTCCTAATGCACAGACACTGCATGTGAGGGTTTATTAAAATCCTTCCTGAAAGATGTTCTTTATACAACATATTAAGATTTAGTTAAATGCAGAGTCCTTAAAAGCCAATTAACAGCAATATCATTTTTTCTGTGCCTCCCTATTTTGTTTTGTTTTGTTTTACATAATATACCTTATTGTAGGACAGTACATTCTCCCCTCTCCCTTTTAAGGGGCTGTTGTTTTTTCTTTGTTTGCTTATTGGATTTTGTGGAAGCATCAAGAAAACTCTGGACAAGCAGTAAGTGATATGTGCTAAAGACTCACTGTGGAGCACAAGTAACGGAATGACATGACAGATACTTGAGTGAAGAGGCATACATTTTTAATGCAAAGTAATCCAGGAAAACAGCAAAGTAAAATATGCATCTCAACTGAACTGAGATCCGTACAAATGAATCCTGGTAAGTACTGGGATTTGAGTACCTATGCCCTTCCTACTGGTGTGAACTTAAGGGGCAGAACAGATTCCTATTGTCCCCTGGTCCCCGTCTTGACGGTTTGCTGTAGCCGTACTTCTAGAGTTGAATGGAATACTTCAATAAACCTTGGTCTGGTCTGCACTAGCAGGGGAGGGGGGTCGACCTACGATATGCAACTTCAGCTATGTAAATAATATAGCTGAAGTCAACGCATCTTAGGTCGACTTAGCTGGTGTCCTCACGATGGCAGCAGGCTTCCCGTCAACTCCTCTTGTGCCTCTTGGTGAGATGGAGTTCCGGAGTCAACAGGGAGCGCCTTTGGGGATCGATTTATCGCGTCTAAATGAGACACGATAAATCGATCCCCGATAGATCGATCGCTACCCGCTGATCCAGCGGATAGTGAAGACATAACCTTTGTAGGGATCGAGAGGGGAAGTAAAGTGCAGCCTTTCCCTACCCACATGCCTCAGGCCTGTCTGGGGGGAATCACCCATAGAACTGAGAGAGTCATATTTACAGCTGATTCAAAATTTTTAGTCCAAAGTAATTGAGATGAAAAATGGATTTTCAGAAAATGAAAATTTCACAGAAAAATATCATTTGACAAAATTTTCTAATGTTTCAATGAAAAACAAACAAAATGTCTTTGGGTCAAAATGTTTCAGGTTTTGAAAACCAAAAACTAACTGAAAATGGGTTCTCAAAACCACAAATATTTCTCTTTGGGGGTTTTTGCTTTAAAAAAAAGAAACTTTCCAGGAAAATAAAAATAATTTTTAAAAATCCTAGAAAAGGAATTGGCATTTTTCATCCAGCTCTTCTTTTGCCATGTCCATTCAGTCTCTGAGGGCATGTCTACACTACAGATTCAAGTTAAATTACAGCCAACCACAATAATTACAGAAGAGTTTTATGTCCACACTAGCTTCCTTCTGTCAGTGGCGCATGTCCTCACCAGGGGCACTTGCACCAACTTAAGAGGGGCAGTGTGGGAGGCTGAGAGACTGGGTTGCCCCCACTGGGCGCTCAGCCCCTTGGCCCCCCATTGGGAGCCTGGCTACCGCCCAGCATGGACCTCCCCACTGGGAACTCAGCTGCCGCCCTGGATCTCATCTCAAGGCTACCCAGCAGCCAGGTTCTAGATGGTTAGCTCCATAGGGAGTGGGGATCTGAGAGTCCAAGCAGCAGCCGGGCTCACAGCCGGAGCCCCTACCCACCCTAGGGTGGCAGCCCAAGCTGTGAGCCCAATGAGAGGTTCACAACCTTTCTTGGCAATGTCACAGCTCCAGCTCTGACACCTCCCACCCATCCCCCACCCCCCCGCTGCAGAAGGGAGCTTTGAAATGGAAAAGAATAACAGCCAACAAATGATGTAAGTAATGCAGTGTCTACACAGGCACTGCATCACCCTAACTACACAGACATAAGCACTATGCTTCCTGTGGAGGTGGAGTTATGATGTTGGTGAGGTGGGACACTTGCATAGTGTAGCCTTATGTAGGTTTAGAGCTGGGTTGCAGGGGCTGGAGCGTAGTGGATGATTTGGACAAGCTGTGTGTAAGTGCCGTGGTTAGAGCACACATCTTAGTTGTCCTCTGCACACTAGCCTTTCCCCTTCTCCCAGGGGAGAAAGTGGCTGAGGGGGACATAGCAGGAAGGGGGCAGGAAATGCTCTGCTGGACCCCCAGCGGAAAGCAAAAGGGGAGAGGAACCTCCCATTCCTTCCTCCCCCTAGGGGAAGGAGGAACTAAAGCTGCCTGGACTGAAGGCGGAGGCCTGCGGTCATCGTTAGATGGATGGGTGGGGAACCATCTCACTGCACTTCTCTGGTGGGGCGAGGCAGGATGGAAGGAAGCAACAGTTGGCTCAGCAATGGCATAACAGGCCGGCTATGGTGCCCTACCATCAGCGCAGCTTAGCTTAAAAAGCAGGTGACTAACAAGACTTATTCTTGTGCCTTTTTTTGTTTCTCTCTTTCTGGTCTCTGCCCAAGCAGGGGCTTCTCTGACTTTAGGTCTCCACATCACTGAGCACAAAGGGGCAGGGCTCCTGCCTAGAGCTTCTAGGTACTAATCCAATACAAATAAAAATTCATTAGGCTACTTTTTAGGTTTAATGGGTGAGTTTGGGGGGAGGGGAGAGTATTTACATTTTTGTCAGACACCTGGAGGCTTCAGGCAAAGCTTATCTGCAAAAAGCATTTACTTGTATAGCAAATAAATACATGTGCTCAACCGAAAGAAATGAGAGACAGAAAACAGTGCTGGGAACAAGCTTCCCACCTCTTCCCGGCAGCCCTGTCCTGATCACGCCCTCCCCCTCTTTTCCCTGACCTTTCCTTTGAGCTCATCCCTCCCAACAAAACCTCACCCAAAAATTAAAAACAAACAAAAAATCATGGCAGTGACATGACATTTGAAAACCATCACTTTGCTTATGTGCTTACCCATTCCTCCTTCCCTTTGTCTACCTTGTCTATTTAGACTAATCTCTTTGGGGCAGGAACGATCTCTTTCTCTGTGTTTGTTTAAGCACCTACCACAATTCTGTTTGGTTCCTAGGCACGGCTAATAAACATAATAAATTTTAATATCCAGCACCCCAGGAACTCAAAGACCAATACATGCAGAGGCTGCCACTTCTTGGACTCAAGGCTGTTGTAGCTCCTATTCCCCTCCACGAGAAAGAGTTGATAGCAATATCTGAAATTATATTTGTTATCCTGGGTCTGAATATATTGCAGAAGCTAAAGTCTTTTTTAAACAAAGTCAGCTTTAAAATGGGGACTGAGTGACAACTAGTGGGAGATTCTTATTACTGCATCTGCATGGATTTCCCCTCACAATACCATTTATATCAGAATGTTAGTTCAAATCAATAAAATATACACCATATAGAGGGATTACGAGAAGAAAGCCAGACAAACATCATACGGATCTCATATATACCTATTAATACTCTACTGAGCTGTTTTTATCTTACTGGTGATAGCACAGATATACAAACTTGCATCAAACAAGCAACCAAAAACAAAATGTAAGGAAAGCCTGATCTCTCATTGTGTGCTACAGTGTCTAGCACAATGAGGCTCAGCTCACAGACGGGTCATGGAGATGCTGCCTTAGTAATAATGATCCAATAGTGATGAGTATCAAATGATTCAGTGGAAAGTGCAAGCAGCTGAAATGGTGATTACTGAGTAACTGGCCCACAGGGAAAGTTTCTGGGGTTTTGGACTGTGCTGTACTCCCATTTCCTGAGTACTAGATCTCACCCCATTTTAAGATCAGAATCTACTGGGATTAGTATACAGAAGGCTCAAATCCTTGTGTAACACAACTTCTGGATTTGTTACACTTTCCCCATAGGAGGAAAAGAAAAAGTGTCCCCCAAGCATATAATTGCTCCAAGAAACTTAAGTGACAGGTATCTGTGGCTATTCATAGGGAGATGTTGCTTTAAGGAGTTTCAAATTAGAGTGGAAGCAAAAGGGTACTCTGGCATTTACAGAAGGTCAGCTAGCAATCACAGATTTATCAGGAGTCTTTTGATATGTTGTTTTCTTGGAGTCATGTGAATACGAGAGAGAGTCTCAGCTTTCTTTTAAACCAAAAACACAATTATGTTCCTTCCACTCCTGGTTGTAAAGAAAAGTTTGGAAATTACCAGAAAGGCTCAAAAACCAGAAGGCAAAAAGAATCCAAAATATATTTTTAAATTTCATTACTTTAATAAAAGAAAACCTCACGATCAGAGGGCCCTGACTTGTGATTTTTGAATGTGTCACAGAAAGGCAACCCTCTCACAATTATACTAGGACACTTTTGATTACTTTATTCAAGACTTGCAGTTTCCATTTTCAATGCAGGCAAAGCAATATTAAATACTGATCCCCAAAAAAGATGTCAATCTCCATCCAGAATATATAATATTTTTAAACCATCTCTCCAGATTGGGGGCATTAGCCTAAATCCAGCCTGCTATTTTGGGGCCCACATAGCCTATTCAGATTCAAAGAAGCGAAGCTTCCCTTTGAAAAAGTTTTCATGACCTCATGGTTGCATAGGAAGCCATCCAAATGTGGCCCCAAGCACAGAACGATGCAGTATTGTCTACCACAGTCTGCAAACAGAGGGTATGGTTACACTTACAAGATTATAGCGCTATTGGTTATAGTGGTCCCCTTATACAGTAATATGTATAGCGCTATTGTATGTCCACACTCAGACGCGCCAGCGGTATAGCATGGCCACATTTGGGGCACTTAATGCGGCATTAAGAGCAGCGCATTAGGGCAGGTATCCCAGCATTCAGCTGGGTGCAACGTGCTTTTTAAACGAGGGGGGACGCGTTGTGTGTATGTGGAGGGAGAGAGACAGTGGTTTTTCCGTTCTTCTGAAAGCCTGTCAGCGAGCCTCCATTCACAGAAGGCTTTGTTTTCACACAGGCTCCCTCCTTAAACATTTGCATTGCTTATCTGCCGAGTTAAAAGAGAAACTCTAAAGAGGTACTTCCGCATTCCTCCAGCCCAGTTCAAAACAAAGGGAAGAGATGTCAATTGCCTTAAATGGCTCTAGGCATCTCAAGAGATCACTTGTAGCGCAGTGGGTGTCCACATCCTTGCTGTAGCGCTACAGCAGCTGCGCTACAGCCCTTATTCCCCATGTGGAGGTGGATTACGAGGAGCGCTATAAGTCCGCGGTTATAGCGCTCTACATGCCTTGCCAGTGTGGACGGGGAGGAGGTTATAGCGCTCCTGGGAGCTTTATAGCACTATAAAGTGTCAGTGTAACCAAGCCCAGAGAGTCTGGAGCAATGGCTCAGAGGGGTGAACCACCCCGTCCTCTCCCCAACACCACCACTCCCATTCCACACACAATGTTTTCCACCCCCA